>CM076612.1:20889239-21489239 GCA_038502775.1 Hippodamia convergens | reverse complement strand
AATCTCCCCACTCCCTCTCCCTCCAACCACCCCCTCCATGATCACCCCGCAACCCCCTCACGCCCCATAAACTCCCTCGCAACGTTTCGCGATATGCCTTGCGACTTTATTCGCGCTCCAATATACGTTACACGAATGTTATTTATTGTCTTCTGTCGTCATGGCGACGTGAAGCGTTCATTTCGGGGCACTCAAAGTTATTCGGGAGGATTTGGAGTGCCTCTTTCGGCGACTACGGCGTGCCATGGAATTGAAATATGCAGATTGGAGGGTGGCAGGAAGTTAGCGAGCCGTTGCAAGTGGAATCCAGATAGGGCATTAGATTTGTTGACACTGATCGGCTTTTATGCAGTTGGAGAAGGGTGTGAGGGTCGAAGTGCTGAATGGATTTCTGTTGTTGCGTGCAGATGATATGGGAAGGAGATTGTTGGAGGTAGATCTACCTGGAGTGTGGAGGGTTCTCAGAAATTCAATAACATTGATCGAATAATATTGATATTAAGGCGTTTTTCCCAATGAGGTCACAATATTCCTTCACCGAATGCATTAACAAAATTCCCAAAAAGCGTTAGACACCTAAAGAATGTTCACTAGTTCTAGGAAAAAGTTGATAGTTTAAAAGAGGTTGCAGTCCACTGCGACCTTATGGTCTATTGTGCCCCCTGACAAAGCTTTACAGCTCGCCTTCCAGTCTCAAAGATCCTATGAAATCTAGTATCTCGGAAGGCTTCAGTGAGGCTAATTCCTCACTCCTACAGATCTCTTGACCAAAGCATTGTTTTCTTTGGCTTACAATGCCAAAGCATTCTGTGACTAGGTGAATAGAAGTTTGTTTCTCCACCCCACAGAATATGAACTCTTCAGTGTTCGATAGGCCCATTCTCAGCAAGTGTTTTCTGAGGCGACAATGCCCTGTAAGAAATCCAGTGAGGAGGTAGTTGGTTCTTACTGAGATCCCAATGTCTTCTGGAGTGTGGAGGGTTTCTCAGAAATTCAATAACATTGATCATATAATATTGATATCACGTTTTTCCCACTGAGGTGGCAATATTTCTTTAACGAATGCATTAACAACATTCCAAAAAGCGTTAGACACCTAAAGGATGTTCACTAGTTCTAGGCAAAAGTTGAAACTTCAAAAGCAGTTACAGTCCACTGCGACCTTATGGTCTATTGTGCCCTCTGACAAAGCTTTACAGCTCGCCTTCCAGTCCCAGAGATCTTATGAAATCCAATATCTCTAAAGGCTTCAGTGAGGCTAATTCCTGACTCCTACAAGTCTCTTTACCCAAGCATTGTTTCCTTTGGCTTACAATGCCAAACCATTCTGTGACTAGGTGAATAGGAGTTTCTTCCTCCTCCCCACAGAATCTATACTCGTCAGTGTCCGATACGCCCATTCCCAGCAAGTGCTTTCTCAGGCGACAATGCCCTGTAGGAAAGCCAGTGAGGAAGTGTAGTTGGTTTTCACTGAGATCCCAATATCTTTTGGAGTGTGGAGGGTTTCTCAGAAATTCAATAACATTGATCATATAATATTGATATCACGGCGTTTTTCCCACTGAGGTGACAATATTCCTTCAACGAATGCATTAACAACATTCCCGAAAAGCGTAAGACACCTGAAGGATGTTCACTAGTTCTGGGCAAAAGTTGATACTTTAGAAAGAGTTACAGTCCACTGCGACCTTATGGTCTATTGTGCCCCCTGACAAAGCTTTACAGCTGGCCTTCCAGTCCCAAAAATCTTATGAAATCCAATATCTTGAAAGGTTTCAGTGAGGCTAATTCCTGACTCCTACAAGTCTCTTTACCAAAGCATTGTTTCCTTCGGCTTACTATGCCAAAGAATTCTGTGACTAGTTGAATAGGAGTTTCTTCCTCCTCCCCACAGAATCTACACTCGTCAGTGTCCGATACGCCCATTCTCAGCAAGTGCTTTCTGAGGCGACAATGCCCTGTAAGAAAGCCAGTGAGGAGGTGTAGTTAGTTCTTTCTGAGATCCAAATATCTTTTGGATCTTGCAGTCTCAAAATTCCGAAGGAACTTTTTGGAGTGATCCAACCCTGGGAGATTCTGCCAGAACAAAGAACTTTGGATAAGATTAACTGAACGCACTGATGTTATAATTTGATAAGCTTTCGTCAAATGAATTTGTCTCAGAGTCTTGCTCTACAACCTTCAGACTAGCTTCTGACCATTCTTCTATGTCTGAAAATCCTGTTCCAGAATACGTCCAACGTCTATCTCTTCTGACTAGTTTACTAAACATTAAATCGGAAATTCTCTTTAAATCGGTTTTATTTGTCCCTATTCTTCTCTGACACTCCATGTTATTTTTCCCCTCAAGTTGATACTTTCCCATAATTCTCAAATTGTTCTTCACACTACGAAAAAATACGGGTTTTAAAACTTTCAAAAGTTCTCCCTAAATACAAATGAAATATTTCATTAGAAGGTTCTTCAATTAGGCATCGCTTCGTTGTTGAAATCTAGCAATGTTGGACAAAATGTATAGAGTATCTCATTTATAATTTCACATCATTTCATCCAGCTGTTCGTTCAACTCTCATGGATTTCTATGTTTAACTTTGTGAAACATCAAGTTGAACGTTAATGTGAATTTATTATTTAATTCATCAGCCTTTGCCCTTGATTGTATTGAATTTTTGTAGCTTCGATTCGAGTATGAGGCTATTTGAGGACCTTGGAAGTAGTAGTTGGTTCTCCGAATTTACCATAAACCACTAACATTTTTCTTTTCTTCAATTCACAAAATTTTTTCTGGCTACTTCTATAACTATTCCCATATGAGTAGTTTCAAAACTTATGAAATTATAAGTGAATTGCTTTGTACCACATGTTTTAATATGCACTCAAAATTCTCCCATCACGCTCTTATTAGAATGACATTAACGTGAAGGCATCATGAGGGTTTAGTTTTCAACGTAATGCTTCGTAACTCCGAACAGAGTCACAGTCGTTATACTTACACTCTCTAGCAGGTATTATGTGGTTCAATTTTTGAATTATTCATGACAGAACGGATTCTTTCTCCCAAACCCTGTCGCAGTAGGATTTACATGTGCGCTCTGATCGACTGTCTGTGTAAAATGTATATGAATCCGAGGAAACAGAAGAAGTTTGCTTAGAAAAGTAAGCTTCGAAGTACATACATAAAAAAGGGGATCTTGAATATTTCATTACTGCTTTATTCATCTTAGATTTCTTGGAATATTGGAACGTCGACCTGGAATAATGCGATTGAATACTTTTCAAACTTCTTGCTATTTTAGAGAAAAAATTCAATAGATATCGATATGAATGAGAGCTTTTGTTAGCCAGTTCTATCCCTTATAGTAGGTTCAGTGAGAAAAATTTTGCTTCACCATAATTCCTGGTATGCTCTAAACCTGCTCATTTGGTTATTTCTTGAAATTTCCATCATAGTTTCATATCAAACAATTGAAATTCAAATTATCGTCTAGCTCTCAATCAAACCGGAATTATTCAGCAGCATTGAAATGTCTGAAAATTTGCTATTCGATATCGTATACCTGTACAACAAACGTTTGAAACGCTTACGATCGGATCACACGTGCTGAGAATGATGAACAAGATGCATCAGGGGCGAATTTCTAAACTTTATCCATCAAACTTTCTTGAAGGCGATAGCACCTAGACTCAGAGGGGTGATTGGGATCCTGCTAAGCCTTTGTATCGCATCATCTGAATTTCAATAACGGCCGGACGCGTTAAAGCTGAACCTACAGAGTAATTTCTGCAATGCCGTGAAACTAGGTAGCTTTGCCAGTTTGTGTCTAACTTAGGCTATCAGTGCTGACCCCCATCAACAGATTAACGTTAATTTCTCATTAGAAATTAGTTGAATGCGAGATTAAATAGCAGTGGGAGTCGTCACATGTAGCATGTTTGGCCGACTTGCATAGCTACAGGTGTTTTTCTCTTCATGGGTCATTCGATGTAGACAAGATTTATGTTTGATGTGATCTTTTCGATTTTCATAAATGAGATCATCACTCCGAAACCAAATCCGTAAGTGATGATGAAATAATTCATGAATTTCGTGAAACTCAACACAGGTTCAATGATATTTTAACTCATCCTCGTTCCTATAATGCCCATTGTTTGCTCTCTTCTCCTTCATTAGTTCACATTTGCGTTAAGTCTTTAATTTCAACTATAACTGGTGGATGATTCTATTGACTGAAACACAAAATTTTTCTCGCCATTTCATTGGTTCCATGGTTATTGAAGCCTTTCAGATGTTATGCGTTGAGTCCAACTGATCAAGCATTCTTGGTATTCCATTTCTGGCTTCTCGACAACTCATAAGTTTCTATTTCATAAATTGCTTCAAACTTGGAGAAAATCAAAGATAATCTCTAAATTCTCTAGGAATGATGCCTTTACCAATTCATATGAGAATTCATCAAATATATTCATGAAATATTTTCTAGTCAGGACAAATTATTCATTTGATCAAACTATTTGGTGGCTGTGCTGGATGTATAGCAAAATAGAGTCACCCATTCAATCAATGGCAAGGGTTACCCAAAGAGATATTTATATTTTTGAATCATAGATGATATGTTTTCGATGTGGCCTCCGTAAAGGCAAAGTATTTTTTCGTTTAACCTTTCATTCCTTTTCTTAGATATTTAAATGTTCCTACTTTCTTTTCAATTTTCTATATAGATGATTGATGCGAGCTCTGAGTCATACAAGATTAGTTTGTTGAGTATATCCTACAATTTTTATACTTTTTCATCAGCGAATGCTGTGAGAATTTCAATCTCTCATAAAGTTCATAATCTATTAATTTCGAGAATTTCTAAGTTTTGTGAATGAAAGGTCACATCCCATATTAACTTCTATCCAAATATCTTGTAGTTTTGTCTCAGATGACTATGCTATACAAAACCTCGTACAGGCACGGTTCCCAGAAAAAAAATATACATCAGGAATTTGAAACATAGGTACAAAGATTGTAATGAATTGAAATTAAATTAAATAAATAAAATAAAAAAAATACAAAATAAATATTTGAACATCAGAATGACATTACCTTTTGTCATCCAAAAATTCTAAATCTACCGATAAGAGCGAGCAAATAAATGTTCTCATATTAGCCACATCTTTTCGTTCCATAACAACCTGGTGTTGCAATATCGGATAATGTTCGGTGATAATCGTTATACACATGGGCCAATTCAATAAAGCTAGAAAATTCAATCACGGTTGAGATATTAGCAGATCAATTTAGTGGACTATGATACAACACGTGCGGAAAGTGGTTTGTATCGTGATATTTCATTCGGACTCCTATTCTCTCTGCCTGATTAATTCATTATTAGATCAGGAAACATTGAAATTTCAAAAAATATCATGAGACATTCAACAACGTTTCATTCAGAACAATTTCGACAAATATTTCGTTATCACCTATTCCTCACAGATTCTGACGACTGTCGCAACAATATCCTAACCCAGTTACACCCAGGCTATTTTACTTTTTTCACTCTATCAAATTAGAAAAAAAAATTTATGTGTCAAGCCTGAACCCCTGCGGAATTAAATTTCCACATCATCGCATCAACAAACAGTCCAAATGGAAAAACTGACAAATTCACACCCAGAACAAGAAGCTACATAAACCTTTTAATCTACAAAGTCGAAAAAAGCGCTCGGTAAAACAGCTCTCGCATGTTGAATGGATATTTGGAATGGGTTAATTCAACGTCAACGAACTCATACACTCATATTGGGAGATTTAAAAGCGAAGCGATAGCTAGGCAGCTTTTTGTTGGGCGAATGAGAATATTCTCGCTGGCTGAATGCTAGAAAGGAGATATTTCAAGGCCTGAATTGATGTTTTCAAGCGACTGCATCGGCTTTGCTGATTGAAATGTGTGTGTTTTTTCTTTAATCTTTCATATTGAGGTGTGGATTCAAATAGGTTTGTGATTCTTGCTAGTCAATCACTAGGAAACTCATGATCACCGAATGAAATAAAGTAGTGCATATAATCTTAATATATAAAACTCAGTCGGCCATATTGTTGGTTACACCATTTATAACTCAAGATTGGATGAACTGTTTGTTATGATAGTTTTTTTGTTGGATTCTTCTACGGTGGAGTTAACATAAAATACATTGAAACCATGAAAAATTTGATGAAATGGAAAAAAGTAGGAAATAATTTTCCTTCTTGCGAATAACGCCAGTAGATGTCGCTGATGCTACGGTTGATAGCGTTTTCGTGTAGGTATTATATCTGATTGTAATTTCTCTGCAACGCCACTAGATATCACCGCAATTTAAAGTGTGTATTTTGAGTTGCCAAAGAGCCTTTGCCTTGGATGTCAAATCTAAATATATAAAACTCAGTAGGCCATATTGTTGGTTACACCATTTATAACTCAAGATTGGATGAACTGTTTGTTATGAAAGTTTTTTTATTGGATTCTTCTACGGTGGGGTTAACATAAAATACATCAAAACTATGAAAAATTCGATGGAATGGAAAAAAAAGTAAGAAATAATTTTCCTTCTTGAGAATAACGCAACGTAGATGTCGCTGAGATTGAAAGCGTTTTCGTGTAAGTATTATATTTGATATAAATTTGGTGAAATACATTTAATAATAATAATAATATTAACTCATCTGAGTCCATGTGTTATAACACTTTCCTTTCTTCCGAACACTAAGGAAAATTTTATGACGAAAAAACTGAAAATGTGGTTCATCATAAGGTACAACAATGAGACAATTTTTAAATAATAATAAGGTACCGCTTAAATAAAGTGAAGTCTATTCATGTAAAAAGCAATGTACATCCCTACCTATTCAAATGTTATTAAATTTTTTGTATATTTTGTAATCTAATTTTGTGTTATATACGTCCTACTTGAAAAAGTACCAGTTTTGGTGATACAACTTTATGAATCTCTGAGGCGAAACAAAGTTCGCCAGGCCAGCTAGTAAAGTAATAAAAGTTGGACAGCGCAAGACACTCTTGGAGACAAAACATTAGACATTTAGATGCTAGACGGTCGGAGAGCACCAAGGCTTTATAGAACATTTATTAACTATTAACGAGATGAACACTTGAAGAGAATCCAATATTGCAACCTTCACGTCCGCATAGAATAAAAATCGATTTTGAAACTCATTCTTCCTGTTCAATATGCACAAGAATATCTCGCTATATCAAACCATATTATACCCCATATTCCATCCACAACGACGCCATCGTCAAATAGATCACCGATATTATGTGTATTTTATAGGAATTATAAAACCAGATTCCCCATTTACAAAATAGCATTGTCAGCTCCAAGGCGCCGAGCTCGAAAAGCTATCCCGAGAACTGTAATTCACAGATTACATAATGGCCGGCTCTCTGTAATTTAAAAGTGTTCAAACAGACATAAATCGAGTAGGTGGTGAAACCGCATGGGAAACGCACGGACTCGTAACATCAGCTCAATTAATATATTTGTCTGGGACCTGGATCCTCTTTCCCGTAACAAATCGATCGAAGGATGGAGGGCAGTGATGTATCACCGGCAAATATTGGCTGTCGGGTTGAATCAATATGCGAACCCTATGACGCCGAAGAATTATGAAGCGGAAAATTCATCATATTAACGAAAAATCGACGGAAAACAAGGTCAAATCATCCATGAAATGTTCAGTGGGGCTCATCTTATGGCATATGAGTGCATTTCAATTCATTCAAACTGAAGGGAAATTAGGCAGAATTTTTCGTCATACAAAGTGTCCAAAAGGGTGAGGGATATTTGTATATTCGATAAAAACAAAACTACAACTCAGAAAAAATCTTTATTGAAGTTGAGACAAGGTTTTGGAAAATTGAGTGGCAATACCTCAATACCGTTCACTGTGAGCGCTCTCCTTTGTAAGTCTTCAGAACCATAAACACGAAAATAGGGTAGATTTTTCACAATTGAATTTGGTTTTGAATCAATACCCTGTATTTTTACATCAAGCAACTTTTTTCAATTCAGTCGCTTCAGTTGGTAGATGGCAGCCATCATGAACACAAACTTCATAAACAAATACCAACACACTGCAACATAACAGCAAATAAGCCGCACACCCAACGTTCATTTGTGGTGATTTTTGTGATAATTTTTGTCACCTTTTTGTAAAAGAAATTACTTATCTATTAAAATATTGTCTGGGAGGTCTCTGCATTTTCCTGAAAACTTAATTTGGGTTCAGTTCAAGATTTTCATTCATAACATAATTTATGCTGTAATTACAAAACTGTTACCGACGTTTCTAGGACAACTTTTTTACTCTTTGTCAAGGCTGAAAAATGAAATTAAGCCTCATAAATCTTCAGTACACAGGAACATACGATTACTAACCAATATTTTGTATCGTAAATAGCAACATAGATTAGAATTATTTCATGAACATCTCAAATACTGTATAACCCTTAACTTGGATTTTTTCTCCCAGTCTCTGAAACATGAAACAATAAAAACAAATTTTTTAATTATTTAAGAAAGGCCTCTGCTTGAAAATTTGAGAATTAATCTGTCAGGAGCCAAAACTTTACGAAAAGAAATTGTTCCTTAACAATGAACAAAAAGAAAACACTTTGAACTCTTAATAACTAGTTTTCATTTAACTATGTAGAATCGTGACATGAAAAAAGTTGAATGAAAACTAGTTATTGTCTGACGAAGGAGTGTTTTTATTCATTGTTGAGCGACAATTTCTTGTCGTTATGTTTTGGAACCTGACAAATTAGTGCTCAAATTTTTACGCAGGGACCTTTCTTATATTATTAATTTTTTTTTCTTATTGTTTCCTGTTTCAGAAACTGGGAGAGAAAACTCAAATGAAGTTTTCAGAAAAAAAAGAAATTAGTTTATCAAGATGTTGAGCGGTTAACGTAAGAGCGGCTTTCCGTCGACCTAATAAATAAATTTAACTCTCTCCAGCTCAGACAGAGTGTGCGTAAGGTCTGTTCCAAAAAACGAATAGTTTCGTAACAAAAACCGTAAGTTTTGATCGCGCTTCTCGAGTCGAAAATGATAATTAATAAAAAAAATTCTTTGTTCCAAAAAAACCTACTACTTCGGTTTCTTCACTCCTCGAAGCTCCCTAATATTTCACCAACAAGAAAAATTATACCTAACTTTTTTCCTCAATGAATTTGAACCGTCAACCATTTCCCGACATAAATTCGAAGTACTTTCTCGTACATTTTCTGAGCAAATCCGTGGAATTTTTCGTACCGTTACCCCCAGATACACTGAATGCCCCCTTAGGAAACGAATCAACTTTTCACCTTCTGTGGGTGGTCATTTACACTATAAATTTACGCATTACCAATCAGATTTGTTGAAATTAGTTTTTCTCCTTCCCTATTAGGCTTGTCCAACCAAAAATACAAGTCAGCAAATGTACTCTTCTCACGGTTCTGTTTTCTGCTGGCTGAGATGCCAATTGAGAGTCTCATGCGTGGAACTGTTTATACTAACTGGTAAATGGTTTGGAAGGTATTTAATTTCACATAGGCCGAAAGGAAAATTGTTCGCATATCTCCAGACGTTGGTTGCTTAACATTCCACTAACTCTTTGTTCAAATGTCAGTTCTTGAAACATGTGGATTGAAAAATAATTAATTCCCATTTTTCTTTCTATAATATTTGATATAATTCTATTCACAACATTATATTCACTTAATATGCAATGTGCATTGATGAATTAATTATTTCTATGGTTTTCCACAAGTTCAATAATCCAATACGAGAGATTTTCTGCCGTGAGTTCATTACAATATCAGATATATAGAAAAATGTCTCGATGTCCAACATATTGCACATCGGGACTCAGATTTTTCCGAGTTCTTGAGATGGAAAACATAAGTAGGAACAGAACAAAATGATCACGGTTTCTTTGAATAACTGAATCTTCAATGCAATGCATTGATGTCATGATTAATACGGAATGGGCTCAAAATATTTGAAAATGAAGCATGATTTTTAACAGAATAAAAATTGGAATTCATGACAATCAACCGAGAAAACTTCAAGAGAACCAAAGCGTGGAGTAGCTACATAAAATCTTGAGAAAACCTGTCACTACATTCCACTTTTCTTGCAAAAATACGAGACTCATCTATCCATTTCATATCGATCCAATACATTCTGAAATAGAAACAACATACCGAAAGATAAGAGATTTTTCCTTGCCCAATTTGCAACGTATTTTCGAATCATCCAACGAACCATTCGAACCAAAGCACAGAACGGTTGGTATTCGCTCAGATTTTCCTCGAACTAAGGAAAAAACGTAAATATACTGACCTATATCCACGAAAATCCACTGCCGGAATCCACATATATTTATTTCTCCCTCTAGATTCGTCCTCGGCTTCTGTTATGTTGATTCCCCACACCAGGGTCTTATCTTGGAGCAGATCTTTTATTTATATCTATATATGTCATGAAACAAAGCCGACTGCAAATGATGTCTGTGTTGTGGAAATAACGGCAGATTTACGGTATGAAAAAGTGGAAAGCTTGTAAAAGTTGGGGAAGGTGAAAATCGGGTATAAATAAACGAAACATATATTATCATATTTTATGTATACGTTTGGAGGTAGGGGCATCAACCAGAAATGAGCTATTCTTTACATGTTCATCTTCACATTTTTCAAGGTTTCTTTATGTTTATTTGAGGGGTCGACGGATGATTCAAATCATTTAGATGCTCGCTTTATGATTTCCAATTCGTGGATGTGTAGGACTTTTTTGTTAAAAATGTGGTTTTTTGTTAAAAATTTAATTTCTCGAGAATATTTGTCATTTGAAATTTCTCTTTTTTTTCAGGATGCTCTGTCCCATATTTTTTTCTCAAGAGCAGTACCTACCTCAAGCTCTGAGGAATACAATACCGAAGCTGTGAGATGTCTCAAAATCACTGGCATGACTATTAGACTCAAATTCTATTTGACAACATAGCATAGAATATGTGTTCCTAGTGAAAGGGACTATATTTAAGTAAGTATTTCAACAATCATCATTCCAAGCATGTCCTTATCTCACAATTGATTAGTGTGTGATGAGTTTTTACAGGTACATGAAAAAATAGTCGGTCTTAGTATTCGGATTTGGATGTATACTAAAAACTGTTCACACTCCCAGAATGAAGGATTTTGTAACGATGCATCCGACGTATTATAGACTTTTCTAAATTTTCATATTACTCACATTGATTGAATATCAAGTCATTTCTTCCGACAGTCTTATGTTACCTGAAATTAAAGAATGTGATGTTAGTATTTAACTATATGTCGTAAACTGAGGCAATACTGATTTCAAACTGACTTAAACTAAGAATAATCGAATCACGAAAATTGATATGAAATTAGATTACGATGAAAATAGTATATCTTAAAACAAGTTGCAGAACGAGCTCTCCTATTCCAACACGAATGCAAAATTCGAGTTTTCGAAAGCATGAGTGTTGGAATTGCCTTCTGCAACGAGTATTAGACGATATTTTCTCTATTTCAGTAAATTTTTTTTGATGGAAAACTTTCGAAATTCAAATAAAAATTCAGAAAAGTGACTTTTGTATTGTATCTTGGCAGTTGGTGTCACTAACGAAATTTGACAGATTGCGGAATTTGAATTGATTTGATTCGAAAATTGAGGTCAGTACTGACAACCACAAAACGAAAAATATAACTGAAAACAATGCTGTAATGAGTTTCATTACAGCACTACTTTTAGTACTGTAAAGAACTCATTACGATACTGAAATAGTGAAACAATCAATAGGGATCTTTTATTTTTTTCTCTCAATTTAAGATGGGAAAATACGAAAATTAATTGAGAAGCCAGTCGTAGTTCTTGACTTCATTGAAAATTGAAATTGAAATTATCTAGATACGCTAATGCATTCGATGTTGTTGAGTTTGTCTATATTTTCAATATTTTTTAAAATATAATGCTTCTTCTGTTTTGTAACATGATAACATGAATCTCTGAAAATTTCCCTCATACGATGTTTATTTTGTATCTTTCAAATGTGGTTTTGCTTCTCATATCGTCTTTTGATAGCAAGTTCTACACGATTTCCAAGTGTAATTCAGAAACCGTCGATGTATTTCAGATTAGTCACTCTGATTTCAGAAAGCTTCAATTGAATTTCAGAAAACATGAAATGTATTTCGGATCACTCGAATGAATTTCATTTGATATTTTCTGAAATTCAATTGTCAAATCTCTCATTTGATGTTTTCTGAACTATAATTGACAAATCTGAAATACAAGTGATGTTTTCTGAATGTCAATTGACGATTTCTGAATTGGAAATGGTGTAGGTAAATGGTGGATTAAAAAGCTCGATATGAAACGATTTCTCAAAAATAACAATGAGTTCAGCTTTTCTATGATACTTTCAATTTGACAATCCTTTCAAAAGTCCTTGAAAAGTCAATTTCAAAATGGTTACTTGAAACGTTAGGATAACAACAGCAATAAAAAAGTATTCGAAATTTTCAGTCATGACTTCAGAAACGGACGATAACCCATGTTGCAGAAAGAAAGGAACCCTGGTGATCACCATCGAACCATGCACGAAAGGGGTAGAGGGCAAACCAGACAAAACAGATTTCTACCGTGCCGACAAGTACGTCCCTGGACTCCCATCCAAGACACCAAGAACCATGGAGATAGAGGTGAAGATCAAGGGGAAAGACCAAGAGTTATTTTCGGAGGAAGAACTATTGCACGACCTCAGTTCTGAAGATTATTTCGAAGAAACGGAACTGATAACTCATTCTCCTCTGAAAGAACTAGACAAAGATATCGAAGAAGAGGAGAGTGAGGAAGAAAGCAGCAATAAAAAACTATCCGAGAAATCCACGGTTTCTGAAGAACCCATAAGCAGGTTATCATGCAGTGCAAAAACTATAGAATTGGAGAAGAAACCGTGTTTAGAGATCTGCCCAGGACCCTTAATATGTCTTCCTAGAAAGCACTTCTTCGGAGACAATTGCAAGCTTCACGATCCAACGTCCATAGGCAACCAAATCCTCGAAATGCACAAGAATGGCGTGATCCAAAAACGTTTATACAACAACGAAAAGATTTATCCCGACCATATCCTATCTACCGTCTCTGAAATCAAGAGAAGACAACAGGAAGGCAAACCTAAGGATGAGGTAAAAGAAAATGTTTTAGGAGATAAGGGAGATGCGCACGAGGAAAAGGATGTGAAGAGAAAGGTAACTGATTTTGGAGAGGATAAGGCCCATCCTGCTAAGGAGGAGTCCAAGACAATTGCTTCTAGACATGCTTCCAGAGAGGAGCAGGCTAAAAGGAATAGATCTGGCTGTTTCTGCTGACATTTCCGAAAATGAAAATTGCCACTGCCGATTCATAATTCTTTCGTTGACTATAGAGAGGATATAGATTTAATAAACATCCATAATCAAGTCTAAATTACAAGTGTTTCTATACAACAGCTCAACAGTCAATCTAAAGCAAGTTATCTTTATAGGATTGTCCTCGTTTAAGGGAATACCTAGGCACCAGGTATTATGAAAAAATACTGAAACAAAACCACTGATAAAAAACTTTCGACATGAAAATAGCATAAAAGTATAAATGATAAAAGAAGACAAAACACTTGGCTAAAATTTCACGATTTTGATCAAAAATATTCGTTGACATATATGTTTCGGGATTTATCCCATTTTCAAAACTGAAAGCACGAATACAGAAAGTGAATATTGAAATTATTATCAGATAACAGATGTTAATATCGGAGATAGGAGGAAATATAGCTGGTCATTTATGATTGTCATTGTCAGATTCTTTCTTAGGGATGAAGATATCTCTAGGATTTCCAAAAGGTCCAAGCGTTTACCTTTATTACCTTTATGTGAGATTTTCATATTATTGAAGTCAATGAAGTGGTTTAAGGTTATGCAGTGATCTGGAATACCAGTTGTTGATTTATTTTTTAGGATAGATCTTTTATGTTCTCCAATTCTGACTGAAAGAGAATGGCAAGTCTGACCCATATGAAATGCAGGGCACTCATTACATGACAGCATATAAAACACCACCCAACTGTCAATCATTCATTCCATCCTTCCCATTAAAAAAGATTTATTTTAGGTTTTTCTTATTGGTACATATAATATCAATTTTATTATTCCGGATTCTTTTGCACTGTTGTTCGCTGATGGATGGGATATAATTGATGTACATAAACTTTTTGATTTCATCATCAATTTTAGGTGGATTGACTACAGTTAATAATTTCTTTCTCTCGTTTCCTGTATATTACTTATTAACTTTAGTCTATCCACCCCAAATTGATGATGAAATGAAAAAGTTTGTGTACATCAATTAGCAAACAACTAAAATCGAATAATTCGAAATAAAAAAATTGATATTATATGTACGAATAAGAAAAACCTAAGATCAATCATCTTTAATCTGAAGGATCGAATGAATGATTCACAATTGAGTGGTGTGTATATGCTGTCATGTGATGAGTGCCCTGCATTCTATATAGGTCAGACTGGCCGTTCTCTTGTGGTCAGAATTGAAGAATATAAAAGATATATCCTGAAAAATAAATCAAAAACTGGTTTTTCAGATCACTTCAAAACCTTTAACCACTTCATTGACTTAAATAATATGAAAATCTCACATGAAGGTAATAAAGGAAAACGCTTGGACTTTTTGGAAATCCAAAGGATATCTTCAGCCCTAAGAAAGAACCTGCCAATCGTAAAGGACCAGCTAGATTTCCGCCTATCTCCGATATTAACATCTGTTATCTGATAATAATTTCAATGTTTACTGTATTTATGTATTCAGTTTTGAAAATGGGATAAAACCCGAAACATGTGTGTCAACAAATATTTTTGATTAAAATTGTGAAATTTTATCCAAGTGTTTTTGTCTTCTTTTAACATTTAACCTATCATGTTTCATCAAGTGTTGTGTGAGGAATCAATTTCAATTTTAAAAGTATATCCTGAAACAAATTGCAGAATGAGTTGCCTTCTGCAACGATTATTAGACGATATTTTCTCTAATTCGGTCAAGTTTTGTGAAACACTCTCGAAATTCAGATAAAAATGCAGATTTATAAATTTTTATATTGTATGTTGGAGATGATGTCACTTACGAAATTTGACGGATGAAATTTGAATTGATTTGATTTGAAAATTAAAAGGTCAGTGGTCAGTACTGATCACCACAAAACGAAAAATATGAATTAAAACAATGAACTCATAACGATAGTGAAATAGAGAAATATATCATCATGTGTTATCAATGGAGATGAGATGACATAATTTGAAGAGAAGCTTTATCATTTTTGACGAAAACTATGAAATATCTGGCTTTATTTCCAGAAATAAAGTTCTCAAAACAAAGTAACTTCATTTTTCAATATCCATGAATATCGAAAGGATCTGGCAACGCGGATTATGCCAATGTCCGGTGTGGTCGAATTCCAGTGTGATGAATTCTGTTTACGCTATTTTCCTATTTGGGTTTTTACTTTCATGTTGATTAATGTTTCCTTATAATTTCCAATATGGATTTTTCGAGTTATGTTCGAATACGATTTGGTCGAAGTCTTTTTATATGTAATTTTGCTTTTCAACTTTTCCGGTTATGTTACTGCCTTTTATGTATTTGTGAAGATACTGTTTTCAAATAAGTACTAGAGATTCTTGAATGAGCGTCTGCATGTATATAAATTGAGTCTTGTCTGGTATTTCCAGTCACTGGTGTACAGTTTAATACATATTTTCTGATTTATTTTCAATATTCTTCTATGGATAGTTCGTTAATGGACTTTGCTGAAACTCCGGGATTGTCTTCCAAATTGTGAAAGAGTATAGCCTTATCCGTTAGGTCTAGGTCAAGGTGAAATAATTTTTTTTATGAAATGAGATTTCACCATCCAATTTATGCAGGAGAAGATCCACGAAAAATTCCAATCAGTCTAGACCTGTCATGTCTGGGAATAATTCAATATTGCCTGCGTCAGGACCGATTGAAAATAATGCCCTTGAAGAGAGTCGAACTCGGATCCCGCAGGATCTTAGGCACATTTTTCACGTCAAGGCTCATTGTCGTCTTAAGGCGGTATTGCATATTATAGCGTGCCACTATCGATCTGCAGCCAGGTGAATGAGATATTGCGCGGGGGTGGCTGACGCTGGCTATGAATTTGAAATTTTTATTGAATAAGGTCGGGAACGTTCATATCTTTATAATGAATGGCGAGCATCTTTCATTTTGAGCTTCGGGAAGGAGTTGAATATTCATGTGCGGAACTGAAATGGTTTCTGTCTTGAAAAACATGAAGAGGATAATTCAAACCCAAGGTTGTATTGCAGAATTGAGAGTTTTCGAGCGGAAAAAATTCAAAAGCTTCAGGATATTTCTGTTCGAATCACAAAACGAAAAAACAGGGAATTTTTCAATTAAGGGACAAATGGGGATTTCATTGTCTGAAAGTGTATTCTCACTCAGCTGGTGGGGTCATAGCTTTTCCCAATTTGACAAACTTATGAACAGTTATGCTAACATAATGAATAAAACAGATGAAAGATCGGAAAATGATAAATGAAAAAAAAAAGAATTAGAATAGTCTTGTCAAGGCGAGAAAAATTCAACATGAACATTTTATAAGAGTGTGAGTAATCTGATGGAACTCACATCAAAAAAATATCAGATATAACATAAATGTATCGCTTGATTAAACAAAAATGAATAAAAGAAAAGAAAGAAATGCCTTTTAGTAAAACTTGTGCAGTATTTTGTCAATTCCTTTCAAAAAATTGTTGCCTAACTATATAACGAAAATTAATACTTTGAACTATGAAATTTTGTGACGTTTCGAAGCAGAATCTTTCATCAGACAAATTCTGAAAATTATGGGAATTTTCGGAATTTTAAAAATTGATTCATGAAACCGATGCATGATGACTATAGATTGCTACTAAAGACTTCAATGATGAAATGAATACATTTAATCTCGAAATTTTCTGATATCAGTAAATTCTTCAACAATTAATCAATCCAAATACGATCCACTCCCACATAACAATTTTCCTGATAATTATTTATATTAAACAAAATACAAGCCTTTTTTCAATTGTCATCATGAGAATTTTCTCATTATTCTAATACAACATGTGATCTCTGAAGGTCTTGATGTTTCTCCTGTATGAGTTATAAATATTGTAAACACTATTTTTGAACTTTTGTTTCTCATTCGGAAGTTTGGTTTTTTCAAGATCTTAAGTCATTGTAACAAAAATTAAACCTTCGAATGGGAAACAGAAGTCATAAAATAACATTCTCATGAAATTAAAAATTTGTCTGATATAGACTTCGAAACATTTCAAGGTTCAAAGTATTTCCTGTTCCATTGCTAAGCAACAATTTTTTAAAAGAAATTGCCCCCTGACAAACTAGTGCGAATCACTTTTACGCAGGAGCCTTTTCACTTCATTAAAAAAATTTTAATGGATTTTTGTTTCAGAGACTGGGAGACACTGAAACAGTGCTGTAATGAGTTTCAGTACAACACTATTTTAAGTACGATAGGGAATAGTATATTCTAAAACAAGTTGCAGAATGAGCTCCTATTCCAACACGAATGCGAAATTCGAAAACGAGCGACGAAGGAGCGAGTTTTCGAAAGCATGAGTGTTGGAATTGCCTTCTGCAACGAGTATTAGACGATATTTTCTCTATTTCAGTAAAGTTTTGTGGAAAACTCTCGAAATTCAAATAAAAATTCAGACTAGTGACTTTTGTATTGTATCTTGGCAGTTAGTGTCACTAACGAAATTTGACAGATTGCGGAATTTGAATTGATTTGATTCGAAAATTGAGTGGATCGGAGGTCAGTACTGACAACCACAAAACGAAAAATATAACTGAAAACAATGCTGTAATGAGTTTCATTACAGCACTACTTTTAGTACTGTAATGAACTCATTACGATACTGAAATAGAGAAATATATTTTAGCCTCCAGCGAAACTATATCAGCACCCCAGAGGTGAAGTGTGTTAAGTCACAATATCATAATTAGACAAAACAGAGATTTTCCAGATCCATTATTGTTTCAAAGTATGTTTACTGCCATTATTATATGACTTGACATATCAAGGGAGTCAAAAATGTGTTCAGCTAGCTAGAATTTACTTATGTGAGTTCAATATTTTAGAAAGTTCATGTCTGAAGAAATGTGACTTAACACACTTTACCTCTGAGGTGCTGATATAGAAATCATGATAAAATCAGGGGTGTTCTTGTGATTTGTGCCAATATAAAACATAAAAACTAAAATAACTCGAATTAATGAGAGAAACTTCAATTTCTAGATAAGATATTGAACTCCTTGACAAAAAATCTTTTCCAGAATAGCTTCGTGTGATACTTCAATTACCAATTATCATTCCCACATTTCGATATAATCGCCCACCGTATAATTCATACTTATGGAAATTTGAATGTTAATGGTCTGCACGGATTGCCAACCACAGATGGCCAACCAACCCCTCTGCATTACATTGGGAGCCAATTTAACAGTCGAGATAATGAACGGGAGCCATTAAGTATTTAATTCGGCAGTTGTCCAAATTAACAGCACCCATCGGTTAATTCGAACCAATAGGAGAAAGGAACAACTGGAAAATATGTGTATGATCATGAGCCTCTCAACGAACTTGTATCAGGGTTTCATTGTTGGTTAATAATGTTCAAAGCAGTCTCATGTTTATTCCCTTATAAATTATGACATTCCGCCTATTTCCTATGTATTAGGTGTACAACTTTGCTTCCAATTCTGTATCTTCGAAAACCTTATCTCTTCCACCGCCTTTCTGGTCTTCGACGTTAAAATCGCCGTTTTTGAAGCGTTTAAACTACTCTCGGCACGTTCCTTCACTAGAAGTTACCTCACCAAGGTATTTGAAAGCATTCAACGAGCCTCAGCCAAAAAGCTTTATGATGGAAAAATGTTGAAAATTGAGCATTGCACCCCTCAGACCTCATCGGCAGCTACGCCTATGGTTAAGTCGAAGCGCTACGTCCGCTTCGCCAATTACAACTCTATGGTGAGCTGATTGACTGCTCGCGTCAAATTAACCTCCTTTATGTATTAATCAGCTGACAGATGAACTCATTTTCATTAATTGAATCAATTAATCGTAGTTGTAACCAGTTCTGCCTGTGAATAGACCTCCTCTTGTGCTAATCTTGTAAATTAGAATTTTCAAAAAGTCACCCCGCATAATCACTGTTCATCTCGTTCATTTCTTGAAGTAACCAATCCTCAAAAAGGTAGGTGAATTCTCAAGATCATTGATTGTTAATTTTTCTGCTTTCTATAAAGTTTGAAAATTTGTCCATGTTTCAGATCATCAAAATTTATAATATCTCTAGACTCCTCACATGGAAGTGTTTACTTGCTCCAAGAATGAACATTCTCTGTGGAAATAAATACTGATTTGTTATATTCTCATGAGCATCTCATTATTTAAATCAATTCATCCCATTTCTCAACTATACACTTCTCAAAACACTTGCTTGTTATTGTTCTCGAGTTTCAGATTAATAAAAATCCTGAAACGCAAAGGTGAATCACGAAATCAGTTTTCTCTCTCAATAAAACCAAGTGAACTTTTCTAAAGTATTTGAACGATAAAGTAGTTTACACATTAAACTTGATTGACAGTCTCAGTCCCTACTTCACCTTGAGCGGTCTCCTCAAATATTATTAAAAAATAAACTGTAATGATCTCCTCATTATGAATAAGAAATTCTCAATTTCATTCATCTGAACCTCTTAGCAAGTAAGATCTCAAGCCTTCAGCTTTCTCAAAACCAAAGGGTTAGTGGTTTTAATTCATATATAGTACTCTCATGTTATTATCCTCATAATTTTCAATTGTAACCTCTATTCTCTTCATAGACTTACTTTATAGATCATAAATATTGATTTCTCAATCATGATATTCTCACATTTGTAATAATCTCAATGAAGAACAGACTTAGACTACTAAATTTCTAATACACATATCTCCTCTGCCCGATCTCACTTTTATTACAACTCATCCTACTCTAATGATTCATTATTCAACCTTCTGTTTTTCTGATGAAATAACGAGGCTCTCGCAATCAATTTCGATTGCTTCATTACTGTAAACGTTGAGTTTAATTTTGAAATAATGGATCTATCTCAAAGTCTAAGACTGACTTCACCTGACCTCTCATTTTGAACATCTCTAGATTACCTCTGTTTTTTGTTGAATAATTCACTCTGAGTTTATAGATGACCCTAATATTTGTATTTTTTCTGTATTAACTTTATGCGGGTGACTTATTTATTTCATGATTGTGAATGATGTCAATAAATGTTTTTATACTACCATCTCCAACTCAATTATCTGGATACAGTCCTTCACAGTGATTTATCAAAATCAGAACAACCTCGATTTTGAACAAAACAAATAGCATTATATTCAAAAATACTCAAGCTCATTGTGTGACGTCTCAGATCTATTTTTTTCAACTACACTTGCCGCTACAGCCTGCTATTGCAAAACGGCCGAAAAAAAGTTGTCACCCCAGTATGTCTTATTCGCCATATACATTTTTTTATAATGAAAAAGTATTGCCTGCTTTCGTTCGGTCGTTTTCAGACGAAATTTTTTTTTCAAGTTCCTGACGAATTAGTTTTATAATCTATGCGGGAGTTTAACTATTATTCAAAAAATTTCAAATTGATTTTGATTGGAACACTGGGAGTGAAATCCCTCTAAGAAAGTCCAGAATTCCCCGAGATTACAGCTCAATCGATATCGCATCATACAGTCGCGAAGATGAGAAATCGATTACCCACCTAGCAGAGCCCATAATATAACACCAAGCCAATATACGTTCTCCGGAGTGCAGTCAGATTTAAAATTTTCATTTTCCATCCGGAAATCCCCGGCTTCATCCGGTAGGCAATCATAGAAATGTCGTGGGCACGAAGTACGATGTCAGTGGAAAAGTGGTGAATCCAGGGTGACAAGTTGATATTTAGAGCGAAATGGCGCCGGTTCTCCGCATCTCCATTTCTGCCGCAAATGAGATTTCGGATAAGGAATTCAGGCAGGATCCGCTGTTTCACCGCCATCAAACGCGGAAGGAATATCACGTCACATCTCGAACTACAAGAGGATCGTTCGGAAAGTGATGTTCTGAAGGGAGAGCGCCCAAGATGGGCATTTCTAGGGTGGGGAACGCATCTCAATGTTAACATTCGGCATGTCCAAAGATGAATCTATGTGGGTATAGTGCTGATCGGGCGTTCTATTTGTCATTATTCAACTTGTTTCCGTTTATGTTTATTCCTTTTCGCACCCTTGCTAGTTTTATCATTCGTTTATCTTTTGTGCGTGGGTTTGTATGCATAGGGTGGTAAAATGTGACATTTCTAAAGGCGAGGGTTATTGTATAGTTGGTGAAGGAATTGACGATCAGGTGAAAGTAAACTCAAAAGATTCGCCGACGATTCGTCGGTAATTTCAGACTCTAGATTCAATTAAGAATTCACTTCAAATTGGAATAGTAAAAGAACCAATGAACATCATTACAAAGAAATTCATTACTCTTATTGAGAAACATATCCACAATACATAAATATCGATTTTAGACGACTAGAAACAAAGATAAAAAATTATCACTTTCAATAATAAGGGCTTTCCGGTTACCGAAAGGGGTGCACCCCGGGTGCACACCCTTTTTTATTTGGACCGTTCCACGATATTTCCTGTGTTTTTCCTTGAGTATTATCATAAAGGTATCTGATTTTTTCGAAGAAAATCAAAAAACACGCTGATTTTTGACAAGGCTATTTAATAATAATTGTAATAATAATTACATAATCCAACCTGTGTATTCTGAAATATCCCATACATTTTTTTCTCAGTTAGAATTAAATATGATCATATTAACTTTTGCTGACGGGGCGCACGTGCCTTTTATATCTTTGCTGAATTGATCATATTACTGAAGGTATAAATTGATTCGATCTGGAAATATCAGTCCAGAATAATTTGGTCGGTCAAGAATAATAGTCTTGTCAGTCAAGAGTAATAGTTTTGTCAGTCAAGAATAGTTTTGTCACTCTAGAAAAATTGTATCATCTCATTGTTCTTAATAAAATCTGTTTTTAAAAACTTATAATTATATATTATATCCCTCGAAACACACTACCCATTAACATGCATTCATAGTAAATATGTGAAAAAACGGTAATTTATTGAATAGCAAAACCTTACAAACTTAATCATTTATAGTATAATCAAAATATAAAATGCGGAGTAGGAGTACTGTTTGAAATCTTCGTTACCTCATCGTTAACGTTGGGTGAGGTAAATCATTAATGTTGTTGATAAGTCTAGCTGAAGAGTGAGAAACTCGAAGAGTTGATACAGGATCTTTTCATTTCTGCGTTTTAGCTGGAGATTTTGCGGGTATTTATGATGTTGGATTAATGCTCATTATTTATTTGCAGATAAGGCTTAATTGAGTTTGCTGAACTGTAGCCAGTAATTTTAATTGATTTTTGGTTACCCACTCCTGCTTCAGCCAGGTTTTTGACTGCTGTCGACGGCATATAATAGTTTGTTAAATTGATGTCGTTTGCATTTAATCCTTCCTTCTCTGCTGCTCGACAGTTTGCTTTTTCAACTGAAGTATTTTTGAAACATAAATAATTTCATAATAGAAACCATCTAAATGAATACCATCTTCAATTAATAATCCCACAGATCTTTCATCATGAGAACTGCAGAGATGATAGCAAATATCACCTCTGAGAGAAGAGATAGACCGGTTTCGGTCTTATTTGGATTCATCAGTATCCCACATCCATCAAAGAGGAAATCTTCATGAAAAACCTCTACTTTCAAACCAACTAGAATAAGCTTTTTAAGGATCCAAATGCAAATGACGACATCTAGGTGCGTCACAGGAGAAGTTCAATCTCTTCATGCTTAAAAAAACTGCCCACGTACTATTTCACTCAATTTGCGACTATAATAAAAAAATGAAAAAATAAATAGAAACATACATAAATTCAAAATAGTAATCATCGAAATGCTTCGTCAATTTATAGGCTCATAGATCTTTAATTTTTTAACTTGGCTTTTATTGTTCGATCAAGCAATGTCAGTATTGATTGAATTAGTTGTTGTTCTAGATGAACATTTAACCATTAGAATTTTAAAACGACGGATTAGGCAAAAAGTAGTGACTTAGTGTTGTGGGACCAGCACCCTGCCATTCACTATCGCAAATGGCTTCAGCTTGAGTCGTCTCAATTTTTCTACTCTTAGAGAATCAAAGATATTTAACAAACATAAACAAATGAATTCGGCCCACCCTAACGAACAGACCCTGTTTCTTCCTATGAAACTTCCAAACTATTCAAATTCTATTCTAAATCCAGTTCCATACTTTGTACAGATTAATTCTCGGATCCATTCTCGGAGGTACTTGCAATCTGCAACACTAAGCGAGTCCTGTTCATAAACTTCGAAATAATTAGTTTATTCGTTCACGCCAGTTGGAAGGTTTGGAGTTTCATAATGTGCAACAGTTTTCGCCTCCAATTTTAAACTTCCGACAAATTCGCGAACTCTAAACAAACTCCGAGACGACTGTTCGGGCTGTTTCTTGTTTCTGTGGTCCTCCTTCTTAACCCAGGACTAAGTGGGGTATGATATACATAGTTGGAGTGTAGCAGTTTTCAAAGGAAAGGATAGTGATTAAGGAATTTCAATATTTATCCCTTTGAGATTCGGTTTGTGCTGGTAAAAGGCTTGGATAGGCCCTGTTTGCATGAACTTTCTTGATCTATTCGGAAAAGCACAATGTTCGTTTGAACATATTCAAACAGTTTTCGAGTGTTCTCTCGGAATATTGTTCCAAATTAAATAAAAGGGGCGAAAACGAAGTTTATCAAATTTGAGGGCAAACAGTCGACTATTTAACTTCCTGCTGAAGTAATGATTTTTTTGTTGTACCTCTTTCACTGTCACTCATTAAAATAATAATTACATTGATCTCAAACCATGAAACATGCCCAGAAAGATCAAATCACAACAAAAGTAGATATAAAAGATATCTTATTCAGGTTGAATATATGAATTTTCAACGTCATCCGATTGTCATAAGATTCGCTGATGAGGAGCTTAGCGTTCCTTCTGTTCATCTTTGGCCTCAGTCTGAAAAGAAAATTATTTCCACTCGGGAAAGCAAAAATTTTCCTGGAGAAAGTCTTCATTACTTCCGTTTTGCATCCAATGTGGATGTTTCTATTGTTGGGATAATTACTTCTCGAATGTGGATACTAATTACAGTCATTTCCTGTACTTCTTCATTCAAATCCCCGGAACAATACTTTCACGATATGAATATTTCTAAGGTATAAGACTCTTTACTTTATGGTTTTTAGTTTCCTGACATCAGAAGGATTATTGCTATAATAACTTTCCTATATACCTATCTTTGAATTCATTATTGAAATAGATAAAAAATCATCGGTTAGGCAGATGAATCTGACAGATCGCCCACTCTCTATTATTGGTCAGCAAGTTTTCAATTCAAATTGGAGCAGTTCAAAAAGAAAAGGGCAATTGAGATTCTAGACTGCTTGAAAAAAAGATTCTGAATTACCTCATACAATCTTTTTGAAATGGGTTCATGTTTTGTGTGTTTTTTGTGCTGGATTGAGTCTGTTGTCTAGCTTTTCTGATTCATTTTGATTTGAATTTTTTTTTATTTATTTTTCTGTAGGTACTCAATGTTTTTTATTGCAGAATCTAATTTCTAGCCCTTCGAAGTAGAGAATCTGTTTTCCGTTAGATAAACGAATGGCCTCACAATAATATTTAACATTCGATGCACTTGAAGAAGCATATCAGCGTTTTAAGTCCACAAGAGGGTTTTTCCTCAATGAATAGCTCTGAATGTCATGTATGGCCTCAAAACCATTCTTAATTATGTAGATTATGGTATCAATGTTTTTCCTCCTCTCTAGCTGCTTCGTAGCTTTACCAAATCACAGTAAGCTGTCCCAACTCACATACATCTGGAAACTATGCCATTACGTTGTCCTCGAATGTTCCAAAAAGACGTCATTATATTAGTAAGATCAAATCTAAGAACCTCACAAAAGATATCAGTTATTGGATATTAATAAATACTTCAAGGCTTTCACGATCGCATATATTGACATAGAAAAAGTCTTTCAGGCTTTTTGACTTTTTCATTATTAGATCTTTGTTTAAAATGTTGCATATTTATATTAGATGCTTGTTTCTTTTTATTCGAATGAAGAAGAAAATTGGAGTATAATATTTTGTGCAATTTTAATCTTAAACTTTTTGTCTTGAATGAAGACAGAATGTCCTAAAGTACAAGGATCTCTCCTATTATTTTCATTTCATACGAACACTATCAAGACGAACCAACAATCATGAGCAGAGATGAAAATAGGACAAACTTATGTACGAGGTGTTAATACATCAGAATCAATTTCCTACTAGTTTTTGAAGAATATAATTTTTTACTTCCACCTTGTTCGGGTTGAGCTCAACAAACTATTCCAACAAAACGATTTTCAGTACTTTATTATCTGAAATCTGCTGGAAAATCAGGGTCATTGGAGTATAAAAAATTTCGGGAGTACAGGAAAACTACATGGTATTAAATCAAGAAAGGAAGGCGCTGAAACTGAACCTTGTGGAAAACCACTTCTCCAAGGTTTGAAATGCTTCGTTTGGAAGAAAATAGGCGTAAGCAATGGAATAATTCATATATTCCTTAGAGGATTATTGAGATCTAAACCTCTTTTCATTATGTGTAAAATGAGCTAACAGACAAATTCGCGAATGCTTCATAAGTAGAGAAAACCACGCAGTCCATTATCTATGTCCATGTGTCAGACACCTGTGGAAATCCCATCAGGACAAATTCAATCTGCTGAACATCCAACACGAATTGGATTTTTCGTTATCTTCAACATCCTATAGTTCGCCCAGTAACAAAGCCTTTGATAACTTTTGGAACGATGTATCCTTCTGTCCATGACGAATTGAGTTGAACAACAGAATAATTCCGGAACATTTCCTTTCAAATGAATGCGGGTATAACTTTCAGCGACCTACAAAACGTGGAGAATTCAGCACACCCTCACAGGTTCAGAATTATTCCAGCTCTTGAGCAGTCAACAAGGGCTTGTAACCCGAGTAATCTGTTTATGGTGATGCTCACCCCCACAGAAGCCTTCAGATGCCACAGAAATGTTTCGACATTTATTGAGTGTAATCAACTTCAGCGGGAAGCTTTGAAACGGTGCTGTGTGGCACCAGCCATCCGCAGACAGTTAACGATGTAACCCAAGAAATTGCGGTTTGGCTGACGTTTTGCAGCTGGCCTAAGGGTGGTTTGAGACGAGATAGCATCAAACATTTGAAACACCTTGAGAGGAACGGAATAATTGCGCTTTACTCGGGGTCTCAGCTCTATTTCGCCGTGAATCAATGTCTGTGTAGAGAAAATTTTTGCAAAATATTCGAAGAATGTGCAGGAGGCCAAACACAATCATAATTGGAAAAAATATTAACAGAATCAGGCATAATTTTTTCGACATAATGAACAACATCAAATAACCAAAAACTGCAAAAAGGAAATGAAAATGGCATGAATTACATTCTGACATAATTTCAAAATCACAAAACAAGAAATAACACATAAAATCATAATGTTATAATATTTTAGTCATAACTGAAATCACCCTAAAAAGGAGATCATAATGAAAGACAATAAAAATAATAAAGTACCTGATATAGTTCTGTTATCAAATTTCAATAAGGAAGTTCGACCACAAAGTATACGATATTTATAAAAGATAAGAAATTCATCATGGACATAACACTGAGAAATTTAAATTCGATGCATCAGTGTTCATCAATTTCCTCGAAACTTGTTAATTCACAACGATCTGGACGAATCTCTGAACTATGATGAAAATTGACAATTCAATATAACAACGAATTAACGCTCATTCTACTGAATTGAACTTGTGGTTTTATCCAATTTCAAAGTAGCATCAGAGTTGTTCATTCAATTTTTGGGATTAATACCAACGGCAGTTTATATGACAATGTATAAACAGAATCAAAATTGATTAAATCATAAAACTGTCGTCAGTGGCTGTGAAAATGGAACAAGCATGGTATGTTGCAGATTTTTCGCATGAGGATTATATCACTACGATGCAAGAGAATAGAACTTATAGGGTCATTTGACAGGACTAGATCCTAAATTTATGTCATACCATTCGAAGGACTAAGTTCTCAGGTCTGGGAAGAAAAACGAAAAAAAGGAAGAATTTTCGAGTTTGAAAATATTCTTTATTGAAAAGAAAGACAAGTTTCGTAATTCCTTCCACATATTTTTCTGTAAAATGTAAGCCGCAAATAGTTTTATCCAATTAAATTGAAGTAGCTAGCTTGCCTAGTTTCTACTGCCATCGAATTAAAAAAATTAAATAACCAAATTTTTCAAATCACAGAATAGGACTGAAAAAATTCTAAATCCTCATTATTTTGTTCACCAATTTTCATTGATTATCCTGAAATATTCTACTCGAGACAGAATGTATCAAAGTATCAATCTGTGATATAATAATGGCATTAATTACATTCTGTACATAATCGCAAAATTATAAAACAGGAAATCAGCATAAAATCAAAATGTTATAATAGTAATAGACATAACTGTTGCCAGACTTCAATCATCATAATATATAAAGATCGACTATAGATTATACGTAGATATAAAAGTGATACAGGTTATATTAAAAATGACACACTTTCGTAAATCTTTTATCATTTGCTGTCATTAGAGGCTCTTTCATTCTTGATGCCGAAAACTGTTTTGTTATTCTGACATTTTGTCATTTTTCTTCTCTTCATCATAATTTAAAATGTGGTTTCTTCATGTTATGTATGAACGCGATTTTGACGAAGTCAATTTATGTGTAAATTTTTTTGTCAGAGTTTATTTTGCATTTGTTTTTTTCGAACTTTTCCGGTTATCTCAGTGTCTTTCATGCATTCGTGCAGGCATTCTTCTGCTTTAGATAAGAAGACTCGTCTCCGCAAGAATCCGACTAAGCTACTCCACGGTAAAATTCATCGTTCCCCGATAAAAAAACTGCTCAGTAACGTTGAACGCCTACTGCATAATTGAATAGAGAAGCTCTCAACCTACAAGAGGGGCAAATCTATAACCACCATATCTTACCCCATCACGGCTCCCATTATATTCTGTATCGGCTGACTTGACCTTTTTTCGCAACTTTGGGAAGAATGGAAAGTTACATTTTATCGTCGTTTTCTCAGTCGAAGGGCCTCATAAAATATAAAAGAGGGAACAGTTTTCTATATCCGAGCCGAAATGATGTCAGCAAATTGCTCGACAAATCAGAATTGGCGTAATAAAGAACTTTGCGAAAGTTCCCGAAAACTTCGGATTGCATGAAAAATACTTTCTGGAACTGAATGAACTCATCTATTAACTAATGAAAACGGCGATTTCGTAAATAGGAGAGAATTCTTTCGGAAATGGAAAGGTTTTGTGGTTAAAAGTAGCTTCAACTGGTTATTGGTGGAGCCTTTTTTCGTTACGGCAATCTTCTGGCATTTCTCAGAACAGTAAAAAAAACTCTATAGAGTTTCAACCTAAATGTTTCTATTTTTATTTCTCTAGAATGTATTAATTTGAATTCAGGTTCAGTTGAGTTGAATGTTTTCCTATTTTTTCCTGGTGTGGATTTGATCTAGAGGTATTATTTATACCCCAGATAATGGGGTAATTTTGCGCTATGTTGGTTGGTCATTGGGAAATATTAGGTAGTTTCGAGGAGCGAAACGGGTATAGGTTGAAGTCCGTTGAAGAAAAAAGGGTAAAGTTTTATTTTCGTGATTGACGAAATATTAGGTAGTTTCGAGAAATGAAAAACCGAAGTGGTAGGTTTCTGAAGAACGAGAATTTTTCGTGTTATTCAGTTAGGTTTTCCGAGTTGGCAAGCGCCATCGGAAATTAGGGTAGCTGTTGCGAAACAGGAGTGAAGCCTTTCGGGAGTGGTTATATTTCGACGAGCGAAATCAAAAGGTCAGAACTTCTCAATATTAATTGATGAGGATAGTCTGAGTCCAAAAGTCTTGCCATCTCTCACCTCTCATCACCTCATATCTTATTGTCTCATTTTTATGTTAATTTAGATTTTGGGTGATTAGGTAACCCAATGAAAACTGAACTCCTAAATTTTTTTTTTATCTGTATGAAATTGTGATAGACAGTCAGATGTACAGAGTTATGGATTAATTAGTTATTTTATTATCTTTTTGTTTTTGGTGGTTTTTGGGAAATAGATTTTTATGTGATTTACTTCAATGATTTCAGTTATCCCCAGCAACTGAAATCTGTCTACGAGAAAAACAACACCTACTCTTTCGCAGAAGGCCTTACACACACTCTCTCTGAGGTGAACAATGGTGATACTGAAGAATTACAACATCGAAGCATAGATCGATCTATGTCAACAAAACTTGTTTTTTTTAGGGAAAAGGCGTTATTCCTTACTTACTGCTTAGTACTGTATAATCATTCGAAAGCATTCAACTTAATTTCAAGAAATGAGGTCTGAATTTTGGTATATTTATAGATTGTGATGTTATGTGATGGTCTAAATGAAGAAAATGACGGAATTGGATTGAACTTTGATTCTGTAGATTATATTTATTTAAAACTATATTACAATAATCATTTCCTCGGATTTGGGACATACATAAATGCGATTTTATGAATTTAAAAGAGCTGAATGGGGGAGAAATTGTTGAGTAGTAAAAACTCACACTGAATAATGATATGATGTGTGTTTAGAATAAAGCAGCATAAAATAATCAAAGACGCACAACATCAGAGTCAATACATGTAGAACAAATTGAAATTCTGATCAATTTGGTACTCTTTCTCGAGTTCTTTTTCTCCAATTTCTTCCTGCTCGCCTAATTATCGCTAAAACCGGAAAAAAACAGTTCGGAGTTGGCTGCGAACAAAAAAGTTCATCGATTACAGGCTAACAATATGGCTAGATTCGCCGCGGTGATGAACGACGCCTGCTGAAAACTTTTTTGCATCGGAAATTCAAATAAGCAATCTAAAACGAACCAAACTTTTTAAATTAATTTTTCACTTTTTCATGGCCAACTTTGCATTGGACTCCTGGATCTGCTCCGGCTCTGAAATTTGTTACCGGAATCTCAGCGGCATAATTGGAGAGGCTATTCTCCCTGCAGACTCATCAGCATTCAGATGAAATTATGTTATTATAGGCGCTTTTCTACGATAGAATGAATTTTCGTTCCAATTAAGGTAGCAGTCGTGAAGTCCATACCTGAAATGTTTGGATTTCTTCGCAGAGATGTATTTCGATAAGTCACAGGAGGATCTTTGTCGAAATACTCTCAGGAAAGCAAAATTTTCAAATGAGTCGGGGAAGAAGAATAATAAAAGTTTGCTTGATTCTTGCAGGATGAGAACATTTTCACTGATCTCCGACTACCACTGTGAAAACGCAGAAGTAACCTTCTGCTTCCTAAAGCCTACAATATTTTCAACTATAATTCAAGTCAAGTTCAAAATCAGGGTTGTTCTGATTTTGTAAATTACTGTTTACGACTGTATCCAGATAATTGAGTTGGGGATGGTAGTGTAAAACTATTTATTGACATCATGCACAATCATAAAATGAATAAGTCACCCGCCATGCAGTTAATACAGTGAAAATACATATATTAAAGTCATCTATAAACTCAGAGTGAATTATTCAACTAAAAACAGAGGTAATCTAGAGAAGTTCAAAATGAGAGGTCAGATGATGTCAGACTTAGACTTTGAGATAGTTCCATTAATTCAAAATTAAACTCAACATTTACACTGATAGAGCAATCCAAATTGATTGTAAAAGCCTCAGTATTCCATCAGAAAAACAGAAGGTTGATTATTGAATCATTATAGTAGGCTGAGTTGTAATAAAAACGAGATCAGGCCTTAGAGGAGATACGTGTATTGAAAACTTAGTAGTCTAACTCTGTTCTTCATTGAGATTATTACAATGTGAGAATATCATGATCGAGAAATCAATATTTATAATCTATAACGTTGGTCTATAAGAGAATGCTTATCAATCAATTGAGACGACATTTAGAGTTGAGATCTTACTTGCTAAGTGGTTCAGATTAATGAAATTGAAAATTTCATGTTTATGATGAAGAGATCATACCAGTTGAATGGTTTTACCAATATTAAATTAGACCGCTCAATGTGAAGCAGGGACTGAGGCTGTCAATCAGGTTCAATGTCTAAACTGCTTGATCGTGTACATATTTCGGAGGAGTTCACTTGGTTTATTGAGAGAGAAAACTGATTTCATGATTCACCTTTGCGTCACTGGCGTCGATATGAGGGGGGTAGTGGGGGTTATTACCTCCCCCCCCCCAGGAAAATATTTACCTTCGCAAAATAAGTCATACAATCATTACATAGAAACATATCATGACAATATACTATATTATAATTTTTTTACCCCCCCCCAGAAAAATCTCTAGCGACGCCCTTGCTTTGCGTTTGAGGATTTTCATCCATAATTAGCAAATTTATGAGAAGTGACTAGTTGAGAAATGAGATGAACTGATTCAGAGAATGAGATGCACTTGAGAATGTAATAAATCAGTATTTATAACCAGAGAAAGACATGAGAATATTAATTCTTGGAGCAAGCAATCATTTCCATGCGAGGAGTTTAGAGATATCTGAAAAATCTATTAAAACTGCAGAAATATAGGGAAATATATATCTTAGAGGATTCAGGTACTTTAGTTCGATGAAATAGAGACTTTATTCGAAAAAAGCGAGAGAACATTACCATTATTTTCATTGATTTTCATGATCTGAAACGTGGACAAATTTTCAAACTTTGTGGAAAGCAGGAAAAATGACATGGAATATGCAACAATTAATGATTCTGAGAATTCACCTACCTTATGATTACTTACTTTAAGAAATGAACGAGATGAAGAGTGATTATGCTAGGTGACTTTTCGAAAATTCTAATTTACAAGATAAGTATAAAAGGAGGTCTATTCACTGGCAGAGCTGGAATACAAGAGAGAAACATAAGTTATGCTGTCAGCTGATTAATACATAGAGGAAGGTTAATTTACCGCGAGCAGTCAATCAGCTGACCATAGAGCTGTACTTGCTGGAGTGGACGTGACGCTGCGATGTAACCATAGGCGCAGCTGCGGATGAGGCCAGAGTGGTGCAACGATCTATTTTCAACTATCTTCAATGATAGCTGTTATTCTAGTAACAACAAGGCCTAAACATCTAAAACTGCTAGAACTGAATGAACACACTTTTCGGGTTGTTTGCTATTTCCTCCTTCTTTCAGGAAAATAGAGCAGGCGCTTGAGGACAATTTTACCGATTTGCAGCAGACGTCTTTATATTAGTCAAATGTTGCTCCAAAGAGACTGAAGAGTTGACAGACGAATTTTGTGGGAAGGATTTTCATTTAGAGCTTCGAGGATAAAATAAGAACAGATTCCCTTGACCTCGATTGTTCAATTTGCTATCCATTTGCTGGCTTCTATGGACAGTAGAATCAACGTTTCTCAGCGATACTGGTGAAAGGTGATATGATTGTGCTATCATCCTCGAAGCTCAGAATGAGATTTTCACTTATATCGTAAAGATCGTCAAATTGATTCAGAAAGAAGGTGGATCACAAAGCTGATCTTTGAATCACTCCAGGTGTCTTGAGGAAATTCTTAATAAACCCTCCAAACTTGAAACAGAGTTCCGTTGAACGTGAAATGCTTCAGTGTCAAGTAACAGAATACGGCTACGTTCACGTAAACTCACAGCTGACAAAAGCATCGAAATAAATACAATTCCGGAAAGTAATTACGCCGTTTGAGTTACGACACCTGTTCCGTGTGCTTCCAAACTTCGTGGACGATGAAATATATAGCGTCGCGACGGGAGTAGGAACAAACGCCAGCTCAACCGCGCTCGAAGAACGGCCTCGAAAACTTCCTGAATATGTATTGTTTTCTTTGGACTTCAATTGTGGTGCCCGAAGACACTTGTTGCGGAAAAGATCAATACGAAGTTTCTTTTCGAATGTACGGTCATGATCCTTGCTATTTATATTCGCATTGGACTAGTTCCACTTCCTTGCACGAATGTGATGATTTCACGGTTTTCTCTCGTATTTTATTCACGAGTTGGCCTGGTCACCTACATGAAAAATTGAAATTTTTGATAGTTATTGATGTGAGGGCTCCAACTTGATAGTTTTTCAGACTAGTGTCTTGTGATCGTCTAGCGTTTTATCCTCTAATCGACTGTTTTCTATTTTCCTCCAAGAAAAACTTCTTTTTATCTTTACCCCGCGAGACCATGCAACCCTCAAGTTACTATTTTCCCATGATTCTCGACTTTTTCTACTCGACACTGCAAGCAATTGAGAAATCTTACGTTTAATATCTCGAACAGCCTGATATATACACTAAACGGTGCAATTGAGTTCAGTGCCGTATGTAGAAACTGAAAACTACAATAAACTAATTCTAAATGAAATCGTGGATCCCACATACATATTCGGCAATGATACGCGACCTCCTCAATCCACTGTATGAAATGCAGAGAAACCGTTTTTGTTTCTGGTAATATTGGAGTTCACATCAGACTCGAGTATTTATTTCATTATGAGCGATATTTAAAACATGTCTCGGCCGGCTCATGTTATGCCACTTGAATATAGTGTGGTCTCCAAAAGGCTCTCCATAAGGTAGTAGAATCTTACATGGATATCGTCAATATTTTGGATGCAAATGGCGATTTCTTCAGGATGAAATAAGAAGGATAGTAAAACAAAACTGAAAACTTTTGTTCCATAGATGGTCTTCGGGCAATCAGAATAAAAAATTGAAATTAATAGTTCATTCTAAAACATGTTGCAGAATGAGCTCCTATTCCAACACGAATGCAAAAACATGAGTGTTGGAATTGCCTTCTGCAACGAGTATTAGACGATATTCGACGATATTATTTCAGTAGAGTTTTGTGAAATACTCCCGAAATTCAAATAAAAATTCAGGTAAGTGACTTTTGTATTCTAACTTGACAGTTGGTGTGACATACGAAATTTGGGAGATTCCGGAATTTTAATTGATTTGATTAGAAAACTGAGAGGATCGGAGGTCAGTCCTGACAACCACAAAACGAAAAATATAACTGAAAACAATGCTGTAATAGGTTCCATTACAGCACAACTTTTAGTGCTGTAATGAACTCATTATGATACTGAAATAGAAAAAAGTCATTCAATGAAGTTAAATGATCTGCTGTAGTTCCAAGCCAATTTGTAATCTTTTCAAAATGTGTTTGCGGATGTGGTGAATTGAATGAAAAAATAAACTCCTGCGGTTGGTGCTGGCATTTTGATGAAGGGCTCAGAGATTGAAAAAGTCCTTGTAATGAGAATCTTTTTCAATCTTTACGCAGGAGCAGCTGAGAGCAAATGGTTGAACTGTTTATCGGAACAGTTATGTCATCTGTCGAAAACGCTATTCGGGTTGAAGAAAGATAATTATGTTTTGAATCAATTTCTGGATGAAGGTTCATCAATTCTGACGATGACTATAGCATCAAAATAATAATAATCAGAAGAGGATAATTTCTCGTCGTTTCAGTTAATATCGCACGTATGAAATAACTGAAATTCACTGAGGTCATCACAGGAGGGAAATGTATTCAAAACTATTAACCAATTACAATTACATTTCGTTCAAACTCTAATCAATAACTGCCTAGCCGTACTTGATATAAAATGAAAACCGATTTGATAGAAACAGATTTAAACCAATGGAACGCCCCAATTACACTTCATTCATCCCTATAAAAGTTTTATATGCAGTTCAATAGATATATGTACTCAGCAGAATCGACCTAATACTTTCCCAGAACGTTGAATTGAATTCAATTTACGAGATTCCTTCTTCAATTATCCTCTTATTGAGCCTCTACAAACTTTACGAAGCTTAATTTACGACTCAGAGTTTTGATGCTTCTATTCAGATGGAGAAATGAAAGATCAGTTTTCGAGATCTTATACTTTTAACGTCATTCAGCGCTGAATGTCAATTTGATAGGGATTTCAATAGCTTTTCCATCGTAATCAGTTATTTATTGCCCCTCGAATGGGTCACTGACTGCTGTCATCAAAATGGCTTCTGAATGGAAGTTTACAGCTGAACGGTGATGATAGGTATGGATGGTTGATGCCATATTGGAGATGCTAGACGGAGGATTATATGTTAAGATCTGACAAAAGCTTTCGACAAAGTAGACCAAGAAATTCTGTCTTTTTTTCGTGATGAACTGTGAATCAGGAAATGCTTTCATGTGTGCCGAGAAGTGGATAAAAGCACGAAACCTGGTAATAAACAGTGGAGAACCTGGTGGACAAAATTGATGATCTACTTCCTTGAATAGACCACATTCAGTCACCATATGATGGATTTCCAACTGTTTTTTTCATGGTATGTAGAATAAAACAGTTTTTTGAGGCAACAGGTAAGAATCTGGTAATGGCTGAAAATGAGAACTTTTTGATTGTAAATAACAAGTTCATGATTATCACTGATTCTGAATTTCACCTCTAGCTTCTGTTGAGACGAGAACATATTTCGCTGAAATAATGAAATTCTGGCTGCACTCTCTCATAACCCTGTGATATCTGCCCTAACTTATATTCACAGCTGAAGTCGGCAAGAGCCGCAGCCATGAGTATATATTTTGTTTTTATATGATCTAGGCAGGAAGTGAAGTAATTCTCCCTCGGATCCGGTAGAAAGATGTGCATGGAATAATTTAGGCTGGCTTATATATCCTTCGGTAATTTATTGTCAAAACTGCGAGTGGCTTCCTTGGCTCAGGAGCTTATCTATCGATTCTGGATAGTTTCTTCTTTTTTTTAGTTTTCTGATGAGAATTGAACGAAGTTTTCAAATGGAAATTTTTTCTTTCAAGGGTTTCAGTTCAATCACAACAATTAACGACGATTTTTCGAGCGTAAATAAAGTTAAAAGTTTAAGAATATATTGTGGGTTAACATTTGAGCAATAGATTATTATATTCTTATGAAAAAGAGAGCTAAAATAATACAATAAATGTTGAAACAAAAAGTACCTAAGCTGAGGTAAAAAAAGAACGGGGTATCATAACATTCTTTGTATGATCCTATAGAATCATACGATACTATCAACACTAGTATCACACGATACTATACAGCCAGGGGAAAAAACCTCAACCGAAAAAACCTGCCTCCCCGTAAACAAAATAACATAAAATATCAAATATCAGGAAAATCTTGAAATACATCAGTGTGATCATCTTCATGTTATCCGTCGATGGGCTCGGATACATAGATTCTTCCCAAAACGACTCGTAATTCTTAATCTGAAATGAAAAAAGACAAAAGCAGAACAGAAACCGATTATTCATAATAAATCAAATGCATTTGCTACTTTAAAGAACATCAACATTAAGATTTCTTGGCCAAATAATGTTCGGAGGTTAATAAATATTTATGACTGAAATGTCACAAAATTTGAAAGAAACGAAAAAAAACTCCATCAATATCCCCTTTCCGAATCTGTTGAAAATTACGACTGATGATTTTTCGGCACTTCAGATGTTTGAAAACCGCTACGGGACCTCAATGAAAGGCAATCATCTTTCGTAGATAAACCAAATATGTTATAACACAAGAAAAACAGAGTATTTTTCAGGATCAAAAACTGACATTTTACGAGAATTCATTCATTTTCCTACGTTTCCATGAAGGTTTTCTTTATCTGTATAATTGACTTTATTGAGTGAGTCCTGAATGAAACTGATTGAATAAATTGCAGTTGTTGCTAAATTGAAAAAAATTCTCAAAGTAAACTATGAATATATCAAATTGTCTCAAGGAAAATATGATTCGACGGTTTATTGATATGTGTCATCAAATATATAACTATAGGCCAATGTTGCTGAATATTGTGTCGATTAGAAATAAAAATGGGTGTTAATAAAAGATGATTTAAGTACACTTCCTTGGTTTATTTTTAAGGAAAAAAACATATCTACTAGTATGATTCTCCGTTCGAAAAAAAGCTTTTTCAATTCTCAAACTATTGAAACTTCAATTACTATTTTTTCTCTGGAAATTTCTAAGACAATGAAATCAAGAAAGGTTTTTCCTGAAGTACTTGGGATATGAGTAGGATCATCCCTACCTTTTCCCAACGATCCACCGGAGACAACACCCAAACAAACCCTAACTTGCACCCCACCCCCAATGAATATGCGAAGCACTCACAACCCAATTAATATGCAGAATCAGAATCGCTGGAATGCATGCTCTCCTTACACGTTCGGAAATTAGAGCAGTTTATAAATTATATTGCATTCAGACGTGCATCGATTACTTGAAGAGACCATTAAAAATGCTAATACCCTCTTTTGCATTCCGTGCTCCACCGAGACATTGACTAACGAACTGAAGCTAATGTATCTCTGCCGGCAGATTTTTTATGCAAAAAACGAATGGGAGAAACGGTATCGGAATGGCTCGTTAGAAGTGATCGGAACAAGAGCAAGAAAACTGATAGATTCGAATAAAATTGGTATCGAATCCAAGGCCGTTTTGAACAAGGATATAGATTTCACGATGGTTCATTATGGTTCAACGAAGACACAGTGAAATCATAGCAAACCAAGCTGTTTTACATAGGAATCCTCAGGGAGTACTCTTATGATGAACTATTAGGAATATCTTCTCCAATATTCAACCGTTTGTAATTAATTGTATGAGGCTTGAAAATGTGCTCTGAGATTGGAAGTATGATGAAAGACATAAAGGGATATTCTGCATACCTACTAGCAAAACTGAGACATTTTAAAAAACATTATATGATCTAATCGAATGTTTCTATTATCCACTAGAGTGGATGAATGCTCGAGTATTTATAGTTCCAAAAACTTGTTGACAATTTTATCACTCAAAAGTCTTTTCTTATCAGAGTAAGATATTTGTGTTTTGATGCAATATGAATTTTCACTGTCAGTTTCTTCTTCTTTCTATACACTTTGCTTTGATTTTTTATATTCATTATTAGATATATTGTGTATTTAAGATAATATAAAGTGATTCTTAACGAATCAACGAATTGGTCTAGTGAAAATCCTTTGAATCGGAAGCCAACAAACTACAACACATAACACATTTTTTAAGAGCTAAATACTGTATCCCAGTATGGCTCAAGACAGATTTGCATATAATACCTCCCCCAGTAAGAGAAAACTTGCATACAAAAATTAATTTTCATCGAAATTCGAAAATTAAACTTTTCATCACTTGAAACAATGACTTTTTTAGTTGTATTTCTATTCTATTTGTATACGATAACCATGTTTTTATTTTTATGGAAATCTTCAACATTCATAGATGATATTAAAAGAGTCTTCCGGTCATATTGGCCGTGGTCAATTAGGAATAATTTCACCTAACGTTTCGCCTACAACTTCGTAGGCATCTTCAGAGGTTAGGTGAAATTATTCCTAATGGACCACGGCCAATAAGCCAGGAAGACTCTTTTAATACCATTAAACTATTCATTCATAGCTTAGCTTGAAACTACAATGGTCTCCCAAAACTTTATTGCAAGGATTGTTTTTGATTGAAGACACTTTTTAAAACTTTCTTCTGTTATATCTGAACTTTGAACGCACTCACATAGAGCTATACAATTTATGGCTGGGAAATCGAAAATTTTATATAAGATATAAATCGGAAGCAAACATCCAGAAATTAAGCCTAAAGTCCTCTGAATTGTGTCACAACAGTTGAGCTGAACGTTGAAATGTCTTATATACCGAGGCGTGAAATGATGGCCATCCTACTTCTTGTCTTAATTCTGAATCAGATTTATAAATTTGACAGAATGAACAGATTTGACACAAAATTAGAGAAATGAATTGAAAATTGAAACAACATATTCACCTCGAAAACACTCTTAATGTCTTCTAGAAGAATCCTTCAAAGATTTCCAAACATCCATATTGACAATTTGTTGACAGCTGTAGCCTTTCTTTTGTCTAAGGCTGTAGCATATTATTTTTCTTCTTTTAATTCACTATTCCATTTCTGATTTATTTTCTCGAAAACTCTCCTTTCCACTGAGGAAGATTTTGAATTTTCGAATCGTCATTGAAGCTCATATTATAGTCGAGGTTATTCGAACAATTGATGTAAAACAACTGTATTGTGTGCACCAAAAATGAATGAAGACTATAAGAAATCTCATCTCAATTACAGAATAATATACTTTCTGGTAAAAGAGCCCCATCTATGAACGCACATGATGCTGGAATACAACAAACAATTTTAATCAAGACAAGTATAGCGTTTAATCTGTTGTATAAACACGAATGTGAAACACCATCTGGAGCATATCCTCAAAGCCCTTAGTGTCTCAAGTACAGTGGACAGCAAACACACCCTTTATGCCCGGCACAATGCCTATTCCGAACATTCCTGGAAAACCACCTCTATTGTTGTTTTTATGCAAATGCCCTGCAACGGTCCCTGGAGGGTTTTTTCCTTTTGGTCATGTGACACCGGAAAAATTACGGTTTCTGGAGGGGATTGTGAAAGGCATGTTCACTTGGGAGTGTTTTGTGGGTATTTAGGATAGTGAAATATCGTTCTTTCATCCACAGATTTAACATTTTCAATTTTTTTAGGTAAAAATATCATTCGGAACTTGAAACTTCATTTTATAATGACTGCTTAAATTCGTTAATTAATCTAGTGAATGGAATGAACTATTCTCAGCAACAACACGATTAATTTAAGTCACTCATCATGGATTATAATACATTGACTAACAGAATTTCAACTAACAAAATAGCTTTGCTCAAAATATAACGAAATCCTCATGAAAAAAATTAATGCTTTGTTCGTTTTCCAACCACATATTCTATGATTCGAGATTTCACTAGAAATCTTGTAATTCCTTCTTCTGAAAAATCCTCTAGAATTCCAGGAACCTCAACTCCATCTTCTGATATAGTGGAAAATTTGAAAAATTTTAAACTTTCTTTTGGTCAACCGTGTTATTAAAAAAATTAAGGCGCTTCATGATGACCAAGTTCATAACTATAAATTTCCAATTTTTTCGTAGACAGCTATATCGGTTTGAAAAGGTTTTAGCCTCACAATCATATGCGAACTTTTTTTCTTGATAATGATAGAATTACGATGAAGTCTTTTGTCGTTAACGAATAACTTAGATGTTCACAAAATGTATTGAGATATTTGCTTGAGTATATGTATATGTTAAAATATAAAGTCACAGCATTATCAACATTGACAATTGTATATCACATGAATATACAGTCCCTTATTTGTTATCGAATCGGAATGATGTTTCGATTATTTCACTGTTCTACTAGACTCGGAGCTCATTCGAATTCAACATTGAGATTCGCATGTTTCCATCATTTTATTCCAGATCTGTATGATATAACGGTTTTAGCACTTGGAAAAGTTCTGTGTTCGCGAATAGCGTCCATTTAAAAAAAATATTCCTCATTTATCTACTCCTAAATGAACCTTTTTAATTACGAAACAGAGATGACAGTTGTGGTAGAATTTATATTCAGACTTCGTCGAAATATTAATTCGTCTCTCGGCAGCATTTGCACCTTGCTCTCAATTCTTGAAAATGATTTAATTTTTCATCATTTCCACCGGTCTGAATAAAACAGGACAATGTCTCATTCATTTTTCACTATGACTCTCGGAGGAAGAAATCGATATTATACTCGGAGTAGAATTCAGAGCAGAAGAAGAGCAGATCCTTTCAACTAGGTATCCTAGATAGAAATTGTTCCAAGACTCACAACCTTTTCAATGTGGGGAAGCCAAGTGGAATAAATTAATAATCTCGGTTTCTGTTAATATTAACGAAATATCCTGAAACACGTTGAACATCAACTTCAAAGTGTTTGTAATACATTATTCGAAAGGTTATGTTATCCTTCATTCAGACGATATATCATTCTCAAGTTATATTCAAAAATTTCAAAAGGAAAAGAAAACATTATGATATTCACACAAATATTCCCAAATCTTATAACTATTACACGAAACTTATTTACCTTGAAGATGTGAGAATGGAAACATGGAAAAAAACCTAACTGGATTTATTCACGGGATGATAGGAAACGTAGATGGTCAACAAACTGAACTCAACTAATTCCGACATTTCGTGGACATATTTCCGCTTTTTCGGGGCTTAATGGTTGAGCATCGCCGGCAACGATTACAGTGGTACAGACAACCACAACATTGTAATGTGGGAAGCCATCAGGTCTTCTTTCCTGATTAATATCGATTTTCCTTGGATCTTGGATGCATTTGATGGTCAAAAAAGATGATATCGGGGAGAAAGATGTGAACCTTTTTTCTGTTGTTGAGCGTCATGTACAGGGTGAGCAAAATTGATGATCCCTGAACTACATCTTTTTAACCGTGGGAGATAGGGGAAAATGAATGACACGTTACGGTGGTCTTTTTTAGAGAAACTGATAATGCCATCAAATGCATTCCTGTGTATCTTCTTTTGTATTCGAGTTATAGGCCAAAATCGAGATTTGGGTGATTTCAACTTTGGCCATTATCTCCGTTTTTGTTTGTGCTGGGATGTTGAAATGAAAACATTATACAGGTACTTTATTCACAGCAATCCAGTAGCGTACTTTGTTTTCACCCAAAAGGTTTCCTTGCTCATCTATAACAAAGAGTTTTGTTTTTCTTATAGAAACGATAATTTGAAATGGCTTAGAAAGAAAAACCTTTTTTTCCCGTTTCAGAAATATATCATACATGCTACATCGCCCTCAGATTCATTCAGATATCATGAAAAATATAGTTTGTATGTGGAATTTGAATTAGTGAGTATAAAGTAGGCTGAATAATATGTCTCTACGCATGGTATCATTATTATTTTGCGATTGAATACTTGATTCACGGAGAATTGAATCAAGTTTTCAATCGCAAAATAAAAATGTGTAAAGACATATTATTCTGTGATTCAGCCTACTCAATACACAATAATTCAAATTGCACTTACAAACTATATTTCTCATGATATTTAAATGAATCTGAGGGCGATGTATGATATATGATATATTTCTGAAACAGGAAGAAAATGGCAATTTCTTCTAAGCCATTTCAATTTATTGTTTCCATAAGAAAAAACACAACTTTATGTTATAGCTCAGCAGGAAAACTTTTTGTGAAAAAACAAAGTACGCTATGTGCCTGTATAATTCCAACAACCTAGCACCAACAGAAACGGAGATAATAGCCAAAGTTGAATTTCAATATTGGCTTTTAACTCGAAAACAAAAGGAGATAGATGCACTTGATGACATTATCAGTTTCTCCGAAAAGACCACCGTAACGTGTCATTCATTTTCCTCTAGCTCTCTCGTTTAAAAAGTTTTAATTCAAGTATAACCAATTTTGTCCACCCTGTACATCGGACAGTAGGCGTTATGGTATGGGGTGCTATTGCTCAGTAAGTAGGTCGTCTTCAGTCTTTATTCGAATTAACACGACAGCGCTGCTTTACCTTCAAGAAATATTGGAACCATATGTACCCCTTACCTTAAGAGACTGGAGAATCTAATATTTCTGCAAGATAATACTCGACCTCATGTTGCCAGAGTTAATTTAAACTTTTTTGAAGTGACCCATGTGAATCTTTTGCCATGGCCGCCCAGATTTCCCTATCTTTCGTCCATAGAGCATGCTTGGGACACCATGGGTAGTATGCTTGGAAATTTAACTCTGCCCCCACGTACTTTGGCAGCAATGAGACATGGAGTACGGGTAGCTTGTAATAGTATCCCTCAAGAAGAAAAAGACCATGTTCTACAATATTGAGACATTAAATTGAAAAAAATGTGAACCCTTCGGTTTTTACTCCAAATTTTGATATTTGACTCCTTGCTACATTTCTTATGTTTCACCAAAAAAATTCAAATTTGAACGGCTCCTTCTGGTGTTTGCAGTATCTTCGTCAGTTAATATATTTTCCATAAGAAAACCACCTGAGTAAATGGCATCGATTGGGCCAACGCAATTAGTAGGCCAGTACGTCGAGTCAGAAAGTTGTTTTCGCTAATCCACTTGTAACCACGACCTCTTAAGTCGTAAAAATTGCGACTCCATAAAATCCCCACTCTAAGTCACAAACCCTCAAGCCAACACGTTGCGCTCGGCAAAAAACCAGAGAAAAAAGCGTCAAAAAGCAGGGAATCATAACGTGCGAGAAAAGCGACGTAGCATTCGGTCGTCGTTCGGAAAATTCGAAGGGAATTTCCCGACGTAAAATTTTCCATCCCCGCTTGCGGCGCATTTCGGGCCATATAAATCAATTGGAACTATCCAGGCGGCGGAAATACGACAAATTTTCCTTTTATCCAAGAGGGCCAATTGAAAACAATTGGACGGAACGTATGGAGGAAAACCGGATTCTATCCAGCTTGTTTTCTATTAGAGTCTCGCAGGGGACGAAAGTTCGGGATCTAATGAAATCTGATATTTACTCTATAATGGGGAGCAACATATTGCGACAATAAAAAGAATGGACAACATGATTTTCCACGTGGAAGGTTAAGAAATCTTTTGTGGCAATTAGTATTAGTAAATTTCTTCTCTGAGTGAAACTTATCTTTCTAGGGGGGTAGGTTAGTAAAAATTTAGATTATTAAGTGAACTGCAGGAACATGCGTCATCGAACCAGCGCAGCAGATAAACCCGTTTCTGAGTTATTACACCTCATCAGTATCGCTCAACGCTTTCGTCGATTACAACCAAAATGAGCCGCAGAACTTAATCCAATGATTCATCAATGAAAAAGTTTTCCGCAGTTGCAATAAAATACTGTCAAGCAACCTAATTATTAATAAAGTTCAATATTATGCATTTTATGAACATATGAACATATATTTTCGAGAAAATTCCACTTGGACACTTTGTTTTTCACTAGAATCCGTCAGTACCATATTTTCGTTCATGGGATTCATCTTTCCTCTTAGTACTATTTTAACCAAGAGAATAGAAATTAATTCAGAAGATTTGAATTTGAAATAATTCCTCTGAAGTCTTCATGAGCAGAAGGAGTGAAGTATTGTAGGGCTGATTATTTTCCTCAGAATAAAATGAAGTGGTGAATTTATCAAAACATTCGCTGTATCCTCAACATTCAAAATAGCATACCCATTGGGAGTGGCAGTTATATCCTTTCCATAATCCTCAACCTTTTCGGATAGACATCGAAAACAACAAATATTTTGCTTTTAGCTTGATATATTCAATACAATTTCACATCAATCCAAAGAAAACTTCAATGAATAGAGGAAATTACGTAGAATTCTCAATCTAACACTCGTTTTAAAAAAAAGCACGCCAATCAATGGCTCGTTTTTGAAATTGGATTTTTGGAAAAATGTCAATGCCTTCCGCACTTGAATTATAAAAGACTATTCTATCATGAAGCCATTAAAAACGCGACTGAAGGTAACTGTGATTTTCAAACGTGTCATTGATGATTATTGAGAATGAAACTGTTAGAATCAACATTTCAGTGAAAAAAGTTTCAAACCAACTTGAGGAAAAAAATCTAAATTGAATTCGTTAATTTGATGAAATCCTTTGAGAATTCAAGCTCTTTTATTGAAGTGCTGATGGTAATAAGAAAATCAGATGAAAAACCGTTTATTTTCATAGTTACCTGATGAAGGATTTTATTCTGATTTTATTTAAAAAAATAATGACCCCTTTGATTATTCGTAGGTACGCCAATGGTCCCAAAAACCTATGAAACTCCGGTATCGATCCCCCGAAACAGTGAATACCGCCGAGCTGATTAAATATTTGGGCGAGAATCCGATTTTGCCAATTCCGGAAAACCGTTTTAGGGGATCATCTCCATGAGCCTAGCGCCCACATCTCAATTGCGAGGGCGTGAATGATCTGGATGACGCTACACTGGGGAACAATTGATTCGGTTTCGTTTGTCATAGTTTGGAACCGTTCGGAGGTTATCCTGGAAATCCAAGCGGATGAACATGTTGATAGATGTGCGTTGAAGTACTTCCGTGGATGGTGAGCTTTAGAAAGAGAAGAAACACACATTTGTATGAAAGCTTACGCGAACGCATAAAAGGTATTCACAGTACGAATGCGAATTGTACTCTGACAACAAAGACCTCACACATAAATAGACCTAATCTAAAGGGGAATGATAACAGAGAATAGCAACGAAATGAGCCGATATAAAAGGGCTAGAACCTGCTAGTTTTTGAATACCGATCCGATGTCTTAGCATCTAGACTTTACACAAACGGGAAAGTCCAAGGTTTCACTCAATTTCGGGTAGACACTTTTACCCAATCCGATTTTAGTAGTAAGTGTTTAGGTATTTTAATGTTGGCAGAAAACTCACTAGCTATCGGTGATCATCGTGATTCTTTTCAGTTTTCATTTGCTGGCGAAGCAGGATTAAGATATTTGAACCCCGTGAATTTTTTTACGTTGTATCATGCTCACTTCTCGAAATGTTCATTAAAATACATTTAGGCATTCAAGAGTTATGCCAATTTGAAAGTTTTCGATGCACATGAAATATATACCATTGAGTGTTGATCGTTTGAAATTATAGGGAAAAAAGTTGTTATTATTGGCTTACAGACAGATATTGAATTCTGGAAAAAGGACCCTTCTGTGTAGTGTGCGGATTCTGGCTTAGACGAATGCATAAAAGGCACGGACAAAACTGAAGAAGACCAGAAAAATTCCTGATGGATAATTAAGAACAATGATGAAAAGGCCAAATATCAAAGCAGGTTATTCGAAAAAAAAATTAACATAAAAGGAAAGACCCAAGTAAGAGATTAGTGTAAACGGTATCCATTATACTGGAACCTTACCGAACTGGATATTGGCAGAATGCATGTTGCCAGATTGTCAGATCATTTTGATATTCGTTTACATTTGTAATAGACACCTCAATATGAGCTTTACACTTTTTGTAATAAAGAACAGACTTTGTTCATACGGGGTTGCCGAGATGTTAAGGTGGTTGACGATAAGAGCGGCTTCACGTCATAACAACAAAATTTTGACAGAGAGTAGGAGTTTTATTTTTCTCGTAGAGTTTTCAGTTTCTGGGCATAATTGAAACCAGTGAAGTAATCTTACACAAAAATCTATTTCCCAAAAACCAACAAAAACAAAAAGATCATCAAACCCAAACGTCTGTACCTCAGACTGTCCTACAAAATATCATACAGAAAATATAAGTTCACCTTTTACTAGGTTACCCAATTACCCAGAATCCAAACTGATATAATAGTGAGAATATAAGGTGTGAGGTGATAAGAGGTAAGAGCTTGCAAGACTTTTGGACTCGAATTATCCTCATCAATTAAAATTGGAAAGTTCTGACCTTTTATTCACCTTCGTAGAACTATAATCAAAGTTCTCTGAAATAACCACTCCTGTTTCACAACAACTACCGTAATTTCCGATCGCGCTTCCCGACTCTAAAATCTCACAACGGACTTTAACCGTTATCCGTTTGACTCCTCGAAACTATCTAATATTTGCCAATTTCCAAAATTAGGACTTTACCGTTTCCTCGACGGACTTCAAACATCATCCGAGATATCTAAGGATTTACTTTTCCGCCTGGGATCTCCAGATACACTCCGACCTTCCTCTGAGCAACCTGGAGAACCTCACGAATCCGTCGTCTCCAGGTCTACTGAATGCCCCCTTAGATATCAATTTGCTTTCCACCTCTGGTGGGTGGTCTCCAACCTTAACTTTTTGGATAGTACCAATCAGGTCTGTTGCAGTCAAACATTTTCACTCCTTCGCTGAATTAAACGTGCTCGACCATTGACCAAATACTCAATTTTGCATTTCAGCGAAGTTTTTTTCATCCCACGTGATCCCAAAACAAGTTTCGCGTTGGTTTTTCAATGGATGGAAATGTCTTATTTGGATGGTCGCATTTGATTATTTGGTTTATGTGACTAAAAAAATACATAAACTCAGCCTCGAAAATCATATCCTCAACGAATTCATATATTTCCTCGTTCGAAATTTAATGGATCATTTTCTGTATTATTCTGGGATGGACGGTACCCCTTAGCTTCCTTCTTATCCCCGCACATGCATGAGCCCCCGGATGGATACATTTGTGATTTGAGTGTGCGAAACCTCGGATACAACCCCACCGCAAAATGTCGCCGTTCCGATTCGACCGGAAGTAGCAGTCCCCTTCCTGGTCTTCGGGAGATTCAGGAAGTGCCTGACACAATGGACTGCGCCGTTTAGATCGGACCGTTTTTTAGGCTCAACGGACCTAGAAGTCGGAGGGTCGGTTCCGGTGGGCTTTCAGGATCAGGAAATTATGCGTTTGTTTTTCCAGAATCGGAAAAGGGGTGGATTTCGACTCGGGTCGACTCTGGAGGTTTTTATTCATACATTCATGTGGGATCCACGATTTTATTTGGAATTGTTAATTGTAAACTCGAGTGCACCTGTTCAATTGCACCACTCAGTATGTCTATCAGGCCGTTTGAGGCACTTTTCAAGTGCCTGCATGTGTCAAATCGAAAAAATCCAGAATCATGGGAAAGTAATAACTTGAGGGTTGCATGTTCGCGCGGGGAAAAAAGAGCAAGGGATACTTACAGAACAATACAGGATGTTCGATTAGAGAATGAGACGATAGACGGTCACAACGTAGACAATTAGACGATTTGACGAGAGTTTCCATCATTAGTCGGAAAAGAAAGTTTCAGTTTAGTTATTTAATAGAATGAATGAATGCTAGTTAAGAGATATTCAAACAAGATTTTGAGACGAATTCATTCGAGGAAAGCTCATCAAATTATATCGTCGTTGGGTTCAGTACTTCAGTAACTCTTGGAGAAAAATAGGAGATAGTTGATGAGATGATTTGACACAACGTGGACAATTATTAGACGCCGTTTAGAAGATTTGACGTGAATTTCTGACACTAGTCGGAAAAGATAGATGATAGTTTAGAAGTTGTTAAACCAAATTTTGAGACGAATTCATTTCACGAAAACTCATCAAATTATATCATTAGTGACAGTCGTTCAAAGTTCTTTATTGTCAGTGTTTTTGCTTCTATTCATTAAACTTCCTTTCGAATCACCTGGTGCCCAGTTATTCCTCAGAACCCAAAAAAATCCTACATTCATTCCTAATTTCCTGTCACAGCAAAAATGCTGGTGACAGAGTCTATATTCACAACAGTATTTCTAATATCTAATCAAATATCTTATGGAAATATTTTTCATATTTCTGTAAGTTTTTTTCAGGTTCTTCTCTCCCAGTCTCTGAAAAATAAATTAATGATTTGAAAACAAATTCTGATTGATTTTTGTTTCAGGGGTTGGACAAATAACATACAATCAGCAACAAAAATATGTATTCTACTTATACAAAATCATTATTTAAGCTTAACATAGTCGAAGTAGTCATGGCACATTCATGTTCATCTCAATTTATTCCGACTGGTGCAGAATTGAATACTTCAATACTCTGATATGTTGAAGAACTTTGACAGACACTTTTTCTTATAATAGGAAAGGAAAAAGACAAAATACATCGATATATAGCATGAAAATGGCTCAAATCTTATTCTGACATAAGCGCAGAATTACAAAGTAGATAATCAACATGAAATCAAAATATTAAAATGATCATATACATAACTTTTCTTCATCCAAAAAAGAAACTCATAGAAGTATACGCAGACTTAGATATCAAATTGACACTGTATGGTGACAATGACAAAGATTCGTTTATATATGATTATTTTTTATTTATAGAAATGATTTGATTCTTTTCGACAACTATGAAACATTTGAATATATTACCAAAGATAATGGTGAGTAACCGAGAAATTCAAATTGTAATTCAAAGCTTATTGACAATTAACAAGAGTTTTTACTGTTTGACAGATGAGAGATCAGAACGAGAAAGGCGCATTGCCAACTAAAATAATTTAGTAGGTCATTATATTTGAATAAATGATAATAATTGTAGTGCTGATTATTTTCCTCAGAATGAAAAGCATTTGTGAAGATATCGAATAATATACCATAACCCGAAATGCTTCATGGAAAAGCATATCATAAAAACTAACATGAAAACTGTCACAATTCGGAAAAATCAACCGGGAACTGACGGAGATCCATACTAAGAGTAAACCTATGAAATAGTGCCGTCGTAAAGCAGAGAATAGATGGTTGTTACCTTACATGTTCCAAGTCCAAGTCCAACAAATGGAGTTCGGACGAGCATCACTAGGTATGATGGATTTCGTTAACACTATTTTTTTATTTGGGTCCTTCATTTTTATGCTGATAACCTGTTGCAACTTGATATTTTCCCTCATTTTAATTTCGAATATGGATTTTTCATGTTATATCTAGATGCGATTCAGACATATCTGTTCATGTGTAAAATTTTTGTCATCAGAGTACATTTTGATTTGTTTTCTCGATCTTCTCTGGTTTTGTCAGTTCTTTTTGTGCATTTGTGGAAGCATCAGATAGCAGAATTTCCGCAAAGCATGGAAAGATGCTCGTATAGATTGCAATGAATTTTCATTTCATAGAGAGATATTTATAGAGCAACAGCTGTATTCACCAGCAACTGGAAAAATCATTAGTTCGTCCTAGAACTCGACTGAGGCCCGCTTCCTGCTGAGATAGAGGTTTAAATGAACGTCTGAAACGTTCCTAATTCACTGAGTTCGTCTCGGATAGCAGGATTTTACGCAACCATCCCTTTTAAAGTAACAGATCTTCCGATTTGATTCACCGGAGCCCCCATGTCTCTGCCGCTCCACTCTACCCGGTAATTTCGACTTATTTCTGGCCGAGTTAATCCGGCAGATTTGTTTCTTCGCTGGAAATTATGTCCGTTTTAGCGGAACCGAGATCAGATCCGGCGATTCCAGATTGGGGGAAATTGTTCAAAGGAACATCCCTAACTGGTGATTATTTAGGGACGTATTTGTATGGAGTGGCCTTCTGGGAAATGTTGTTTTCGGGTTTTAACGGTCCTCAATGTGATTTGTCCGGCAATTATTGTTTCCAGTGGACGAGGGAAGATTAATTATACCGATATGTGAGGTTTCCGACCGCAGGAATATCGGATGTTCAGAATTATTCATGCGTTATAGTTGAAATTTTTATGCTCCTGAGAGATTACAAAGCGCCAGGTATTTCAAAGAATGTATACCTATTTTATCTTAAATTTACGCCTATTATGAGCTCTGTAATATCTTCCGACTCTTCCGCTATTCAACCTTATTTCAAACTTGTGAATCCCTAAACGTCTTCTCTGTTAACTCTTTCTCAGAGCAACCCCTTTCATTTTTCTCGCAATTCTCGATCACAAGAAGCAGCCTTAGCTTAGTTTAGTGTTTATTCTGGTCATCTATACGAAAAAATAAAAGAATTTCAGTCACCTATTGCGATTTTTCGAGTGCCGTGTACAGTTAGAGTGTTTATGATATTGATGTAAGTGAATTCTCCTTGAAATAACAGAATAATTGGTCTATCCATCTATCTCATATTTATCTATATATTCAACTTAGACTTGAGGTCATCTGTTCTGAGAAAAGGTCAAAACGTATTGTATTTCATCGTATAGAAGTAAGTATCCGTCTACCAAAAATGAAGGATATTTCAGGTGTTTTAGTTTTCCTGAAGATGGACAGCGTAAGCTTTAATGGATGAGGGCCATACCTCTAAATTTCATTCCAACGAATAATACTTTTATTTGCGAGAAACATTTTCATTCCGACGGTGTAATTGAGTTCGATAAATATTTGTGAGCAGGTGTAACCATTATTACTCTCGTTGGGATTTCCAAAATTGAAAAAAGGTGTCATCCCGAAAATTTTTCCGAATTTCCCCTCATACCTTACAAAACCAAATCGATCCTCAGTGTAGAAGGGAAGTAATTTTTCGTAGGAATTATAATGCAGCAGGAGCTTTTTTGAGTTTTGATTTAATCGTGGATTATAAGGACCCATTTGAAAATTATTCGCCAAAAATTGATATATCTGGATGGGAAATTAAAGCGATAACGTGTCTTTTCTTCATGTCGTTGTTATTTTCACTCATAATTGTTCTTGATCAAGAGTCTTTTTTTCTGAATGGTTATTTGATATTACTTTCGTATCCTGTGAGTTTATTTAAACTCTTGCACTCTAATGTAATATACTATTTATAATAATCATAATAATCGGTGTAGGATTTTCATTGGTTCCAGAGAATAACTAGGCACCAGGTAATTTGAAGGAATGTCTAATGAATAAGAGAAAAAACACTCACTGAACACACTTATATGAATATTTAATCAGTTTTTGACAAATTAATTCGTATCAAATTCTTGTTGTTCGCTAAGTCTGAGATTGCTTTTAAAAATTACGTCTAACGTCCATTTTTCAGACCAGTGCACGTCTAATCACTGAGTAGAAAAAATTTCGTCTAATCAGTTGTGACCGTCCACCGTCTCATCATCTGATCGACTATCCCTATTCTTTCCTACGAACCTCTGGCTCTCATAAAAATTACACATCACCTACATTAGTATGAAAACCAAACAAAAATCATGAATATAAGGTTTTGCATGAGAAATAAAGTTTCATCATTCTCAATGCTTAAGATGTATTTATCGAGAACTTTTATTGTTACTGTAATCTGAGAACATCTTCTCATCTATAAGAAAGATATATAAATGATGAAAAATTTCTTGAAATCCGGTTCATTTTTGACTCATTTCGTGATATTAAAAATCCAAGTTTACCATAGAAATTTCCAGATGTTTTCAAAATAAAATTCCCTCCATTTCCACATGAACGCTACTACCCAATCAACATAATTCGAATTAAGTGTAATTTCAATGATCATTTTCGGTAAATGACAAAGATTGATGAGTTTTGTATTGATTTTTGTTCCGTCCCTAGCTTTGTGATGGTTCTATTAACGAGTAGACCTTGGAAGTCATTTCAATAAACAGTCTGATATCTTATCAAGTAAACGTCTGTCGGAAACACCCTCCTCCTTTTTTTATACGTGATTGTTTACTTAGACGACCCATACAGCTTTAATTCAGTCGATTGGGTCTACTTTTGGCACGTTTTGGAAAAATAATACTCAATCAGAGTATCATTTTTCCTTCATCTCTCTTATCCCTGAAAATACTTGACGCACTGATCTTATAGTTTGATAAGCTTTCGTCTAATGAATTCGCCTCAAAATCTTGTTAAACAACCTCTTACCGAACCGTCTATTCTACAAAGTCTGAGAATCATGTTTCAAGATTAAGTCTAACGTAACATCTTTCTCGACTAGTGTATGTACGTCTAATCACTTGGTCGAAAATTTTTCGTTAAATCGTCCACGTTGTAACCGTCTACCGTCTCATTATTTGATCAACACTCCTTTATTTTTCTTTGAGAACCCCTTGATTTTTTCCCCGCGCGAAAATGCAACCCTCAAGTTATTGCTTTCCCATGATTCTCAACTCTTCAGACTCGACACGTTCTAACACTCAAGTGCCTCGAACGGTCTGATATATTCACTGAGTGGTGCACTTGAGTTCAGTGCCGTAGGTAAACTACAATATATTAACTTAATTCTAAATGAAATCGCGAATCCCATACCTATGAATATATCAGTTCCTTCTCAAGGTATTCTGTGTCATTTCGTTGTAGGTTGAGAAGCAACAAGAATTCTTCATTCAGCCCCAGTTTCAGCAGGATATGACATCATCTTCACCGTAAGACTTTTTACGACCAGGAACATCTACTCTGAATGAGATCGGGCCTGCATATCTTCCGACAGCCAGTCTCCTTCCTGAGAAAAGTGAAACCTAACCTTCATCAGCCGCAGTTTATGGCGTATAAACTTTTCACATGGGAGATAAAACCCTGTCAGCCTGCTCCGAGAAATGTACCGGATACAAATGAGCGATTCCGGTAGTGTATAACGAATGACGTGGAGGATAAATCGTAGGGTTCTGCGCTGACAGGCATGGATGATGCGATATGAAATTTTCATCTCACAAAGGAGCATTATGGATGCTGAGAGGTTAAGTTTTCGAGGTCAAGAGCATCGAGGTAGCTTTCCTCATTATTATTGGAATGAACGAATCAGAATGCTGCGAATAGATGAATTAGGCAGCTCGAGAAGATTTTCGAGATTTGGGACGGCATAATTCACTGAACATTGATCTTTGGAATTGTTCCCAATTTTTAATTAATTCTTTTCTTATTCTTCCTGTTTTCCCACTTATTTACTTAATCTCTTACCAGTTCTAATGAAACCACAGCTGAACATGGTGTTCCCAACTGAGTGTATCAATGGACAAATGTAGATTTGTCATGAAGAAATAATATCATCTTTTCAGATATACAGCTTTTATCTCAGACTTTGAGTGCGGCGATCGTATGTAGAAATTCCGTAACGAAAAAACCTAACACAAGCGTGTATCGTCGGTTCAGTTCGGCAGACTTCGGCACGGTGTTTGGGTACTTGCGACTAGACGGATGCGTGCAGCCATTCTAGCAGTGCAAATTACGAACGGCAAATATTTTCATTAACATCGGATAGAAAATGTATAGCCAAACGCAAACATTTTCCATTAACTTCAGCTCTTGCTCTAACTAAATATAAGTCGCAAGGTGGAACTTTTGACAAAATAGTATATGAGTATAGTAAATCACATTCTCAGGAACTCGTCTATGTTGCACTCTCTCGGGTGACTAATATTGAAAAATTGTATATTACGACAAAAAATGATAATTCTGCATTTAAGTTTTATCATAATCGAAGGCAAGCTGCATCGACTGCATCTTTGTTGCAAGAATTCAAAAGACTGTCTTTGAATAGTGTTCAGACGATAGCTCAAAGTGTCTTAGATTCAATTAGTAATAGAAATGGCATTTCAATAATGACTTTCAATTGCCAAATACGATTCACAAGATTCAGTTGCGAGACAAACCAATGTGTTACTTCTTACCGAAACATGCGTGACGCGTGATAATCCGATTGAAATACCTAATTTCAATTGTTTTGTTCAATTCAAACGAGATGCTGTTCCAAAAGGTGGGGTAGCTATTCACCAAAATAGTAATAATGTTACTAATATTATGACTCCGAATATTGAAATAAATATTGAAGACGTTAGCGATGTTAATGTCAGACGCTCATTTGTTGGAGATATTCGTGCATGCTTATTCAAACTTAGAAATATCCTACACATAGTCATGGTAGCAATTTACATTTCTCCGAATCCAAAATTTTACGAGGTAGAGCATTTTATTCATCGCACTTTACTGGAGTACTCTGAAGAAGGGTCTAAAATACTTGGTACAAATGGTAATAAATTTCCACTCATCTTTGCTGGTGATTTCAACATTAACTTCGCTGATAAAAAAATCAGAGCGGTTGACAACTTTTCTTTCGGAAAAATTGAATTTAAAAATGAATAATTATCCACAAGAGTCCACAACAAAACATGGGACCACTATTGACGCGGTATTTTCTAGATATTTAGAAGACATTAAGTCTTAAACTTATGTTTCTTATTTCAGTTACCATAAACCTATAATTTCAATGATGAACATTCCTGAATAAGATGAATAAAAAAATTTTTTAAATCAACAATATTATCTTCTTATATTTGAATAGATGCTTATATGCAATAGCTTTACCGTGTCGAGTGCCACACGTGTTTTTTTTTGTTAATATGTCAGGAACCGTTTGAATTACAGCAATGATTTTTTCGTATACTCATCTTCACTAATAATATCTACTTTCTTGCAGTTCACCCGGTTTTATTGAATTGAATTTGCACCAAGATTTCAACCCCCAACCCCCATTGTAGCACTAGACAAATTTGCATTTGCTCTTCATTCTATTTTATGGATTTCGTCATATTCTTCTTCAGTAGTACTAACTCTGTCATAAGTTCCAGAGGGATACCATGGCGTTACATAATTTAATCGGTTCAAGAAAATTTGTCTAATTTTGCATCATAACTAAAAATATGAAGTAGTATGCCATATTACAAAATTGCATGAAACAAGTATATTCCAATAGAGCGCATACCTATTCCTTAAAATACATCAAACATTTTGAACGAAATATTCGAAAACCCGAATCGGTGAACCTTCAAGAAATCATATTGCCCGTTCATTTCCATCTCTTTGAGACGGAATCTTTTCAAAACACATCTTTCACTGACAGCAGCGGCCTACTTCATTATTTTACGGATATTCTCCCTTTTCTCTTGGATTGCGGTGTTTCATTCAGGGTTCTTCAGACGGCAGTTCGAAATGAGTATCGCCTTTCGTGGTTGAGATTGAACTGGCCGAGATATCATGAATTCCTCCCGCTTTCTCATGGCATTATCAAGAGGTGGGTATATTGTGAATGAAAACCAAGATAACATCCCCATTCAGAGTTTTGCGAACAACAAAAATTGTACTGGGAATTAAATTCGTCAGATTCGTTAAAATTCCACTATTCTCACACTTACTAACTCCCTTACCCTAAGGCCATGTTCTCACATATCGAAGTAGAGTTAATATGGTACTTAAAAGTTGTATCAACAAAACTGGTACTTTTGCAAGTAGGAGGTAAATAAGACAAAATCAAAGTACAAACTATACAAGTTACATTGAAATAAATAGGTATGTACATTGTTATTTACATGAATAGACTTCACTTTATTTAAGCGGTACCTTATTATTATTTAAAAATTGTCTCATTGTTGAATTGGTTGAGGCTTTCGCGGCCATCGTTCAATGTGACATGCTCTTTCGAGCATTTAGGCCGTCGTCCCAACGAATTTCAATAAATCGGAGGAATCTTTGAAAATCAATAGAACATGGGTGCCAGTACTCAAAAACACAAAACCACTTCCCTATAATAATAAAACGGGTTCATGAAGTGAATGAAGATCGGGAACCGGTTGTGAACCGGTCGGACACCGGCGCGCGTTCGTTATCGGGACGAGACCGGTCAAGCGCAGCCACGCCCCTCGACCGAGGTTATATAAGGAAGTACAATCTGCGTCCCCGTCACACTCAGGCAGTTCAGTCCAGTGAGAACATCTCCTGAAATATAACTCCTGAAGATGCCAGACACTCGAACTGGCGAAACGTCGAGAACTAATCTACGACGACGGCCTAAATGCTCGAAAGAACATGTCACATTGTCTCATTGTTGTACCTTATGATGAACCACATTTTTAGTTTTTTCGTCATAAAATTTTCCGTAGTGTTCGGAAGAAAAAAAGGTGTGATAACACATGAACTCAGATGAGTTAATATTATTATTAAATGTAGTTCACCGAATTTATATCAGATACATAATACTTACACGAAAACGCTATCAACCTCAGCGACATCTACTGGCGTTATTCGCAAGACAGAAAATTATTTCCTACTTTTTTTTCCATTTCATCAAATTTTTTATTGTTTTATTTTAACCCCACCGTAGAAGAATCCAACAAAAAAACTTTCATAACAAACAGTTCATCCAATCTTGAGTTATAAATGGTGCAACTAACAATATGGCCGACTGAGTTTTATATATTAAGATTAAAATTCAAGGCTAAGACGTTCAGGCAACTCAAAATACACAGTTTCCATTGTAGAGACATCTAGAGGCGTTGTAGATAATGGGGATCTGTTCAAAACATTTCGTCATAAAATTTCTCGTAGTGTTCGGAAGAAAGAAAGGTGTAATAACACATAGACTCAGATGCTTTAATATTATTATTAAATGTAATTCACCGAAATTATATCAAATATGAAACTTACACGAAAACGCTATCAACCTCAGCGACATCCACTGGCGTTATTCGCAAGAAGAAAAATTATTTCCTACTTTTTTTTCCATTTCATTAAATTTTTCATTGTTTTAATGTATTTCATGTTAACCCCACCGTAGAAGAAATCCAACAAAAAACAAACAGTTCATCCAATCTTGAGTTATAAATGGTAACCAACAATATGGCCGACTGAGTTTTATATATCAAGATGTTGGTTGATTTAAATTCGAATAACCTCCGAAAACTTCCGACCTTGTTTCTTAACACCCTGTTTCTACAGGATTTTCTACAAGCTCTATGATAAACTTCGAGAGATGGTAGATGTGCTTATTCTGAACATAGTTTTCCTATGAACATATATCCGTTACGTTTTGTTCAGAAGATACAAGAATTACAAAAATCATATATTCATGAATTGGTTGAGGCTTTCGCGGCCATCGTTCAATGTGACATGTTCTTTCGAGCATTTAGGCCGTCGTCGTAGATTAGTTCTCGACGTTTCGCCAGTTCGAGTGTCTGGCATCTTCAGGAGTTATATTTCAGGAGATGTTCTCACTGGACTGAACTGCCTGAGGCAGTCACATATATTCATGTTAAAATCATAATATTGAATGAAAATTTTGAGACAATAAAAATTGCTGAAAATGCCAACCTTCGGCTTGAAAGCAAGCTTCACATCGACCAACTAAAGATGCCGATTTAGATCGTTTCGAATTTGGTTAGCTGCATCTTGAATTCTATCAAGTAATTGTTGATTACGAGTATATTGGATTTCAACATATATGGGATTTAAATCAGGCGAACGAGGTTCATTCAGCCTAACGACTTCTTGTCTCTATCTAAGTAGTATCCCACTATCAAATGCTTGTTACTCCGAAACGAAAACGAATCAGACCTATGTTCATAGGAATGAAAATGTTCAGAAGAAGCACAGCTACCTTCTGTCAAAGTTTGTGTATAATACCCTTATAGAAATCTTCCAATTTTTTTTAATGTTTTTTTCTTCTGACGATTTTCAGTTGCGTAAAAGCTGAACCAGAAACCGCAGCATCGCGTAAGGCGCCGAAATCACTATTTTTCATGAGATATGTGCGTTTTGCGTGTTCGCGTGTAATTGTTTCGTCGAAATTAATACATTCTACGTTGTTGTGTAGATCCGCTTTCAGATACAACCGCCATTAGTGAAATACTGCTGGGAAAACAAGCAAAAACCGCCACGTCGATATGAAATTCCGCATTAATCGTTTGTCACACCACTGTAGAAACAATGCGATTTCAATCAAAGTGCATCGATAAGATCGGGCGGTGCAAGGCTATAATGATAGATCCGTATGTGGCAGTTGACATGCGGTAAAAATTCCTGGTTTCAATTTGAAGCGAGGATCGATAGAACTCATGCGAAAGTAAAATACATATCGTAGAACAAGACATTGTTTTCCTCTGATATCTTTTTTATTTTTTGCATTCTTCTTTCTTTTTTTATTTGAAGCTGTTCTTCTTCTTCGTCTTTAAATTTAACTGGTGACCCTTTATTTCCCAAGAAGCTATAGGCGATCTCGAAACCACCTAGCGGCAAAAATCTCAAACACCCGCTATCCCTTAGTGTGAGATTGTACTGATTTCACAGTAATTGTTCATGTATTTACTTTTTCTACAGTTGTTGGTGAGGGTTGAATACTTCAAAGCTCATTTTCTACTTCTCGTTGATTTATTTGTGTTTGAAAATGAATGATTTAAGAAACAATATGCCGAAAATTGGAGTTTATTGTTGTATTTATGGATGTAAACGTCGTGCTAACAAGGACCATGTCAAATGCTGAAAAAAAATGCAGTTCCTACAAAAAAAAAACGTCCTGAGGGATCTCATGATACCACTATCATAAAAAAAAGACCGACCATAATCAAATATGAGCCAACACAGCCAATTGTAATAATTTTCAATTGCATTATGTTCTTTTCAATTCATTTTCTGTTCAAAACCAATTATGGATCAATGGGAGATCCAGAAACTGACAAAGAGCACCCTACACAGATACAGAACTGAAATATTGTCATAGTCATAATATTAAAGTCATAATTTCAGAAAATATTCAGAACAACCGATGTACGATTGACTGCGGAAGCTCAATGTGCTTTGGCAAAAGTTGAGTATGAAGATGTTGCAATCAAAGTTGATAGTTTGAAAATTCGGAAAAAATGTGACAATAAAATAACTGACAGAAACTTAAACAGTATAACAGGAATGAATTCTTTTCATATGCTAGACATAAGAAAGAAATTCTGCAGGAGTGAATATGTCACCTCCAATTTTTTCAGATGATACGTTTTGAAAGCAGTTCCTTATGAGTATGTACTGTCCAAATATCTTTTGAGAACTTTGTTCAATATTCTTTCTGTTGTGGACCAAGTGATAGAAGTACAGATTGTGGAGTTGAATGGTTGGAAACGGTGCAACTACAGATGTGAACTCCATCTAGTCTCCAGGGCCGTCTTTAACCTCTTGGAGGCCCTGGGCACATTAAGATAATGGGGCCCCTACCCACAATACCACATACAAAATACAAATACAGAGGAATTCCCTACCGCCGAGTAGGTTTATTCACGACACACATAACCACGGTATGTAAATGCCGTGATGTAATTTAATTATCAAATCGAGAGAATTTTGCCGATTTACGGAATTTCGATACTCGAAAGGGGAAGGGATTTTTTAGCCTGGAATCCCCTGAAATTTCTTGTGGTGGCGTGGCGTAAATTCGGCCTTCCCTCTATAGATCATGAATAATATATTCATGATAAGATTTCTCTGAAGTTTTTCAAAGGGAAATTATGACAAAAATGTTATGAAAATAATTTATATATTGAATAACAAAAATTTCTAAACAAAATAATGTAAATTCTGATATAAAGGTAACTGGAAACTTAACCATTTCCAATTGTATACCTTTTTTTTCATATTCTGTATACCTTTTTTAGGTATAGATTATGAATATGTTATTACAATTTCGATACTACCAATATTTTGGAAAATATTCGAAAAATTCTAAAAATTTTTAAAAAAATCGGCCAACTTTGAACAGCAGATATAAAGAAAGTATGGATGCTATAGTTTTAGTCTTTACTCCATATTATAGTACGTTTCTCTGAAAACAAAATAGTGTATTTATCCTTTCTCTACGAGGGATATTTTGGATTTCGTAAATTATTCCGCGAAGGCCCTTTTTTCGGAAAATTCAAATCGTTATAATTTCTACAAAAATCGTTTTATAAAAAAAGTAATTGCATATTCTTAATCTACGCCCTCGAATTAACTAATAACATGAATTTGGACGATAAATTCGAAAATCGAATTTTTGGCAATTTTTCCATACATATGTATGGAAAAATTTGCGATTTTTTGGCCAAAATTTTTTTTTTTGAATTGATCGACCAAATTAAGATTATAAACTAATTCGTGGGCGTAGATCAAGAATATGCTATTCGTTTTTTTTTTTTTAATTTTTTGTAGAAATTATAACGATTTGAATTTTCCGAAAAATAGACCTTTGCGGAAAACGTAACGAAATCTGAAATATCCTTAATAGAAAAAAGGTGAATACACCATTTTATTCTCAAAGAAACGTACTATAATATGGGGAAAAGACCAGAACTATAGCATCCATACTTTTCTTATATCTGCTCTTCAAAGTTTACCGATTTTCCAGAAAAATTTTGGAATTTTTATAATATTTTCCAAAATATTGGAGGTATCGAATTCCAATTACATATTCGTAATCTACGACCCCGAATTAATATAATCTATTCACTTCATCACTATAGAATGAAAAAAAATTTTTTCGGAATAATTTTCATATTCGGTATACCTTTTTTTAAATTTTCGAAAAAAATTTTTTTTTTCTATACTAACGAGATGAATAGATTATATTAATTCGAGGTCGCAGATTACGAATATGCAATTACAATTTCGATACCTCCAATATTTTGGAAAATATTAAAAAAATTGTAATTCAGAAACCGTCAGTTGATATTCAGGCATCACTTGTATTTCAGATTAGTCAATTGTATTTCAGAAAACATCAAATGTTATTCAGATTTGTCAATTGAATTTCAGAAAATATCGAATGAAATTCAATGAGTGATCCTAAATACATTCGATGTTTTCTGGAATTTAATTGACTAATCTGAAATTCAATTGATGCATTCTGAAATTGAAGTGACTAATCTGAAATACACTTGACGGTTTCTGAATTACACTTGGAAATGGTGAGAATTTGAAAAAAAAATTTATAACAAAATTGCATTCACGTTTTTTAATTTTTCTGTGCAAACATATCCATCAACTTGTCGATAACCAAGCTTCTGCCCACTTTTATCCAAAGTTAAGTAAGCTCAAAAGTATGATAGACGTGTTTGCGACACATTTAAGGAGAGTCCCGAAAAGCTTGACGGTATATTAAAAAACCCTTGAAAACAGGGTAGCACATGAAGTAATTGAGTGATAATTCAACTTTCGAATTGAATTACTGGAAAACTCATATATTTTTTTATAATTTAGGAGTATTTCTCTATTTTTTAGGAATGATAATTTTACCTTCTTTGTATGAGTTTTGTTCATTATATCATGGGAAAAATCTCGCGAACCGGCAAGTTCAATAGAATGAAATAATTGGGGCGTCATTTTATGCTTTTAGTTTGACTTGGGGGCCCCTTTGGTGCCGAACCTCCCTGCACCGCGAGTTCTGCGTGGCCCTCTGATAAGTACGCAACTGATTTATTGTCTTGTAGCGCTGTCTGAAATTATGTAGTTAAATGGGGATTTCCTTGGAAGCTTCCCAATGAATACAAGAATGTGATCAACAACCCGATTCGAACAGATGTTTTATGGCTAACCACCCCAACAAATAACACAAACTAATAATTGCTCTTATCTAGTGTATACCACTATGAATGAGCAAGGGTCATAAAAATTGCAACCTTCGAGAACTTGTTGATAAAAGACTCTGAATTCCAATCCATTTGGAATTATTGTGAATGATCACTTCTGCCTTTTTACCTGAAGGTAATTTTAGTACGCGAAAGGTAATTTCGAAATAAAGAACAGTTGAGGTCTTTTCGAATAAATCAGTTATATAATAATATAGGGGAATTTTCTATGAAATGGGGAATTTCCAAATGTTATTGAGGAAATCTTCGATCCTTTCAGTTCGGAACAATTAATCTGAGCGGGGCCCCTATCGATCGCGGGGCCCTGGGCACTTGCCCAAAGTGCCCTAGGCGAAAGAGGGGCCTGCTAGTCTCTCAAGTGTCTACTATAATTTGAAAATATTTTTCTGATTTTGGCAATCTCTACCACACCTCATGGGTGAGACAAAGCATGGAGTATGGGAGAGATTGCTAATATCAGGTGACAATATGAAAACAACATTTTCTTTCAAACATGAAATCAGAATTCAAAAACAAATTATGTATGTAGTTCTTGGAATCAAATGAAAGTAAAAATTGAAATTGAAACTCTGTTGGGTGCAATTGAATAACGAAAATACCCTTTTTTAGTACACTTTTTTTGGTACCATGACCAATGTTTTCTGATTCGAAGAGGCTCCAACTGCTGCTTCGACATACATATCATTCTCAAGACGCGCAGGATATGCATTTCCATTTCTAATACAAAACCTTTCGATCTATTGTCGTCACAAGCTTCTGCTTCTAATGCATTATTGAATATCTTTTTTTTTTCACCTACCTCCTGGCATTGACGAAGGACTCACCCCACGCATATTTCATGCAGACAGAAGGGTATAGCCAGAAATGCCGCTTGGGTCTGTAAAATGCGAAAATAGCACTCTGGGCAGAGAGAGGATTAATTTTATGGAAGAGGCAGCTCCAAATTCAATTCCGAGTACACTTTCAGAGTTTTTATCTCTACTGAATGGGATAATCGAATGAGAATTGTTGGACGGGGCATCGGACGACAATAATTAACTTAAAATACGTAGAATCCGTCTGCTTGCAGCGCAGACTGAAGCAGTTGGATTCCATTGCTTTAAATATGCATGTTACCTGAAAATGTTTTTTGCAATCTAACATATCATTTTATTATTGAATAATATTCTGATTGGATATTTTTCAATGCAACAGGGTAATTTCAGTATTTGGATAATTATTATAATTGGTTATAACTTCCACAGTAGGTAGGCAGGAAGATATCGCTCAGTGATATGCTCACCTTTTGCACTTTTGTTATAAATTCTTGTATGACATAGTTCTGGCAATAAAGTGTTATTATTATTATTATTATTTGCCTGCGCTCTCTGAGTAAGAACATTTCAAGGGCAGTTTTTTCTGTGCTGTATTTGAGAGCCATTGAAAAATTTCTCTTCAAAAATACTTTTCAACAGACTTCTTTAAACAATTTCAACATATATTTTATTCGAAGAGGCACTGAAGTTTCAATAGAATGAGAAGTACTTGTTTTTCACAAAAACAGGTTGAGTATTCTGTCTGGGGCTGAAACACCTCGGTCAATAGCCTTTTGAAAAGTTTTTCATGAAAAATATGTTCTCTCTCTCTATTCTGTCAGATTTATATAATTTGTTTATTTCTATGTATCAATGTTATTTCATGACTGTTGTCTATTTTTGTACACCGTTTATTCAATATATTGCAGTACCTATTATACACTTCGGGAAATCAAAATTGGAGACATCGCAGTTTCTATAGTAAATTCTAATCAGTTACGCTCCAAACGCGGTATTTGTGATTTCATATCCATGGTTAATGAATACGACAAGTTTATTCCACTCTATTATTTGCCTCAATCGAGGCCTCAATGAATGACACAAATAATTTCCTATGGAAATTAGTATTCAGGTTCTTTTTCGTCAAAACTGGTTTGAAAATGAAATAAATTGTAGAAAAATAAAAAAACTGAAAACCAAAAAATATATTATACGAGAAGAAATTAAAAAACAAAAGCTAATTCTATGAAAATGAAAAAAGAAAAACAAACACAAATTCTGAAACATACGAAATCGAACATTGAAATTCAAATTAAATGTTAAAAAAATCCACCTTATTGTGCCAAACAGTACACAAATCTATCATAAAGAGAAAATTTCATATCTCTGAGAAGATTAGGTATACTTGCTATTTTGGCACAAAGTTGTGAAGGCCTATCTCCAAAGGCAACAATGAAAGAAGGTATTGTCTCAGCAATAGATTGACCACCATTTTATTTTTTTAATATTCTTTCTAACCGTAAACATTTTGATTTACGCGAATATAATTTATTTTCAAACCGTCTAGCTATCACATCTGACGTTCGGATGTGACTAATGTGCATTCCAATTCACGGCAGCCGAAACTTGCTATTCCAACAGTCCAGTCCCTCATTCGTTATCGAATCGCAATGAGATTTCGATTTTTCCACTGTTCTATTAGACTCGGAGTTCATTCGAATTCAACATTCACATTCCTATGTTTACATAAGGATTCTCTTAATCTGTATCGTTGAATTGAAATAACTTATGCTTATTTTTTTGGGTGCTTTTTTGTATTACTTAATTGCAAATTAATTTATGGCAAAACTATTTGTCATATATGATAGGAATTGAGAATGATATGAAAAATTGTAAGTCTTTGTACGAAAATGAGTTCATTCAACATAAAAATCATCATTTAAGATCGATTATGTCAGTTATATTCAATATATTATCTGTGACCATCAAATTGAAATTATGACAACGATATTCGAAAAACACTTGGGTGTTCATTTAAATCTGGTTCAGGACGGAAACAATAAAAAAAGATATTTGCTTACACGAAGAGAAATGAAATTAGTAATGAAGCAGCTGAAAACACTCTGAAAGTTTATATATCAAACAAGAGAAACCAAGACCGTAGGCTGTCGTGGTTCTGAAATGCAGATGAAGGAATTGAAATCAGAGAGAGATTTAGAGTGAAGACAGAAAAAAAAGATAAATAAAAGGGGTGAAGAAGAACACATAAGACATACAATTTGCAGAGTATTCTCATAAAATCAGAGAATGCTTTGAATAATTCATGCCTCAATTACGTCGAATCCTTAACCTACGTCCTCGCAAGATTACAAATTAATTCCACCTTCTAAATATTCCTTATTCCGAGTTGATACAGAAATAAGGAGAGCTTATTTACTGTCAGGGGGTGCCGTACCACCTGCTGAATTAAAACGAAGAAGATCTTGGCAGGGCGATATGCCCTGTCATCCTGTAACACCTGTTGGATTATCTTCGGAAGGACTTACGCGTATCGATTTTATGTCTATAGATGGGCGGGTCCTTCCTGTCCCTGCAGAAACCTGTCCCAGAAGGTTTGACACAGGTGGAACGAGTTCAGATTATTTCGTTCGCTTCTTGTAATTAATTTAGGAAATTCTATGAGAGGGAAGCAGAAGAGCTCTCGGTTGAACCCTTGATGAATACACATTTTAGAGTATACTAAGCTCTATTGAAATATGCAAAATATGCTTGGGGTACAAACATATATGAACGAAATAGTATATTCTAAAACAAGTTGCAGAATGAGCTCCTATTACAACACGAATGCGAAGTTCGAAAACGAGCGACGAAGGAGCGAGTTTTCGAAAGCATGAGTGTTGGAATTGCCTTCTGCAACGAGTATTAGACGGTATTTTCTCTATTTCAGTCCATTTTTGTGAAAACCCCTCGAAATTCAAATGAAAATTCAGATTAGTGACTTTTGTTTTGTATCTTGACAGTTGGTGTGACATACGAAATTTGACAGATCACGGAATTTGAATTGATTTGATTCGAAAATTGATTCGATCGGAGGTCAGTACTGACAATCATAAAACGAAAAATATAACTGAAAACAATGCTGTAATGAATTTCATTACAGCACTACTTTTAGTACTGTAATGAACTCATTACGATACTGAAATAGAGAAAATTATTTTACAACTTGAAACATTTATGAACACAATTTTTTCAGATAATTTATTTTGAATTTATTCATTAGGTCCTTGTTGTTTATTATCAGAACCAAGAATCCAAGTGATGAATGAATTTTAGTTACATACCTATCGCGATTGTTCGAGTGCCGTGTACAGTAAAAGTGTTTGTGATATTGATGTTAGTGAATTTTCCTTGGAATAGCAGAATAATTGGTCTATCCATCTATCTAATATCTAACCTATAAATTCAACTTTGACTTGGGGTGATCTGCATTGAAAAATGGTCAAAACGTATTGTATTTCATCGTATAAAAGTAAATATCCATCTACCAAAAATGAAAGATATTTCAGTTGTTTTAGTTTTCCAAAAGATGAACAGCGTAAGTTTTAATGGATGAGGGCTATCGCGAAATTTCATTCCAACGAATAATACTTTTGTTTGAGAGAAACGTTTTGATTCCGACGATATAATTGAGATCGATAAATATTTGCAAGCAGGTGGAACCATTAAATTACTCTCTTTGAGATTTCTGAAATTGAAAGAAGGCGCTATCCCAAAAATTTTTCCAAATTTACCCTCATACCTTACGAAAGCAGATGAAATAAAGAGGACTGATGCTCAGTGTAGGAGGGAAGTAATTTTTTTTTCCTCGACTTCTTTGGAAGCATTTTTATCACATAAGAGTAATGAAAATTTGACCCATTCAGGCAACTGGAAATTATTATTGATCAATTGAGAATATAATAGAAAATTTTTTGTTACGATATTTTCCAATTTATTTTGTTATTTATATAGAGAATTTTATTGGAGGTGATTTTATTTTGAGAGTTGAATTTGAGTCATTTTTTGGCGAGAGATGGCCCTACACCTCCCCGTGGTTCTTGCTGGACAATAAATTGAATGAAACGTTAATCAATTCGCTTCAATTTCAATTTCAATTTATAATTTCATTTATATTCAATTTATTGACTAAGCAGGGCATACTTCTACCTTTTTTCAGGTAGCAGTATACCTCCCAAACTTCGTCTTTTGCGGCGTTGCCGCTTGAGTAGTATTTTTGAAACATAGATGAATTCAAAATAGTAATCATCGAAATGAATACCATTTTCAATTCCCAGGCTCAGAGATCTTTCATCATGAGGTTGGAGAAATGATATTAGATTTTGTCACTGAGATGAGAGATATACCGGTTTCGGCCTTGTTGGGCCTCATCAGTATCCCGCACATCTCAGGACAAAATCTTCATAAAAAACTTCGAAATTTGAAGCAATTGGTTGTGAAGTAATGAGTGAAATATGAAATAAATAAAAGATCTCTGAGCCTGGGAATTGAAAATGGTATTCATTTCGATGATTACTATGTTGAATTCATTTATGTTTCAAAAATGTTCTCGATGTGGCCTCCGTAAAGGCAAAGAATTTTCTTTTTCTTGAGTAGTGTTTGTTTGGCTCGTTATTTTGTGTGATTTGATCTTGATCGTTTCTTTCAGAAAATTAATTATTTCATGTGAACAAATGGGACAAAAAACAGGTTAGAGAATTCTTAGCTTCTTGTGAAAATCCGGATATTGTAAATTTTTAATTGATGCGATGAGAAACTTAACTCACGATTTATCTTACAATTTTTGAAAAACATACCAAGACCGTGCCAATAGATGAGTGGTTCGAAATCGGGATATCAATCGAATAGGTCAAGTTTACGAGCCACCACTGACATGAATTGACGAAAAACAATGCAGACGGAGCCCCGGGTCAAAACTAGTATCCCATGATTCCCCCACTCTCATAAACCATTAAACGGCAAAATATAACCCACCCGACCTCATATCCTTCACATTTGATGAAGGGCACAATCAAGGCGTCTCCATTTTCCTTAAATTATCCAACGCTCGAATGAAGAGTTCTTGGCAATTTCGTGGAGTTTGCCTCGCTTCAATTCCATTTAAATTGTAAAACAACACCCCCGTTGCCTGATGTATGGAAGGTTAAACACGGAATTCGGCCATGCTCGAGCCTTCTTTCACTCTACTCATTACTGCTTGAGGATGGAAAGAAGTGAAACAGCCACGGGGAGGGTTCCCTGATTATAATGAGAAAAGATATTAGAGCACTTTGTGAGGGATGGCTTCACCCAGTGTTAGATTCGTTAGAGAATTTACGAATAATTAAATTCCACCCTGGTGTTTCAGTATCTATATAACTATAGTAATGTTAAAAAAATCTGAATCAGGTGTTGTATCTTGTGCAAATTATGTGTTTGGATTGGAGAGTTCAAAATAAAAATCATTTCTGAAATATCACCGTAACCGCCTTGAAACCAAACAACTATTGGTGAGGGGATTACGATCATATCCTGAATAAGTTGTTAAAAAAAAGTTTTCACTACCGTGAGGCTCCAACTCAACGATATAATAAGATAGCAGCGCCTTTGATATTAATATATTTCTGGATATTTTCCTTATTCACGATTGCATATTCCTCTGATGGTATGAGTTTTCCACACCCGAATGTTCTTGTCGCCTTGAATACCACAAATGGTTGGTGTTTGCCACATGTTGTTCACTCACAGGAAAGAGTGCACCGAGCGACTGAGCTTCCAAATTTAATTTTACATACTGCAAATCGTTGTTGTACGAGTATAGTATCTACTGTGCTGTCAAACTTATTAAATCAGTTGATTAAATCAGTTTTAATATTCAATCAAGGTGAGTTATAGATTCATTATTCATACTGTCATAAATGATTCTACAAGTAAGGGAAGGTGATATTTTTTTCTTTTCAATATTCATGGTGCAGTTCCTATTTCGAATTCTCATACAATACAGTGTGTGTAACACCTAAAATTCATACAATTTAAACATTTTTTCGGTAAATGAACATGAAAGATCCAATCTACAATGGATAATTTTTTATCGAAAAGAATTATTGAAACAAAATATTTCCTACGTGTTAATCGGTTGAATGGTTGATGGGTTTGTAGGTCTAGAGGATTTTAAAGAAAACCAATTTTAATAAAATGTCGACAGTTCCGGTCTATATTTAGACCATCTTCAGGGCTATTATTTTCTGTTTTTTTTCAGATATACTACAGAGTTCTTGTTCTTACCAAAGATTATAGAGTATAAAGATGGGTAACAAAGCGACTACAGTGATGTCAGCGACATCTGTTTTTCAAAGGTAAGAGATTAGAGTATATTAAATAGGGATTATTAGTAGGCTGTTGTCAATTTTTAAAGAAATACTTGAATAAATATTTTTGCTGAATGATGATTGCATTTTCTCGCGTATTTTCCACTGAAATAACTCGAAAGCTGCAAGAGTAGCACCTAGCTCACTCCATAATCTTGGTTTGTGTGTTTTTCTGTTACAAATTTTGTGTTAGAAACTGGTCGACATTCGAAATGCATGGTGATTTATTGCAGAAATAATAATCTTGAATGTGCATTCTTTTCATTACCAAAGAGAATAGAAATGTAAGTTTTGAAACTCGTATCATGTAATTGTCTTGTTCATTGCTTTTTATTTTCAGTGTTGTCAAATGGATAGAGGTTTCGGGGTAAAAATATATTGTTCTGGATAATTTGTTTGCGAACCGAATTTTCTTCGTTCCCATTCATTAGATCAAAAAGTTCCACTCATAGAGGCAATGGTGGTCAGAAGAACGACTTATAGTGGTGGTGGTTCTCTTGACGACCCTTCCAGCAGTTCGACTCATCTACTAGACTCTCTAGACTCATTGAGGTTGAAATACACTGGGTAAGATATGTATGAATCGGGTCCAGAACAACTGTTTGACTTATCGATGTTCGATTTATCGATAGTTCATTCATATTAAGTTCTTGAAATTGTTATGATAATTCTCTAATATGTGAACAAATTTTTGAAATGTACTCAATTTCATAATCATTGTATTGCAGTTGATTTTACACAATCATTTCAGATAAAAATATAAAGAATCCAGAAGCGTATTTCATTTGATTCAAAGCAATATGCAGAAGAAAAGATCATCCTGATCAAAAAGCAGAGCCTTGCTTTTTTTGTCGATCAGGATATTTTTTTAAAAGCTCGACAAAGTATTCAATTAAATGAAAATTTATGAGAAATGTGTTTCGAATTTCGCGCCTATTAAAATAGTTTTCTGTACTAAATAATGTTTTGCGTCATCTATGTGTCACAAGTAAGAAACTAGCCAAAAATCGTAGTCGGATTTTAGTACTACAGATACAAGGGCGTTTCCTATCTTTCTAACTCTATAATCTTTGGTTCTTACATTTGTAAGACAGGACAGTTAGTTCATATTTAGTCATAGTTAGGATTTTAATTGTGTTGAATTTGTTTCTATGGGTTTCAGTTAATCCAATATGGTTCGTAAGGGCCCGTTTTTTGAAAATAAATAAGTCGCCAATATCTCTACTGTTTCCCAAATATATTATTTCGAATTTTAGTATGGACTGGAAATTTTAATAAGAACAGTTTTCAACGTAATCTTATCGGTGTTTGGTTCCAAGAGGCTTGAAGTATACAAAATGGAATCCAGGAATTAGGTCTGTGATTTTTTCATTATTTTTTGAATTTGTTATTTCTCAATATAACAGGTATTCAAACCTGTTATCGTTTCACAGATTATCATAATCCATGAAGATACTTTCTGCATTTTTTTTTCTTCATGGAGGTATGATGAAAAAACTCAAGCCCATTTATCAAATCGTGAATCAGTATGGCCCCTCTTTTCATTGCCTTGACAAGCCATATTTCCTCTCCACTCACCCTCAAAAACCTCGTACAAATGCTACGCTTCTGGATTCCTTAAATACCCGTGTCGACTCCATTCAAATCATTATAACCCACACGTGAAAGTTGTTCACTTCCAACTGGAATTCTTCGATGTATGAAAGCTCTGGTCCTTCAATTCGGATGCTGTCGATTCATCTTAATTGGACGTGGGCGTATAAAGGAAGTCAGCGTTGGGATTCCGGGGTTTATTTCACTTCTTAGGGGGTGTTCGTGTTTATTGGTGGAGGAGATGACGTGGATAGATATCCTGAAGGACGACTGGGGTTGCTGGGTCATTTCAGAGTTCACAAGGCATCTCGTAGCGTATTATGAGTTGTTGATGCTTCCGGAATACCAAGGGAATCAGAAAACAACATAGTATTATTCATACTAAATAATTGCTTTCCCAGATATTCATAAGATTTTCGAGTTTTTCATGAACACTTCAATGAAAAACTTATTCCCTTTCAAACTATTTTCAGCATGAATAAACGTCACACCTTGAGTTACAAAAAAGGCGAAGAAAGTTGCACTGAAATATCTGATTTTCGTAAGAGGAAAGTTGAATTCCCAAGGAGGTTTTCACTGTGTTGAAAATGCAGCAGGACATAAACTTGTTAGCCTACTTTCTTCGAGGGTGGAAATCCCGAAGAGAGAGACACGTTTCTCATCTTTGATGCTTGGAGATCGCGATTTAGAAGGCATAATGAGTGGTTATCGTTATCTACAATTGAAAATACAGAAGCTTCATTAACAAAGATTATAGAGTGAAAAGATAGGAAACGTTTACATTCATATCAGACGATTTTCCATTGTTAGGAACTCTGAAAGTTAAGATGCTTATTTAAATTGAATTTCGACTTTGTCGAGTCCAGAAAATAACATCTTGTGGGACAAAACGAGATTTTTGACCTAGAAAATTTCTCCTCTGGCCTGGAATCCAACTCAGTACCTCGCAATCGCAAATCAATCCCTTTAACCACAGAGCTACACTACGTGTTTCTTAATCATCATTTTTAGCATATTAATATCTGACACATTAAGATATTTTCCAAATGACTTTGGAATAACTAGATGCTGCTGACGTTAGTATATCCTGAGTTGACAAAACTGGGTATCTTTCGAATCAATCCAAGAATCGATTAAATTCCAGCCAGCTATTGCGAAACGGTGGAAGCAAAGTTGTACACCTAATATATGCATGGTGAGATACAAATCATGTGTTTCAACTTTCAATCTTCATCTACACTTTTGAAAAATTCTAACTCCCAATATGGTTGCAAGAAATCACTTCATAAGAGCAATACTTGAAGAATTAATGAACAGATTAAAACAATAAAAGGAATATTCAATTAATATTGAAACGTATGAACGAAATATATAAATCCATATCCATATATCAATCTAAATAAGACAAAATGACATTTTGTCGATCAAAAAATCGAAATATTGTCGCTATTCTACGGAATTAGATGAAAACTAGTAATTGTCTGACGAAGGAGTCTAATTTAGACTCCGAAACGTTACGCTCAAGAGTTCAAAGTGTTTTCTTTTTATTAATTGTTAGGCAACAATTTCTTCTCGTAAAGTTTTGGCCCCTGACAAAGTAGTGCTCAAATTTTTGCGCAGGGGCCTTTCTCATATTATTCAAAAAAAATTTCTAATTGTGTATTGTTTCAGAGGATGAGAGAGAAAACCCAAATTAAGTTTTCAGGAAAATAAACGTATATGTACCCCAAAGCCAGAACATTGAAAAAGAAACTGAAATATGTTACAAGAAAATGACATGAGTGGATAACAACGTTTGAATATTCAATACCTCCCCTGCAACCTGTATGAATAAACATATTTCATAGCTTTGGCAAATGTACATGTAAGAAGTTTCTGGAGAAGGAGAAAACTGAAAGAGAAACACTCTGGCAGAATCTCCCAGGTTGGATCACTCCAAAAAGTTCCTTCGGAATTTTGAAACTGCAAGATCCAAAAGATATTTGAATCTCAGTTAGAACCAACTACACCTTCTCACTGGCTTTCTTACAGGGCATTATCGCCTTAGAAAGCACTTGCTGAGAATTGGCGTATCAGACACTAATGAGTGTAGATTCTGCAGGAGGAGGAAGAAACTCCTATTCACCTAGTCACAGAATGCTTTGCCATTGTAAACCAAAGGAAACAATGCTTTGGTCAAGAGACATGTAGGAGTGAGGAATTAGCCTCAATGAAAAGTTCGGAGATATTGGATTTCATAAGATCTCTGGGACTGGAAGGCGAGCTGTAAAGCTTTGTCAGGGGCACAATAGACCATCAGGTCACAGTGGACTGTAAACCCTTTTAAACTATCAACTAGCTTTGACAAGACTGAATAAAAGTCGTGTCATCTTTATTAATAACAAATAATAATAGATATACAGGATTTTGTCATCGTGACTAATTTAACTATCGTGACAATTCGATTCGAAGCAAATTCTTTCCATTTTGCGGTGATATTGCTTTCTTTTATATGGTTTTCAGGGTAAAATAGAGTTTTGCCTGTGATTTATATTACTATTTGATTTTACGTGTTGATTTTCATTTCATGATTTGTCGATTATGTTGATATTCAATCTATTCTCTTTTCATTTCATGAATTAATACATTTTAAATATTTTCTTTCTATATTTTTCTTTAATCCATGACATAAACTGATCTGCATATTTACTCCAGTTATTTCCGAACGAATATACGTTGATTGCATGCATTAATTTTCACGAAAAACCTTCGTTACACAATAAAATACCCAACAAAAACGAGCATAATTCTATATGTTTAATAATTCGCCGACAAAACGAATTCGCTAGCGTCAACCTACTCACGAAACGTTATAAATTCGCGGCACACACATTCATATTCCGCACATTGACATTTTCATAATCCACCCGCGTTTTTGTTTGCACCCTCACGAGTGCTCTTGATACCCACGAATGCTAATTTTGGCGCATACCGGCGCACGAAAAAGTAGTTATTTTTGCTTTAAATTACGTTTATTAGGCAATTATGTGATACACATTCCGAGCGGTAGGTACTCTTGAGGCCCCGTTATGATCGATTTTCTTGGCGAACCTTTTCATAACAGTTTTCTGTTTCTTTTATCGTTCGCCAAAATACTTATTTCTCTGGGAGCTTTACTACATAAATCGTAATTTGAAATAGATATAAACGGTGTCAGCACATTTTTTCCAACAAAACAAAACAAGAATAAATAGAAAAATGCTAAAAGATAATAAAAATGAAATGAAAAATATCATGAAACATTTCTCAACATGAACGACAAATGACAAAACAGAAAATCAACATTGAATAAAAATCTAAGTATTATCACAAACTATAATTCACGCTGAAGAGGAAACCGTAGAAACGGAAAATGATCATTTGTTTCAAATCAAGCCCTGTAGCTAAAATTCAATCATGATATTCGAAGTTCGACAAGAATAGGTAATTATAAAGTTTCCTGCCCAGTTGTATTTTTTTTGTATTTTTTTTTTGTGATCTTCAGGTAGGGAAAATGAACCTGACCTAACCTAACTTAACCTAACCTGAATGCGGATCGATGTTTTATTTTTTTATCTTTTTTTTTATTTGAAAAAAATTTTTTTTTACTTTTGGTTGGGAAAATGGACCTAACCTAACCTAATATAACCTAACCTTCTTAAAATAAACTATATAGACTATATATAAGACTATATCAGAGCCGTATCCGAGATAAATGGAGTATATTTATGAGTTTGATTTATTTTTTTCTAGAAAATTACTGCCTCCCCAGAGGCAGGAGATGAAATATAACTCCTGAAGATGCCAGACACTCGAACTGGCGAAACGTCGAGAACTTATCTACGACGACGGCCTAAATGCTCGAAAGAACATGTCACACAGATTTCATTTTTTCATCTTTCAGTACTTTCATAACATTCTTTTATATGAGTAAGCAATAGAAAAGTATATTTCAAAACAAGTTGCAGAATGAGCTCCTATTCCAACAATGTGAAATTCGAAAGCATGAGTGTTGGAATCGCCTTCTGCAACGAGTATTAGACGATATTTTCTCTATTTTCAAGTTTTGTGAAATACTCTAGAAATTCAAATAAAAATTCAGGTTACTGACTTTTGGATTGTTGGTGTGACTTACGGAATTTGAATTCCGTTATCAGTCAGTACTGATAACTACAAAACGGAAAAAATAACTGAAAACAATGCTATAATGAGTTCATTACACCACTATTTATAGTACTGTAATTATCTCATTACTATACTGAAATAAAAAAAAGACAAGTATATGTTTGGAATTCTTTGAGATTCAGACAATAAATACTGATATTGAAATTAAGATTCTTCGATGAACACATAAAACTTCATCTGGTTTCAAGAGATCATGACATTCTTCTGATGAATTATCAATACTACACACAAACTATCACCCAAGTAGTTCCTCATCCTAAAATGAGTTTAGTTATTTTAATAAGATCAATAATATAACTTGAAACAGATTATTATTAATCAATGAATAGCGTTTATAAAAAATTTAAGCAGTCCCACCATGTGACTATAATGCAACCTTTGCAAATATCTGTACGCTAACCATAAAACATTAAAAATGAATCGACAGAATGAAATTTATTAGACCGAAAGTGGCAAAGTTCTGTATATAATGAATGATACTTCCATTAGAAATTAAAAAAAAAACGCGAATAATAAAATACGCAGTAACACTTTCAATTGAAATTTCAATATTCAGTGCCATTATGAGATAATTCTGTATCTATCCATGAATATCGAAATAATCTGACAATCTGGCAACACGAATCATGTTAATGTCCGGTTTGGTCGGATTACAATATAATCGTTTACACCCATTTTCTTATTTAGGTAATTTCTTTTATGTTGATGTATTTCTGTGCGGATAACCTATTATTCTATTATTTGGCCATTTGGCATTGTCCCTTTATTATCATTTCCAATATACATTATTCATGTTTCGACGAAGTCTATTCATGTGTGAATTTTTTAGTCGAAGTATATTTCACATTATTGCTTTCTGGTTTTGCCGATGTTTTTTGATTTCATTTTAATTTCAAGAACAAAAGACGCGAGTCAGATGATAAGTTAATGCAAAAGTACGACGGTAGCTTCGAAGTATTATTTATATCTTCACCAGCAGATTCCTTAAATTTTTTTTCATGTAGATAATAAATAAAAAGTTCAATCAGTTTACTCGATTATATTCTTCCATTTAATCTTCATTGAAACGAGGGTTACTTGATGAGACGCTATGTAACATATTGCTTCCATGTGCGCAGCAAATAATAAATACTATATACAATAATGATACCTATATTCTCTTCACGTGAGGATGTATTGATATTCTACATTATTTTACATGTTTTCACAATTTTCGCTCTTTTTGCATTCAGTAGTAGCATTTAGTAATCGTCATTACTACTGGGTTCATTCCTGATTCTTAGCTATTGGGGTTGACAAAACTTCCGGCTCATATAATATTGCAAAAGTCAACAGTTCAACTTCTGCAATTTTTTTCACATACTGATCAGGCTGAGAAAGGGTTAAAAACTAAGAGTTAGCTCGTCAGACGGTCGATTCTAACTCATATTCCGAAATAACACATCCCTAACTCTACTGGCAATAAAACATACGTAATGCTCATCTTAATGTGGCCGAAAGATTCAAATCTGCAGCCGCCAACTGAATTTACAGCGTCGTTACTCGTATTACAGGTAGACCAAACGACCAACATAATCCCTGTAAAAATGCGCAATATCATCATGGAACGCGTTGTTAATGGTATTGCCTGTTGAACCAACTGCAATATCGGATGTCCGTTGAAAATCCAATTATGCTAATTATGCACACTGCCTCGTCGTACGTAGCCATGTTACCTCTGCCATCGTGCACGAAATGATCAATTTTAGCTTATGAATGGTAGGTGAGGTTGATAGATGCCTGTTTTCCCGAAGTCAACGTTGCGGTTGATATCGCAATGATTGAATCACCAGTTTCAGTTATCTGGACCGAAAAATCTGAAGCACGTGCTGTATTCATCGGAAAACAATGATTTATTGGTTGGTCAAGCAATTGCGAATAGTATATTCTAAAACAAGTTGCAGAATGGCTCCTTTTCCAACACGAAAGCGAAATTCGAAAACGAGCAACGAAAGAGCAAGTTTTCGAAAGCATGAGTGTTGGAATTGCCTTCTGCAACGAGTATTAGACGATGTTTTCTCTATTTCAGTCAGGTTTCGTGAAATACTCTCGAAATTCAAATGAAAATTCAGGTTAGTGACTTTTGTATCGAAGCTTGGCAGTTGGTGTGATTTACGAAATTTGACAGATCACGGAATTAGAATTGATTTGATTCGAAAATTGATGGGATCGGAGGTCAGTACTGACAACCACAAAACGAAAAATATAACTGAAAACAATGCTGTAATGAGTTTCATTACAGCACTACTTTAGTACTGTAATGAACTCATTACGATACTGGAATAGAGAAAAGATTTTCATTATTACAATTTTTTTTTCAGTTATGATTTTGTATAGCTTCCCCCCTCGTTACACTGTATTCGAACCCATTCTCCACCTGTTGGAAAAAGGAGATCCCAATCTGAAGGACGAATTCATCAAAGTCCAATCTCCCCCACCACCAACAAAGGAAAACAACCCTGCCCGATCAAAAGATACCGAGAATTTCTTAATTCAATTCGCCGATAATCAGCCGGTGGAGGTTTAATCACGAAAGGTTATCTTACAGCCTTCGCCTACTCTGATTGGAGTCAAAAGAATCCAGGGAGTCGAAGAATGCCTCCGGTCGTTCTTAATTCCAGGGTGGAACAAAGGGTCGGAGTTTGGTCCTCTGTAACGGGTCCATTTAATTTCATAACGATATCGAAGTTATCATATTTCGGGCTCGGGAGAAATCAATTGGAAAATTGACTTTCTTTGTTGCCCGCGGATTGGAACCGAGGCAAACTCGTAACAATGGACGAAGTTTTGGCCGGAATGACGAGTTGAGTACTCTTGATGAAGTAGAAAGTTCTGCAGGTCATTAATCTCATGCTTGAAGCAGACATGTGGAAGAACTTTTGAATTTATCGATATCTAATGTCATGGAGGACCCCAGGAAGTTAGATCTGTAAAAGGTTCTCGCATTTCTAATGGAAAAATAACACATTGATCACTGTGTATGTACATGATATTTAGACAATGTCAGAAATACTCTGATGATACAGCGTTAATACACAGCAAGAATCTAAATGGAGAAATCACAAAACCTATGTATTGAAGTCATGACACAGATGAGAAAAGATTGTACCTAAAACGCTGAATTTCTGACACTGCCGTTTTATTTTTTATTATACAGAGTGACTCACTATTCCACCAATAACTTTCACAAGCCGAATTTGGATCTTCGAGGTGAAAAAACGCTTGGACAGGTCAAAAAATTTGTCCACTTCAGCAAGTACAGCTCTTGGTCAGCTGATTGACTGTTCGCGTCGAATTAACCTTCTCCATGTATTAATCAGCTGACAGGTTAACTCATGTTCATTAATTGAACACACAGCTCTACCTGTGCTCATCTTGTAAATTAAAATTTTCAAAAAATCACCTCACTAAATAACTGCTCATCTCGTTCATTTCTTGGAGTAAGTAATCCTCAAAGAGGTAAGTGAATTCTCATAATCATTAATTGTTGCTTTTTTCATGTCATTTTCCTGCTTTGAAAATTTGTCCACGTTTTAGATCATGAAAATCTATAAAAATATTGGTAATCCCCTCTCATTTTATTCTAATAAGATCTCTCTTGCGTTGAACTAATGTATCTGAATCCTATAAGATGTATATTTTGGTATATTTTCGCAATTCTCATAAATTTTTCAGATATTTCTAGTGTCCTCACATGGAAATGATTACTTCCTCCAAGAATGATCATTCTCATGTTTCTCCGGTGATAAATTACTGATTTCTTATATTCTCATGTGCATCTCATTCTTGTAATCAGTTCATCTCATTTCTCAACCATTCACTTCTCATAACACTTGCTAGTTATTGTTCTTGAGTTTCAGATGAATGAAAATCCTCAAACGCAAAGGTGAATCATGCAGTCAGTCTTCTCTCTCAATAAAACCAAGTGAACTTCTCTGAAGTATTAAACGATCAAGAAGTTTAGACATTGAACCTGATTGACAGCCTCATTCCCTGCTTCACCTTTAGCAGTCTCCTCTAATATTGGTAAAACCAATAAACTGGTATGATCTCAATTTCATTCATCTGAACCACTTAGCAAGTAAGATCTGAACTGTAAATGTCGTCTCAATTGATTATTTAGCATTCTCTTTTAGACCAACGTTATAGATTATAAATTTTGACTTCTCGATCATGATATTTTCACATTGTAATAATCTCAATGAACTTAGACAACTAAGTTTTCAATACACGTATCTCCTCTAAAGCCTGATTTCACTCTTATTACAATTCAGCCTACTCTAATGATCCAATATTCAACCTTCTGTTTTTCTGATGGAATATCGAGGCTCTCGCAATCAATTTGGATTGCTCTGTCACTGCAAACGTTGAGTTTAATTATGAATTAAAGGAACTATCTCAAAGTCTAATTCTGACTCCATCTGACCTCTCATTTTGAACTTCTCTAGGTTACCTCTGTTTTCAGTTGAATAATGTCACTCTGAGTTTATAGATGACTTTAATATTGGTATTTTTACTGTATTAACTTATGGCGGGTGGCTTATTCATTTTATGATTGTGCATGATGTCAATAAATGTTTTTACACTACCATCTCTAACTGAATTACTTCCAATACAAATTCTACCTGTCCGAGAGTTTTTTCGTTATTCCATCAAAAGCTCAAAATTCAGGTCCTAAAATGAGGGAAAGCTGAATAACATGTATTGTGATTTATCGATATTGAATCTAAGCTTATTTATTGTTCTTACATCACTGCATGATTTCAGAAATCCACAATTGAACTTTCCTCCTATACTCTGTGAAAAGTCATTTCTTCTGATGAAGTTTGGAAACACAGCTCGATTTGATGCTTATTACGGGTCTTCAAGAAGTCTTTTCTTGTCGAGGTGGCACAACAAGATTTTTCTCCATTTAAAATAACGATTGATATCAAAATCTGTCCTTTTGAGACTAACCCAATACGACCAATATTTTCGGAGTAACAGAAAAAATAAGCATCAAAGTTGAACCTGTCACAAGATTAAATTTTGCAGTATTCCGACTCCCACATGCCTGTTCCGCAACATGTTGGATGGCCATTTAGTTAATGGATCTCCTCCAAGAGGGCATCGGAGTGTACTAATTGGCTTTCCAGGAAATTCGACGGAAGGCTGCGAGCAACAAGTATGGCGGTTTTATCGTGATGCCCAAGATCCTGGTGTGTCGTTTGGAGTGGCAAGCTCTTAATTGATTGCGGAAGGAATCAATGCCGCCATAGTTCGGAAGGTCAATTACCCTCCTTCGGTATCGATCAGTGGCTTGTGTGAATATTCCTTTGATTAAATGAGCGAATATCCAACGATATTGTTCATCACATAGAATTGTCAGATTTCCGATGAGGCCCAACGGGGAAAAATAGTGCTGAGAGGCACTGATGACTCCTAAGAAGAACGAAACCGGTCTGTCTCTGCCTTGTTTCGATGACGGTGTTTTCTCATTTTGGATGATTGGGTCTCCATTTCTTATTATATCATGCTGTTGTTATGTTATTTTTTACTTTTACTTTATCATCTCTCTCGTTGTATTTCGGCCGTTTGTCTTTCAATGCTTGGCTCAAACGCTTTTATTGCGTTCGATTATGATCGCCTTTTATTATCTTGATCGAGTTATGCCTCCAATTATGCATTTTAACGTTTAAATTGCCGTTTTTGAAGCGCTGAAACAACTGTCTGCACATTCGTTCACTTGAAGCGGCTCACCATATGTATTTGAGAGCTTTAGAATGGCCTCAGCAAAAGATTTTTTGTATTGAAGAAGAAAATTAAAACCTTCCGCGAATGACCATAATTCGGCTCGTGAACTGACATCATGGAGAAAAACTTGATGATGCAGACACAAATCGACTGAAATTTCGATGGCGTTATGTTCACAAATACCTACGCTTATTATATGACATCTAAGATCTATTTCTTTCAAGCATCACTCACCGATAAAACCAGTTATTGCAAAATGGCGAAAACAAAATCGTAGACCTAATGCCTCATAGAGAGATATGAGAAACAACATGGTTGAATATTTTATTTGTTTCTCATTTGTAAACGTCCGTTTTCAAAAACACAATATTAATCAAGAAAGTTCATTTCATCAAGTCACTAACTTGTAAAACTGACAGTTAACTTGCAAAATTTTCACAAGTTAGTAATATTATTGACATTAGAAAATTTTGTTTTATCGTCATATATGTTGAGAATCATGATACAATTGTTATTTCCAGTAACACAGATTTTTGATGATGAAAGAGTTGATTCTGATGATGATGAACCATCTGTTGACTCAGAAACTGCTGAACTCGAGGACTGCAGAACATTTGTACTCTCCTTACTACCAAATAATTTGCTAGACATTTCGATTTTTTTGTTGATCGAATCATCGACATAACTCATCGCAATTTCGGTGATCTGTTAAATTTTTTGCTCTACCGCAATGTCACAATAACGTATTTTTCCATATTTCCTCACATCGACAACATCCAAAAATCCCAAATATTGTTAAAAATTCTCGCCAGCAACCACTGATCATCAGGAGCATGTAAAAGAAATTGTTCAGCCTCTTCTTTATTTAATACCTTGGCCTTTCTTGGCGTATAACGCTCATTTTCGCTTTCGCCAAAACAAATGTAAAGAAAAATTAACAGAAATGTTCATGGCAAAGCTTTCATAGCTTACGACATTTGCGACAAATAATTGAGATTTTTTTGGAATTTATCTAACCTTTTTACAAATGAGAAACAAATAAAATATAAAACAATACCCGCAATGTAACGGGTTTTACTGGCTCAAGGAGGTAACTGACTCGCCTGCGGCTCGTCAGTTATATTCTCCATTCGCCAGTAAAAACCCTCTCACCTTGCTTGTAATGTTATATAATATATATGTATACAATGGGAACTGGAAAACTTCGACTATCGTAGAAAAAAATAGGTGATTATTCATAAGACGTCCAATAAAATCGTGCCCATTCCTTTTATTCATTGATTGATGACTCTTCAAAGTCCGAAGTTTATATTACGAATTATTAAATAAGAGCGAGCCTAACATATCGTTAATGTACGGTTCGGACAAAGCAAACATAGGAAGAAAACAACAATTTTCTTGTCCTTTGAGTATCAAAGTTTGGTGTTTCTGATCAAACACATAGGCAAATTTGTGCCAACGGAAATGTAGATCATTAAGTGGGGTCTCGAATGATTTATTAGTACGAAACTTTCCCAGAAGCAGAATTAAAAGCTTGCGACTGCACGAAACAAACATTAATTACATTAAAGTCCAATCATTCTCAGATTCAGAAATAGCTCCACGAAATAGAGGAAACTCAGTGGTGGTATTAGATTTCCTTGGATTCGGCGAACAGGCGAACAAAAAAAAATAGACCTCCATCTCATGTCCACCCTTTTTTCTTCGAGCATGGAAAATTGAAGAAAACTTTATGATGTCCCGGCGCATTCACCAATTGGCAACCTTGTCATTTTTTCGATTGATCCATTCATATTTGAAGAAAAGATCAATCTTTTTCGGTTATTCCATATATTCATTCCCCATTTAAAGAATATAGATCTAGACTGTTCATTTGGGTGTCATTGACACAAGTACAAGAATCTATTTAATATGTAAAAATGAAAGTTTTTCTCTACAGCTAGCCTGAGAGAATTTCTTGTAAATGTAAACCTCACAGAGCATGGGCATGAACTGCCACAGGAATATTGAGAGCATTATATGCACCGCTTCTGATGCCTTAATTCACTCGAAGATAAAATTTATACTTCGGAGAAACAGAATTTTATAGTCTCGTTTCAAATAATTTTCATTTACACGAAATTTCTGAGCATGAGATTTCTCCTAAAACCCCCATGGATGTCCCTGTTTGCATACTGCCCAGTATGCAATTCTAGCTGAGGGTAATCACATTAAGTCCGAAATTCCGGAATGAATTCGTGTCCAAGCAAAACTAACGTCCGAAATTGCATCGGGTAATATTTGAATACTGCGCATATATCAGATTCTCTTGGGCTGCTGTTGCTCCCTAATGAACCCCTTATGTTTGAGGCCATTTCAACAGGATGCCGCAAACATACACCCTGAAATGTTAACATGTTCTAGCCTGAATCCAAACTACTATTATATGGCTATATGTGTACGGATTCAGATGTAATATTGCAGTAATATGCTTTGGTACAGAAGCTGGTTGGATGTCACTCAAATTCAGTGGCTATTTCGGTGGATAAAAGAGAAATAGATCAGATTGAAGCTCACGACAGCATTTCGAAACCTCAATCACTGATTTCTGAGAGATACATTCTCGAATAATGTTCATGTTGAACTCCGGAAATAGAAGAAAAATCCATAATTCCACAATATAAACGGGAGGTATATCAGAACCAATTCCACCTAAAAATGAGAATCTGCATCAATTAAATTCCCCACTGCATTCTAAACACAAATAAATCGAAAAGAATTGGCTCCAGAACCAACAGCAGAGCATATTCAAATGATCGTTCAGCTAAAGTACAAAACACGAGTTGCATTATGCCGTTCTGCAATCCAGCTCCTCAAGTGTTATTGCCCTACAACTCGTCACAAAGAAATCACTTGCAGCTGTTCCATACGAGGAAATGTCGGTCCTGTATCCCGAGTTCGAGATTGACTCCACTTTGCTCTGAATTTTGACGACACGACAGGTTCAAATGGATGTTTTGTTCAGATGTTTTTTGAAATGAATAAGAAGAATTAAGAATGTCAGGATATTTGATCAGTTCTATTGTTTATATCCTTCTACAAGAACATCGTTTTTTTCATTATATGATTAAGAAAGTCTTCGACTTCTTCTAATGACTTGCAAAAAGAAATAATTCTGAGAATATCCTGTGTTTCACGAATTTTCCATTTCTTAATAACTGTCAAGAGTGCTGCAACGGTCTCTTTTCTTCCTATTGTTTTATTACTTACACTGAAACGAAATGTTCGGGCATTCGAGAAATATGCCTTTTATGAAATTTTTCTTTCTACGTACTGGAATAATTCATTGGGTACTTGGATACAGAGAAAAAAATCAATTAATTTTGAATGGATATTCGGATTTTATTTTGAGCAAAATTATTATATTATATTGAAAATATAATCCTTCCTTGCCTTGTTCACAATTATTTTTATATTATTATTTTTTCAAGACCGAATAGATGAAGAGAAAAACCATATTTCAAAATAATTTCAATTAATTTAGTGAAAGAAAGTCAAGATGTAAAACGTGGAAGGGTCTAAAACTGTTTTATCTATCATAAAGTTGACAGATAATAAATGAACATATTCTGACTAGATTTATTTCTACGAGCAGAATGTAGCAAATTGAACAGATTTGTCACAGCATCAGAAAAAAAATATGCAAATGAGATCACTGACTCTTGTTGGTGAATATGACAATGACAGTGACTTGTTTGAAAGCCCAATAACCATGAATGTTGCTTTCGGTAACAATAGAACAAAGTACTCAAATATTTCCCCAATGACACACAGTTAATCATTTCACCCGACTCTTTATCGGTAGGTCAAATGTAACAAGTTGTATATTTTTCAAACGTCATCCTTCCCTTGTTCACAAATGATAACAAACTTCCTTTTGATGTCTGGCGGCCATAAATAACAGGATACAGTGATACTGCTTGCTTTCATGTTCAATGCGGATCCACACTGGCTATAAAATCAACAATCAACATAAAATCAAGCCGACATACCCTGCACCCTGCGCTTGATTAATGGTTGTGAAACGAAATATTCTTTCTGTGACTTTGTTGAAGCTTTTTCGATGAGAATGGATATCCGCGCCAGATATTGAGTGGGTTTTTAGGTTCATCACTTCCATTATAAAACCCCTACTTTATTTTGAGCGTGCTGTGGATCATCATCTGAGTTTTTATTTTGATGTCAGCTGTCAATTTTCAAGATATGGTCGCTTGAAAAAGTCTAATATAAACTTTCAAACGTTACCTGATTCAATAGTTCGAAGTTTGCTTGATAGGCAACAATTCCTTCGAACTGATTTGTTAAAGAAACATTTGTGCAATAACTGATTTGAAATACTGAGAAGTTTCAGAAAAAGCGGAAACAGAATGAAGAATGAAGAACTCCACATGAACAAGACCTCTGGAAGTGTAAGATATTTACAAAAATCTAAAACAATAATTTACCTCCACCTAAATAATTTATCGTTATACAAACATCTACAAAGAAGAAACAGAAAATTTCGATACGATATCCCTAACTCTTGTAGAGCAGTATATTTTTAAAATGTCAAGGTTTCTCGAAGTACTCCAGAATACAATTTAAATAAAAGGAGCTATTCTTTAAGTTTGTTTGGCATTTAATGATTCAAAACATTCAATATTGAAGTCTCACTTGATCAAATATCAATATATTAGAACTATCAAACACATGATTACAATTCAACCTTACTGAATTCAAATGATGAATTAAAACTATCGAACAAAAAAAAATTCATAACGTTCCAGGAGTATTCATAGATGAATCCGCGTTCTTTATTTCTATTGAATCTATCCGAAAAAACTCGAGAGGCCGCTGTTGAACTGAAACATTGTTTAATCTCATCCTCACTTCAGATAACAGAAAAGCATCAGATATCCCATCTTGAAAAAGTGTATCGTGGCTGAGCGCTCAAGAAGTATCCTCCTTTCTGCCCCTTCACCTTCGGTTTTCGTCTCTTGAAGTTCCATTCTGGATCCTTTGAAGTTTGTAAATGGCAGTTGACGTGCAATACTATTTCGACTGCAAGGATTGAGGCTGGATTCTGCTTTGGTCTTTTTATCGTTCTGATACGACATAAGGTTTGGTGACGTGGTTTTCTCTTGTTCTGACTAGAGGCATACTACGTGAAAGGCTGGAGGAAATTGATTCTGGAAGGGTGGAAAAAAGTCCTCGAAGTGAGGGGAAATGTAACAGTGAGATCTGAAAGGATGTGGACAAAAGAGGAACGTTTGTTAACTAGTTCAAATGAATTGCTGTACATACTCCTACTTTAAAATTCAAATTTGTGAACAGTCTTCGTAGATACTCTGAAGCTAATTGATTTTTATGATCTGATCTCCCCCTCACACACAAATAGAATCATTACAAAATATGGCAGAACCACTTCGGTGAACAAAATTGAATTAAATCACACGACTGAGTACAGCTCCCTAACTAAAGAAGAGAAACTACAATTCGACTTCTGCTTTCAGATCGTCATTAAAGTGAGCAGACCTAACTTTGGTTTTACAAACTTTGATTGTGCGATCAAAAAACAACTTGATTTCTAATTCCAAACGATTCTCAAGAGATCCAATCAATTTAACAATGCTTTCTCTTCTTCTTTTTTTGTTTCTTTCTGCAATGCATTTTCCAGGATAAACTGAGCTTGGCATAGGGCCCATTGAATGAAAAAGAATACAAGCAATAATTGTTATCAAAACTTGAATATTGATATGATATACAGGATTATTCACGAATATATCTCTATAGAATATTTTTAGGAAAGACACAACTATAGAAATATTTTCTCGATAACAGAGATATTCAAAAATTTCACTCGACCGCTAATTATTTTCCAGTAAAAAAACACATGCGGAATGAGATTGAAAATTGAAGACAAAATCGAGTTTCCCGAATATCTCAAAAAATATTCATTCTGGGACAAAAGTATTGGAGTATGCTCTTATTATTTTTTGACGAAGATTTCTAAAATGCTTCGAAAAAATGGGGCTCCAATTTGAAGAAAAAAAGATTGTTTGATGTTTCGTCACTTCTAACTTGACAGAAAATTTGTGACCTCCTGTATCATATTCGTAACTCGTCAGAACCATAAGAAACTATTTTCTCAATAACAGAGATTTCTAAAAATTTCACTTGACCGCTAATTATTTTCCAGTGAAAAACACATTCGGAATGAGATTGAAAATTGAAGACAAAATATTTTTTCCTGAATATCTCGAAAAATATTTATTTTGGGATAAAAGTCTTGGACGTATGCTCCTATTATTTTTTGACGAAGATTTCGAAAAAAAACGATTTCTTGATGTTTCATCGCTTGTAACTTCGACAAAGAATTTGTGACCTCCTGTATCATATTCTGAAAATCATGCTACTGGAAAGAAATCATGAGCGTCTCTTCTCAGAGATTCTCAAAAATGAGAATTTCTAATGAAAAAACCTCGAAGTTGTCTGTATTTCAACAGAATTCAATTTTGAGTTTTTTTTTGTATTTCCTCATTAAAAAAAATTTTTTAGGGAAAATTCGAACTTCTAGAAACAAAAAGACTCAGAATTCAATAGAGAATCCATTTATGCAATAAAAAAATGGGTCTTCTCATTTGAAAAACGAAAGTTGATGTCAATTCTGGAAAAACCTAGAACCATCAAAATCCGAGAAGTCGTCTTCTTACTTGAAACTCACCTTCCGAATTTCAATCCTGAATCTCGTGTCACTCTTAAAAATATTCTATGGATCGTGTATTGTGAGTAAAAAAGAATACAAACTTCAGTAAATATGTGATAAACTATTATTACAAAAGAAAAGAAAGACTTTTTCGTGTCAGAACTTGAAAACACAAGATATGTTGAGAGACACCACTGCAGAAACTTCATTATTAGGCCAGTTCAAACCATAAATCATTCGCAATAACTGCTAGCAATATAAAATCCTCATCGAACAATATCCCCCAGCATTCCAATGGGGAAATTCATAAACCCCCTTTCCCAGTAACAGGCCTACGCTCAGCTGGAATAGACATATTCCATTTGAGATATCATGCCAATTTTTATTGAATGGCTCAACGTAAACTGCGGGAAATGTGCACATCCATGGATAGGAATGTTCAATTTTTTCGATGGATTCCGTCGCCCCAGCTTTTTAGGGGAGATTTATTGCCTTTCCTCCGAGACTGATTTACCGTGTTCCTAAAAGCGGAATAGTTTCGACAAAATATATTGGTCAACTATCAGAATTGTTGGACCGATTCGTAGGAAAAACAAAAGGACAACCTTCGGAGTTGATGAATAAGAAAATGTTTCTGACTTCTAGATCAGCGGAATTTCCAGTTGATAGACGAGATATTCACAAAGCTAAGCAAATAATGGTAGAACTACATTCCATGTTCACCTCTTCGAATATATTGTTAATTACTGTTCCCGAGTTTCAGATAAATTAATCCTCAAACCTCCAACGTAAACCGTGGTGTCCCGCAGAACAAGATGCGAACTGCTCTGATATGATCCAATGGTCAATTGTAATACACATGAAACTGATTGACCGCCTCTCATCCTGGTTTCACCTTCAGATAATGGTCAATCAATCATTTGGTATGATCTACTCATTATAAGACTGAACTCTCAAGTTAATTCATCTGATTTTACTCACAAGCTTAATCTCAATCCTTCTGGTGGTTAATATTGATTATAACATCATTGCTCCACTCATATTTACTGTACAGATGTCATTGAGGAACAGATTTCTCTCTTAGCCTGTATCAATATTACAACTCGGTCTTCTCATTAGGAGTCATTATTCAAACCTTCTGTTTTTCTGGGGAAAAAAGAGGGTCATGCCATCATTTTATTGATTCCTCTGCCTTTGTAAACGTTGTGTTAAATAGTGAGTTAGTTTAACTGCCTCAATGTCTAAGTCTAACTTCGTATGATCCTCTTATTTGAATTGCTTTAGATAACCTCTGATTTTAGTTGGAGTTTTGAAGATGCTGATAATATTTGTTTTTTTTCACTGTATTTGCTTTATGCGGGTGACTTATTCATTTTATGAGTGTGAATGATGTACAATAAATTTTTTACACTACCATCTCCAACTCAATTATCCGATAACACCCCTGATTTTGAATACCCTTAGCCTATAATGATTTTATTCAATCAGTGAGCTTGTGAGCTATGGGTATTTATTTTACAGGGGACGTTCTAATTGAATGTCAATATTTATAGGGGTGATTTTCGAATCCATTTCAAGACAAAAACTTCATATAGACATATGTCCTATACGTCTTACCTCTTTAGATACAGGGTGGTAAAGTTTTCAAAAATAAATTATTTATCATTAACATCTACATTTGATTCCTTCGATTTGTTTAGTTCGACGCACGGGTTTCATCTGAAAAATTAAAATCTACGTATGTCTCTGCATGGTGATAGTGTCATATGTATGTATTGACAATATTGTTTTGATCATGCAGAGAAACGCTTTTTATTTTTAAAGCGAAAACCGTGCATCAGATTGAAAAAAGTCAAGTGATCAACTTTAATGAAAAATGATTGGGAACTTCAAAAATAGTTTATTTTTCAAGAAAAACCTGTGGCGTATCATAAATATCTGACAAAATAGGTAAATTACGTAAGAATGCCCCTGGTGGAAATTAAAAAAAAAGTGATACATTTATATGTCTCTTGATTCATGTTCATGTACATGTATGACAAATTTCAGTGGATACATGAACTGGTACTATAGATGTTAATGATAAATGATTTATTTTTGGAAACTTTACCACCCTGTATCTCAAGAGGTAAGACGTTTAGGACATTATTCATATAAATTTTTTTTTTCTCAAAATAGGCCCAAAAATCACCCCCATAAATATTGACATTCAATCAGGAAACACCCCATTGAACCTGAAAGATGCAAAAACGAATGAAGTGAAGTCTTATATTTAAAATTATCGAATTCCACGAATCATCTAGTGTTGTATAATGGAACAGGGATCAGAAGAACGGTAATAATAAATTGAAAGTTATAATATATACACCAAAATTTTGGTTCGTTAGTTAAGGGCAGAAGGAAATGTTCAAATTCACAATTCTAATAGTAGTGGGAGAGAAATATTTTATATTTTGTGTGGCATTACTTTGAGAATAGTCTGTGACGATTATGTTTGGAAAAACAATTTCCACAGACGATAAAATTAGATAAACGATCAAAATGCCACAACCAAGTCTCGAATCATCAAACTGAAAATTATTCTACTGGAAATTTCCCGTAAACGATTGGGAAAACAACCGAGGTAGCTTTCCAAGAGAACGCATTTCCACCGATCATTCCAACCCACGCGAATAAATCAGATATAATTTTCCAAACGAAAATCATGAATGTTTTCCCAGCTAGAATGAAACATCACGAAACAAAGCATACCAGGCGAATTCCGTGAGATATAACAGCGTAAGAAATTCCTCGCCTCCGCAACGAACTACCCAAGTTTTCCGCTCGGAAAATGCCGATTATCAAACCGCCTTTTCAACAACATCCACATCGAGAACGATAGTCAAATATTTGCCTCATAAAAAGGGGCAAGCACGGAACTAAGAAACACATTCCGTATTCCGGTAATTCCTGCCGAAGAAGTTTCCCCTATTTCCTTCGGGTCGTGTTATGCCAATTCGCTATTCACTTGGAAAACTTCCCTCGCATTGTTTATTCTTCGTACGGGGAGGTCTGAAGGGCGAGCCAATACAAAGGGACGGGGGTTAGCTCGGACAAGGTGGGAAATGGAAGGAAATACAATCATGTTGTTGGTAACTAAATTATTGAATCGATCGGTGTTCGAGTAACGACGGTGGAGGATAAAGGAGCCCGCAGAGGGGATGTATCACCCCCTAGTCTTCCCTTTTAATCGCGTGGGATGCTCCTACTGGATCAGGAATAAATGTAGATTCTTTGAAATAGCTGATGACTCTATTTTTGAAAAACTTTGACAGGAGCATTAAATGCCAAAAATTTCAAAACCCCTCCGAAATAAATTCCTGGCAAAAATTAGACGGGAAAAGCAAGAGGAAATGATCCGAAAGACAGTTAATATTGACAGTTTTTTTAAAACTGAAAATAAAAGCGGTGATTTGAGCCCCGAAGATTCAAACATATATCCTGACACAACACACTCTGAAGAAGGTGAGACCGATATATACTATGATGTCTCACAACAACCGTTACCCATTAAACATCCTGATTATGAAAAAACAGATCTTCATATTTTTTATAAAGAGGCGTAAGCTATCGTTCGTCTGAAAGAATTTCAATTAAACCAATTTCTCGATTATTAAAAAATTTGTCGTCATTCCTACGAGGACAGAATCTAGAGAATGTTCATCCAAACTTGGATATAGTGCTACGTATGGCTCTTTGTACACCATCGATAAATTATTCAGGTGAGGAAAGCTTCCTTTGCTTGAAGAGAGTGAAGAATTACCCACGAACGACTTTAAGTCAAGAAAAACTAAGAGCTTTAGCTTTCGGACGACAATAATATAAATGATTTTGCATATGAGAAGTCTAGCAAAAAGGGCTAAGATATCAAAATTTAGAGGTGGCAAATAGTATATTCCAAAACAAGTTGCAGAATGAGCTCCTATTCCAACAGAAATGCGAAGTTCGAAAACGAGCGACGAAGGAGCGAGTTTTCAATAGCACTTGAGAGTTTCTTCGTTGAGACAACGGTTTGCAACCGCTAGCCTCCTTCAAAATCAGCCTGAGCAAACTCATGGGGTGCAAATTAGCACTCAGACAATGAGAAATCGCCTCAGAGAATATGATTCAAGGCCTCGTGTCGCAGCAAGAGGCCCAGCTCTTACCCCAGCCCATCGAAGGGAGCGTTTGGATTTTGCGAGAGAGCATATCCATTGGAAAGAGGCCGATTGGGAAAGAGTTCTCTTCACAGATCAGTCTAGATTCTGCCTCTACCATTTGTGATCGACGTTCGCTTGTATACAGACTTCCACATGAAAGATATGCTCAGTGCAATTTCCTGAATTCCACTGGTTTCGGGGGAGGATCGATTATGGTATGGGGTGGAAAATCTTTGATTGCTCGCACAGACCTAGTGGTTGTTGATAATGGAGCTATGAATGCTGATAAGTATATAAGGAACATTCTTGAAGAGCATTTGCCCAATACATTGGTGAAAATTTCATTTTTATGGACGATAATGCTAGACCCCATCGTGCGCGCATCGTTCAGGAGTACCTTGAAGTGGTTGAAGTCTCTCGAATCGAATGGCGAGCAAGAAATCTAGATCTCAATCCGATTGAGCAGGTTTGGTACAACCTCAATAGAAGGCTATTCTTAATGACTTAGGAATACAACTCGGAGAAATCTGGAAAGGATTAGATCAGAACATTTTAAGATCGCTCATTTTGAGTATGAACCGTCGTTGCCAAGCTGTAATCAACGCAAGGGATGGAAATACCAAGTATCAAATCAGCATTTCGGTATTTTGAAAATTGTTCATTTCTCTTCTTTCACATAAGATTCGGTGAAATTATGAATTTTTCTTTCATTTAATGTGTCTTGTTCCGTTCAAAACCTTTCCGAAAGAACATAAAAAATGAGTTATAAAGGGTACTTTTTATTGAACTCGATACAGAGTACCTACCCTTTCCGTAAAAATTGATACAAAAATTACTTTTTCTCAATCGGAAATGAATAAACGAGATTCGTTCTTGAATTTCCAGTAAGTCACGTCGCAGACCTGACATATATTATCCTACTTCTCGAAGAGGAAGGAACTGTGGCCAGACCTAGTCAGCTATCGATCCAAGCGTTATAAATTTAGATGGAAAACTCCACCTTGGAGGAATAAAAAATATTCTATCGCGGAATGTCGTAAAAAATGATATATATTATACTCATACTCATAAATTTTTAAAAATGCATCAGATTTCCCGTTGGCCGTTATAGATGACAAAATTATCGACCAACTTATTAAGTTTCAGAATTCTTGCAGAAAAAAATCATTGCTGAATAGAGAATAACGCGTCCTTTCAAACTACATATATGAGTCATACTTCGTATTTGGAATAATGAGGTTTGTACCTATCTTTTGAAGACGGTTGACGGTATGGTTTGCATTTTTACGTAAAAGGATGACACTCTGAAATTCAAATTCCACGTATTTCAGGATATTTCATGAATATTCACAGAAACCGAGATAATGAATTTATTCCATTTGACCTTTCTGAACTGTATAAAGTATTCAACATTTCGTATTTTCGTCTCCACAAAAGAACACATTGAAATCATGAGCGAACATTCAATAGTTATGGTCTTAGTTAATGAAATGTTCGATCTTAGAACGGCATTATTATCTGAGAAATATGGTGGATCACACACACATACCGAAACCATAAAGATTCAACCTAATTTTCCAGGGAAACCCTGGAAAATTAATTTCCACATTTTTCCATATCTAAATCTAGTTTCATCACAATGATTTTGAAGAAACACTTGAAATGAATTCAATCAAATATTCTTCTTCAGTTTTTCCCACTACAAATATAAATTGAATTCCCCACTTTCATACGAGTACATAAACGCTTCATAAATTAATCTACTCGAAAATGTGGCCATTTTTATGTTTTAATTACCTGTTTAATTTACTCTTTCAGCTGGGTATTTCCTCTTTTGTACAACGTTCGTAATCGCGTAACATTTTTCCGTCATGTTATAAAAGTTTTTATTGCTAACGATAAAACTTGGAACTTTACGGCCTGATAAACACTGTCTGTCAGCTTTCGAAGCAATATGTTGAGGTTATGTCATATTTTGCCGTATTATTATTCAATTCTCGTAGAGAAGGTGATCATAAACCCAGTTTGTATCACGTTCTTTCATTGAAAAATCGATTAACGACTTTGATTAAAAACTCTAGCAGTTTGGATTGATTTGTCACATTTTCTCCAAGCTGTCTGGTCGTGTAACTTTCAATGAAAACCTTTTGAGGTTTCAATATTGCGGGTAGGTCAGGGACTTTTATGATTTGTATAGGTACTCCAATCATATGACCAGAAGTGAGATTGATATTTATGAGAGAATATGGGTACCCACATATCAAATTATTGAAATGTTCAATTCGGCAGATTCAGCTAATACAGAAACCCATCCAATTTGTAGCTATAGCAATAATTCACATCATTTCGAAGAGAAAATTGAATTGAGCGAGATATGTATGAATTCGATAGGTAAATCCACTCACCTGTTATGTGAAATATGATTATCGTTAAACATAGATTTGTTGGTGAATATTTCATTGTTGGCTCCACTGGTTCTCGGTACTGAAATAAAAAAAAAACATATGTGTGAATTATTCTCGAAATTTCGTTGCAATTCCTAATTAATGAACACTTTTTCCAGTTCAGAAACCACGTTGTACAGAGTGATTCACTTATCTTGGTAACTTCATTTTTCTCGAAAACGTCCGAATATTTTTTCATTCTGTGAATGACGTTTTGAACATGTCAATGTCGGCTTGAGATGCGCATGAAAATCTGCGGAATATCTGAAGATGCCAGGCGTCGCGGCGCTATCAAAAATTTTTTCTCCAGGGACATAACTTTTTTATCATGTCATTCGAATGATAATTTCATTGAGAATTTTTTTTTCGAATACAATTTTCATCCAATCCTAACCGTCGGCGATCTGCAGCGTCTTTTATGTTAATTCTATTCCATTTATTTTTTTCTCTAAAGTGCTAGTCTTCCTTTATTCGAAGACAGATATGATTTTTTGCCTTGAATTCAAGAAGGCTAGTCTTCTAAACAATCTTTCTCTTCAAATGAGATCAAATATGTGAATGATAATTTCATTCAGAATTTTTTTTCGAATACAATTTTCTTCCATTCCTAACCGTCAGCGATCTGCAGCGTCTTTTATGTTAATTCTATTCCATTTATTTTTTTCTGTATTGTGCTAGTCTTCCTTTATTCGAAGACATAGATATGATTTTTTGCCTTGAATTCAAGAGGGCTAGTGTTCTAAACAATCTTTCTCTTCAAATGAGATCAAATATTTGGATATAGCAAGATGATGCTCCATGTAACAACGCTGTCATTGTGAATAGATATTGAGATCCAGAATTCGAAAAAAAATGGACCCTTATATTTTGACCCGAGTAACTTTTAATGGAAAAAGGAAATGATATAACTTATGTATGGATCATAATGTCTAGATGACCTAGATATGATTTTAATTCGTAAAATGACGGAGGCTTTGTAACGTAACAAACTATTTCTCTATTATTATATTCATTAAATATTAGGATCCATACATAAGTTATATCGTTTCCCTATTTCATTATAAGTTACTTTGTTCAAAATATAAGGGTCAACTTGGGCACATGCGTTTTGTATCTTCATTTTCAACTGGTCCAAGTTATTAGAATCAGTTTGGTATACCATATTTTTCAGGGTACCCCTCAGAAAATAATCCATGAGCATTAGGTCTGGCGATATCTGATGGGTCCATTGGTTCCTGTCCATTTATTTTCGAATTCTTGATGTAAATATCTCTTCACAATGGCAGGGTTGTGACATGGAGCCCCATCTTGCTGTAGCAACATATTTAATCTTATTTGATAAGGCACATTGACTAGAAATCTTGCCTTCTTGAATTCAAGCCCAAAAATTCATATCTATGTCAAATAAATGAAATAGAATTAACATAAAACACGCTGCAGTTCGCAGGCGGATGAAAATGAAAAAAAATTGTATTCGAAAAAAAAATTATGAATGAAATTACCTTTCGAATGGCATGATAAAAAAGGTATGTCCCTGGAGAAAGAATTTTCGATAGCGCCGCGACGCCTATCGTCTTCATATTTTCCGCAGAGTTTTATGCGCATCTCAAGTCGACATTGACATGTTCAAAACACCATTCACAAAATGAAAAGATATTCATACGTTTTCCAGTAAATTAGGGTTACCAAGATAAGTGAATCACTCTGTACCTTCAAGCACTGAAAGAATCAGCGAATGTAAAAATAGTGGTTGAGCTATCCAGGCACGAGAAATTTAGGTTCTTCAACGTCGAGAACACGAAAATCCAATTGCTATCGTTGAAAGAATCGCCCCAAATTAGCCCAGCACCCGTATCTGGCCTGATATTGAATTCATTGAAAAATTAGGGAGTTTTTTCACGATTCCCCTTTGTTAGAACGTCGTTTCCATTCCTTTCCATCATGATTAAGTGAGAGTTCACGATGTCTCTTAACGGCGCAGATCTGGAGAATCTTCATTCGGATCCACTCTGGTGCTGAAATTGCAGCTGAATTGAATATCAGAGTAAAAACAAATGTTGGGGCTGTATTTTCCAATTTGGCTTTTTGCAACTTAAAGGTTTATCTAGATAGCATGGATTATAACTTGACAGTTGAAGTTACCATAACCTCAATTGTCATTTTGAGCGTTTTTAATTAACCTTAAAATGAACTTCACAAACTTCGAAGAGTTTCAGGATGTTAAAAGTATTAAGATGGGGATAATCAGACTTCATTCAACATCAGGGAAGTCTATACAGGTCTAAACAGGAAGTCTTCAATCAGTTGAAACTCCCGGAAAGTAGAATTGAATTGAAACCAAATGAATTCTTCTTTCAATCCGTCAGATATGGCACCATTTGTACCTGTCAGTTCGGTTCAACTCAAACCCGAAGAGTTATTTAGTATGTATGGTCAAACCAAACCCTAACCTGTAATTTTAACAGATCGAAACCGAAATACAACATCAAACCTTCCACTCCATCTATCATATCGCCCCTTTTCAACCGAAGGGTGATTCCATATTTCCTATTTCCGTTGAAATAACTAGCGTGATGAATACATAATCTTAAAACTCTAACAGGTTGCTCTGCTGTCACTGTGCCAGTGAGTAATGGAAATTTGAATGCCATTATTCGACCTATAAGTAACGGCTATTCACATTTACCTGGGGGGAATTTTAAACATTTGAACTATGGATTCGAAGGCTACTTTTATCCCTTTACATTCGAGGTTCAATTATAGCTTCAACGCACAGCTTCGGACTACAATTGGTGAATAGTTGTACATGAGGACCAAAATTTTAATATATCTCAAGTTGAGGTTTTTCCGTTAATCAGAAGCTTAATTTGTAGGTTGTTCTTGTTTCATATGTTTGGAAAAGGGTTTCAAATCAGTTCAGGTGTGCGATCGTATATTAAATACATTTACAATCTTTTTTTTTGTGAATTATTTTTATATATTTTTGAACGGTATCAATTTGACATGAATGTAATTATGAAGACACCCCATAGCAATATTCCATTTTTCATTGATTCAAGAAGAGCCTAAGCAACTAGTACAATCAGGGTTTTTCATCTAAACAAGTAGAATTTATGAATCAATTTTTTACTTCATTCTGAAAGGCCTAGCAAATTAGACCTTTGCCTGGAAATAAATAATTGGTGGAGTTCGGGACACTGTTTTAATTATTTATTTAGGCCTCTAATAAGAGTAGTTTGAGTTTTGCCCCAATTTCCCAGTGGAGCGTATTTTCGGACTATTTAATGTTTTTCCAACATAGCTCCTAAACTTAACACTCCATCAAAAACTTTGTTATATTCAAAAGTGTTCAGCAATAAATTCATTACATTTTGAACAAGTAGTTTCATATAAATCATACGTTGAAATATGGCAAATTTCTACCCTTTTTCAAAAAACACAACTTACAATCGCGCAGTAGCTCATCATGCTGAGGATGCTGATCATTTAATCGTAGCTAGTGTGCGTTGCTCAGCAGTCCCATGAGTTATTGGGGAGGATACTGACCTTCTTGTTATTTTGACTGCTCCAGCCCTGGAGTAGCACCTATTTGTACCAACATTTTTTTACTAGAGCGTGACAGAGGCAAGCAACACGATATTGTCTATTTTCCCGTGCACTACAAGTTCTCCTCTGTTTCGAAAAGCAACACATTCCTTCATAAGCCATTAGAATTAGAAATTTCTAAAGACATTGGAAATCCACTTAATCAATTTTAATAACAAACGTGGGACTAATAAGAGTTAACAATATGACTTATCTTTTACTAAGTAAGAACCATAATTTACATATTATTTTTAACTATAAATACGTCCTAAACAAGTGCCGTCGAGAAGCTGCTTCAGTTTGAGGCAAAAAGGCAAGATTAAATGAGATTTTGGTTGATAATTTTTCAAACATCTCGTACCGCAATACGTTTAATTGCTTCAAATCATTTCAATAAAGGGCTGCTATGCATTTCTTCTCTACTTTGTCGGCCTTATCGGCAGTAGCATTAGAGTTGCTAAACAATTCTGCTGCTTTTAGCAGTTTTGAGTTGATTTCCAACCTTAGGTATGTCATTTTTTCTTTACCGAAAAATGTCGCAGACACATAACGCAAGAATTTATCTTGTTTTTCGAAACAAAGGAAAACTTGTAGTGCAAGGGAGAATGAACAATTTTGTCTTGCTAGCCTCTGCCAGACTTTAGTAAGAAAATTCTGGTATACATAGAGGATGGAGCATTCAAAATTACAAGAAGGTCAGTGTCCTCTCCAACAATAACCACACTAGCTACGATTAAAAGATCAGCATCCTCAGCAGGATGAGCTACTGCCTGATTTTACATAGTGGTTGGAAGGGAAGGGATGGTTTTTACCACAATATGATGGTCTACATCTGTCATTCTATGAGCTTCCGTTCTTAAGCTCGTTGTTACATGGATATTTCACGTTTTATAGTGAAAAAATGTGTTTTTCCAAAAAGTGTTAAAATTTTCCACATTTCAACGTATGATTTCTATGAAACTACTTGATCAAAATATAATGTAGTACTTTGCAGAAACAGGATTCAATGCTGAACACTTTCAAGTATAACAAAGTTTTCGATAAAATGCTTAGTTTACTAGCTATTCGAGAAAAACCTAGAGTAATCCGAAAATGTCGAGATTTTTTCAATGTGAAGTACACCCCATGGGAAATTGGGGCAGAATTCAAACCAATTATTTCCAGGCATTCCATTTTTTTAAGCTTATTTGCGTGGCCTATAAGTCAAATAAGCACTTCTAAGAAATTAGTACTTTGACAGCATAGCTCGATTTTTCGCGAACTATGTAATGTTCTGTTGTGTTTCATTCAATTTGCGCAATACATTCTTTGAATCATAGATCTGTAGTTTCAGGCTGAAACTCTTTTATGTCTGAGATCTCTAGACGATTCGATTTCCTGTAGTTTTCTCTTTTGATACTAGCTATTTGTGTTCAGAAGCTTTTCATACGTTTTCCTTTAATAGGATTTTTAGTTTCGTCTATTTCATTTCTGCATATCGATGTTCCCTATTATAGTGAAGATTTTATGCCTTGTTTCGTTTATAAAAGTAAGTTTCCTTTGACGTTTTTCGAATATCACGGAAAGCCATTCTCAATTCTGCACATTCATGATGGCAGAGAACGAGTTGGAGTAACAGATAAAGTTCGGGTATATTTACTGGACAGGGTTACGTTCGCTGATTAAATGTTGCCCTTTTTAGATAAGACCACGAACATGCGTGTTGGGGAATATAAAAGCCAGAAGTAATCCTAGTCAGGAAGCCTTATATATACCCCGGTCACGATTAATTTTTCAAGATATTTTTTAAATTAGATTCTGCTGGGGACAGTTTGATTTATGATGTCTTGAAAGATTTAGTACGGTAATAATGAAACTGGAATGAAAGGGCGGAGTTTTGGTTGATTGCTTGTGCGATTGCATGATTTTCGACAGCTGGAGTCAACCCGGATACATACTTTCCTGTGGTTGTGTTGACAGAACGGCTAGCGTGCTGAACATCGATTAATTTCAAACAGTTATGAATAACAAATTTCACTAATTGATGACTCGGACCGAGCTTAATTTTTCGATCCTTTTTTTTACTCCTCTTACCTTGAGAAGTCACAAATCATCAAGTGGTAATAACAATAATAAAGTTCATTCGATAAGTAAACTGCTGCGCATGATTCAGGGATATTGACTTAAATGGTAAGAAATATATTTTAAATGAGATTTTACGATGAAGATTCATATTAATATGATTACAAGTTGCAGGAGATAAAATTAGTTTTAGCCTGTGAGTCTGCAGCGAATAGAGGATGGTTAAGGAAAATCGAGTGAAATAACGACATTTTTTTCCCAGAGAATTCAAGCATTTTGAGGAAATCAATACAAAGTATGGTCTCCACAGGCATCAATTAACAGCTTGACATCTTCTTTGCATACTACACACGAGGTTGTTGAACATTTTTTGTGGAATTTAGTTCCATAAACGGGGCAGAAGCTTTCTCAGATCATTTAAGGATTCTGGGGTAGGTTGATGATTATCTAATCTTCCTTGGAGCATATCCCATGCATGTTCTATGCAATTCAAATCTGGTGAGTGCGAAGGTATCGGTATGTGTGGAATACCAAGCTCCTCGTGAGCATTCTCAACTATGTCTAACGTTAAAACTCTAGAAATTGAAAAGTTTCATCAATAGCCGCGTGGAAATTTGGCAAAACATTGTCGATGACATGCTTCCTAAAGTGTAGGGTGGTCATATTCTCAGGACAAATGTATTGATCTGTGCGCCCGTTGAAACATATCCCGGCTCATACCATAACACTACCCCCTCTGAATGGATGGACTTCTTGGACATAGCGACGATTACGGCCTATGCGTAGGATTGTCCATACCCTTATTCTTCGAGAATCTGAAAATCGTCCATATCTGGATTCATCAGTGAAAAGGACACTACGCCATTGATCGATCCAATTGATATGTTGCCTTGCCCATTCCAGTCTTTGACGATTATGGTCAAGTGTTAATGGATCTCCTCTTAATGGACGTCTAGAACCTAGATCTGATGGCTTCGATGGAAACTTAGACCCCATCTGCATTTTGAAGAGTATTCCGTAGCATTCTACACGTAGATGTAGGCTTTCTTCTCGCAGAAACGGTGATAAAACGATCCTTAGCAGGTGTTGTTTTTCGTCGCCCACAAAGCCTTGGTCTTTTCAATGCGTAACCTGCTGAGCCTATTTCAAAATCGAGATATCACACTTGAAGCCTTTTCTCTACAACAACCTGAGTTAGGCCACCCTGTAGCATTCCGATAGCCCTATTAGCCTCAGCGTTTGTTAATTTACGTCTTGGCAATTTCAGAAAACTCGTTTCAAATCTGAGCCGTTGATAAACTGACTCCATTTCAGAATAAGAACTTCAGAAAAAAGGCGACCAGATTGACGAAATGTTTCATAGTTGTTATTGAGTTTCAAATGATTTCACAGCCATTTTCTCGAAGTTTACATAAATACGATATCCCTAAGTCTTGTGGAGCAGTATAGAATCACTGTAATTGCGACTTCAATTTCACCTGGCGGATGGAAAATTCAGAAATTTATACTTTATTCAAGAATTATTGTCATCTCGGCAGTCTTTAAAGGTCCAGTCGTTTGCTATTTGGAATCCTAAATTCATAAATTTGTGTTAGAGTGTAGAGGAACTTTTTGAGCATGTGACTGAGATTACGAAGTTGAGAACCTCCGCCTCCACCAATTTGTTTCTTGATTCAATTAATAAATGTACAACTTTGCTTTAGCAGTTTTTCTCAGAATTCAAGGCTTCATTGTAAAACACTGGGTAAACTTTCAGGATTTGAAGTAGTGTCCATCGCTACCTACTACTTTCTCCCATCTTTCAGACACCATACGAATGTGTCAGAATGAACGGATTTGAAACAAAATCAGAAAAACAAATAACTCACACAATTCCAGTTTAACAGAAAGCGCCTTTTCAATCTGTAGAGATCATGTGCGGAGCCTATCTGAAACGATAGTTTATAAAGTAAACACCTGGCTGAAATATCAAACTCGTGTTGACAAAGTTAGTTCCCGCATCTAGGTACTAAAGGAAGCTCGACTTCATTATATGCAGAGCTCAGTAATGAAAACAACCATTCGATACGTATTCTCCGACCCTCTAGCCTGTTTGTTCAGAAATTAAAACAACATATGGTTCTGTCACACGTGGAAATTCATAACGAGTCTAATGGTTTGCGTATCAGAGGGAAAAGGCACTCAAACGAAACAACTATAGTGAACTCGCCTCAGGGCTTTGCTGCCATTCAATTGGTTACCAATTCAGTTAGGAAAACTTTTGAAAGTTTGGGTATTTTTGATTCATAGATGGAATATAAATTCTGTAATAAGTTGGAAGTAAAGTTTCCAAGAATTAATATCATTTCATCAGGATCAGGATATATTATCTTGTGTGATACACTGACCAATGGAAATTGCATTTTTTAATGAAATTCTAATGTCACACAGAATTTCATAATCATTAATAATACTTTCTGATCAATTGTGACACTTCGAGCCTCTTTTTGAAATACAGCATATTTCGAATTTTCTTGATTACTTGTGGTGTACTAATATCTGGTTAGCAACATAAGTTTTTATTGAAAAGTTAACGTTTTTGAATGGGAAACTCTATATTATTTCACAGTTTCCTTTGATTCGAGGTACAGGTACAGATTATAGAGAGAATTTGAATTGCCGAAGAATATTCTAAAACCAATGAAAATTTTGAACATATTTTTCTTTATTAAAATCCACATTGTGGTTCATTCTTCCATAGTTTTAATTTAGTGTCTCTTTCTAGTAGTTTGTTTGGAATAAATATTCAAATCTGTTGAATAAAGTAACAAATTGATGAATGCGGTGGGTCTCAATTTCGCCAATTGAATGCATTCACAAATACCTAACAGAAATTCAGGACACCGAAATTGTAAGAAAAACAAAATTCCAGAATGTACCGTGATAAAAAAACATCCAACATGAACAAACTTCACCTGAATCGAATTATTGCTTGACAAAAAAACCTTTAACGAAAACAATAAAAAAGAACAGCACCAAATTTGCGTTTTTCAATTTTTGTGCATGTTGAGAAGTAGATATTTTAAGTATTAAATATCGTCTTTTTCCTTTCTGCATCTTTTCCTTCTTTTTACAGGATTTTGAATAGCATGTTAATATTTGAAATTAAAACTTCATATTATCATATGACCTAAACGTTATGAAGATGAAAAATTCGTCCATCACTATTCAAAGCTTTGAGAAATATCTCCAAACTGGGAGTTATCAAAAAAATAATTCATAAAGAGAAATGTTAAAAGTTCCGGCATGTCAGTTTCTATTTTTTTTGGTTTTTCCAACTCACATCAGTCTTTAATCATTGAACTCCTTTTTTAACGTTTTGTGTTAGCTTTTAGGGTGTGCACAAAAATTGTTGAAGTGATTTTTTCACCTTATGGGTTGAGATTGAGGAAATATTTGAGTTATAATTCATTCTGTGCAGATTACAGAACAAGTTGTATTTTCAAACTCTAAATTTCAAGAAGGTAAATAATTAAAAAGGTAAATGATGTCAGTCTAACGCTCAGTTGGAGAAGGCGCATTAAAATTTAATGGTTCATCAAAATTTTAATTCTCTTTTAAACAACCATTACCAATCCTAAATTGGATTAAGACTATAAAAAATTAAATAATTATGTAGTTTTTCGAACTGAGCGTTAGGCTAACGTATTTATATATTATCCACAATTGAGAACAAAGTGTCATTAGTATTAATTTATATCCTCGACCTCGAAACACTAAAATTGACTTCCATATTTGCAGTCGACTATTTCAATTTTTTCATGCTTTACCGATGCAATGCATGCGAAAATGTAATCAAACCAAATGAAACGAAAACCTGAGCGGAAAATTCAATTGATTAGTTTTGTTAATTGAAAATCGTGGAGATGTTGGGTGGAAAATGTCACATCCTCTCCATATAACAATGAAAATGTCGAACCAAACGTCATAACAATATGATAGCAGACCTTAATGCTGAACGTCATTTCATCCAAATTCAAATAAATCGACCATTTTTGTATCAAAAACAGTAACGGAATTTTTTTAAGAAATTCCTTTTTTATCCAATAATTTCTGTATCATACAGAATGATTCCATACTGTGTAGATTTTATATTATTACGTTTTACTAGTTATACTGGGTGATGTTGGAATCTTGAATGAAATTTTCAATTTTTCAACAAATAACTCGTAGTGAAAACGGTGAAGCTGATTGATTTTTAATTTTGCTCATTACCAAATAAAAGTAAATAATTTCCGAAGATGGAACCTCATCTAAGTTTAGTTTTTCAAATGTGAACATAGAACTTCTCTTTTGAGGCTTCTATTTGTAGTCATTTTGTATTTACTCAAAAGGCTCATACTAGAAGTATCAGTGATACAAAAGTAGAAAATTTTTTGAAGCTTTCGGCTCCGAGGAATATGGGATACTGATGATGCCAAATAAGGCTAAGACCAGTATATCTATTCTTTCAGTGATAAAATCTGATTTCATTTCTCATTTCCCAAGCTTCATGATAAAATATCTGTGAATCGAAGATGGTATTCATTTCGATGAGTACTATTTTGAATTTACTTTTGTGGAGAAGTTGAAGAAGAATCAAGTAAAAAGAAACGAATGCTGTAGAGAATCTATTTCTGCCTACCTAACACTGATTTTGGCTATGCCTGATGGAGTATTGACCACACACTCACTCACGAAAGAGTTTGTTCTACAAAAATCAGTTTATTATTCATAGATATTACACACGAGTTTAAGAAATAGAAGTTCACCGGAGTTAACCTTATGAAATACTGCCTGTTATCGACTGACGTCGAATTCTTCAACATATGTTGCCGCGAAAAATTAAAAACAACGTTGACTCATCCTTATTAAACAAGCAACTGATTCGAAATGTGTCAGATTCAATAGAGCTGTTTTTAAGCTAGGAGAACATTTTCTTTTCATGAGAAACAGAAATACAAAGAAGGACTATTCTGATAAAGATAATTTCAGATTAGAATGTGATATATTCATGTACCTGAATGATGTAGCAGGAATTTGATTTTGTGAATCTGTTGAGCAGAATTGCGTTATTAGAAAATACCTTATTCATTTTGTTTCACAGATCTTCGTTCATTCAATATTGAACTATCACTGGAAATAATTTTTTTATGTTCAACAGCATATACGTTCTCAATACTGTCGAATAGGAAAAAATATTTCCCCTCCTCAGGAATCTTCTCTTGAAATATATACAAACCTTCATTATATATAATTCAACTGCACTGAAATTTTGATTGCACGCCCAGAAAAGTTATAGGCACAGTGAAATCAACTGAATGCAGGAGGTACTGACGAACAAAAATAGTAACATTTCTTTATATCAGACCTACTTATTTCACCGTGAAGATTAAAGGTGTGGTAAAATCAATAAATTGAATAAAACAACCTGTAAGCTCATTTCGCGAACATAAAATAGTAAAGTATAGGGTGGAATTAACTCACAGTAGGTGAGAAATATATGCGAACGGAAATACAATCATGTCACTCATTACACGCACTTTCCGGAAGATTCTAAGCAACATGCAATGAATTCACAGTAGGTGGCGCTAGTGTCGAACCAACGAATGTTTTTTAAATGCTCTTTATGAAGCGATAAAACGTCGTCAATTTATTGCTAGCATTCCGGAGGGGTTACAAGAATAGTAGAAAAACTAACAGTAGTTGCCGTGGATATTAAATATGAAAATGTATTTTAGGAGCATTATCGTGGCACTCAAAAGATTTGAGGTATTATACTGCACCAAGGTTCACACGCATAGGTTTGTCTCGCACTTTGACCTAATTTTTTTAATAGACATCTTCTTAGCAAATACTCTTCAATTGTCTACAGCATCGTTCGTGCTCTTCAATTCTCTTATTGTACTGCATTTGTTTGTACAAATATAGACTTTGCCATAGTCTCGTGTGGTCTTGATGTTGTGCCTCTTCAGTTCTCTACCAATTTTATCTGTGACCTCAGGGATATATGGTAAGATATCTTTTCCATTAGGGGTGAGTTGTGATATTTTATCATCACGTTTGGAAACTTTTATTCCTATTGCCCTCTGAATTTCTTTGGCTTTATATCCATTATATCCAGGTCTGCAGCGTATACAGGCTGGTGGAGAAAAATCGAGTAAAAGAACGAAATGTTATTATCAGAGAATTCAAGCATTTTAAGAATATAACTACAATGTATGGTCTTCACGGGCATGAATAACAGCTTGACATCTTCTCTGCATACTACACACGAGGTTGTTGAACATTTCTTGAAGAATTTGGTTCTATAAACGGTTCAGAAGCTATATCCCATGCATGTTCTTTGCAATTCAAATCTGGTGAGTGCGGAGTTATTGGTAAATCTGGAATACAATACTCCTCTAGCGCATTCTCAACTATGGCTGCACGGTGCGGTCTAGCGTTATCGTTTAGAAATTGACAAGTTTCACCAATAGCAACGTGAAAATTTGGCAAAACATTGTCAATGACATGCTCCTTAAAGTGTAAGGTGGTCATATTCTAAGGAAAAATGTGTAGATTTGTGCGCTCGTGGAAACATATCCCGGCCCATACCATATCACTACCCCCTCAGAATGGATGAACTTCCTGGATATACCGACGATTACGAGGTGTGCGTGGGATTGTCCATACCCTTCTTCGAGAATCTGAATATCGTCTATATCTGGATTCATCAGTGAAAAGGACTCTTCGCCATTGATTGTTCCAATTGTTGCATTGCCCATTCCAGTCTTTGACGCTTATGGTCACGTGTGTTAATGGAACTAGTCTCAATGGACGTCTAGAACTTAGATCTGATGGCTTCGATGTAAACTTGGACCCTATCCGCATTTTGAAGAGTATTCCGTAGCATTCTACACGTAAATGTAGGCTTTCTTTTCGCCCCGAAAAGGTGATGAAACCATCCTGAACAGATGTTTTTCGTCGCCCACCAAGCCTTGGTCTTTCCAATACAAGACCTGTCTTCCTGAATCTATTCCAAAGTCGAGATATCACACTTTGGCTAACTTAGAGCCTTTCCGCTACAACAACCTGAGTTAGGCCACCCTGTAGCATTCCGATAGCCTTATTAGCCCCAGCGTTTGTTAATTTAAGTCTTGGCATTTTCAGAAACCTCGATTCAAATCGGAGCCGTTGATAAACTGACTCCTTTTCAAAATAAGAACATTCATGAAGCATATGCAAACAACCAAATTTCAGAAAAAAGGCGACCAGATTAACGAAATGTCCTATACTGATTTTTATTGGATAGATTCAAGTTGTTATCGAGTTTTAACTGATTTTACAGCGGTTTTCTCGAAGATTACATACTTTTCAAAACGATTGAATACGATATCTCTTACTCTTATGGAGTGGTATATTTGAAGAGAGTGGCAGAGAAAATTCTGCTACTAGGACTGAGACAATCTTAAATCATCCGAGACAAAGAAAGTGACACATGTCAAACGCATAATTCAATATCAGATAAATAATAGATAATTCAAATAATGCGCTCAACTTCTTCATCGGTGAAAATGAAATACAACTTTTTTCATCATTCGTGATTAAAGAAGGTCCTAATTTGCAATTTCTACTACGACTACAAGGCGCATGTACCTACCAGCTATAAGTTTAAAAAAGTTAAAGTAAAGTAAGTAATGGCACCGCATTTTTGTGAAGCTTTTTCTCTTCTAGAGAATTGTATAGAGAGTCATTCAATTCTCCCATTTCTTCATAATGAAGGAAACGAAATAACCGACGAGTTTTTCAAGAACAAAAAAACATTTGTCTTCTATCTTCGCATTTGATCTCGTTTCATTTCAAGCTTGGACTATTTTAATTTGCTAAATTATTGTCAAAAGCCTATCAGAAAAGGAAAAATTGGAAGATGAAGAGACAAAAAGTTAGACTCCAAATCCATAATAGTATGAAGTTTATAAAAAAAAATTCTTTTCGTTTCCGTCCCTTTTTTCGATCGGCTTCAATCCAAAATCGAAACAGACCTCCTTACTGACCTCTAAACGAATAATCCCGCTTCTCGACCCAAAAACCGCGCACCCACAAAAGCCGCACCAGAACACGCGACGGTTTCGCACAATTTTTTTCGATTATTCGCGAATTATGCCGGAAAGCGCACCTGTGGAACACCGCCAAGCCGCTTCGGAACGTCCGCGACCAAACTAAACCTGTGTGATTCACCAGCAGCCGCCGCTAGCGCCCTCTCGCTCTCCCCCGTGGAGGATCCTCCAAGCGGCGTCTTTCTTGCCGCTACCATGCGCTCAGAAACCTCGCCAACGCTGTTTCATTGACTGGAGCGGGCCCCCTTCCGTGCCCGGTCCTCCTGGAGTTTGAGGTTAAAATAGGATCCATGAATTTTTAAATGATGGAGGGATCCCCTTTTGACCCAGAGTTGGAAACGACATTGAAGTTTACTATGCTGACAATTCGGCAGAATGAAGGTCTTGAAACACGTTTGAACCCTTCTTTGGTAAAGAATTTGAATCGACACTTCCGGACCTTTTTTTAGCTCGATAACCTAGCTGCTATTGGCACCGGCATGATCTTGATGGTGCCAGCAAGTGTTGAGCTCTAATCACCCAAAAACCACTCCTCAGCTGCTTAGCTGGAACCCCAAGGGCACCGATTACATCCAGACAAGTCATTTGGGCCGCTAGGACACAAACTACTATGATATTCATCAGCAAAACATGCCTAGTTAAGCTGACTCCTGTCCTGGGAAATTGTCCAGAGCTTGCCTAGTCTTGAAGTCATCCAATTCACAGATTTAGTTGTGAGGAGGTTCTCTTTAGCTGTTTGACTTCGCGTCTTTATGTTTCCACGTCTTGGTTACAGAACTATGGTTGTAGGTAGATCCTCAGGAATGCCTTGGATAACTTCACTACACACCACCGTACAAATGAAGGTAAAAAGCCAAAGTCCCTGGCTTCCTCGAGCATAGAGCTATGAGAGCTAGTACAAGCGGCTCAGGACCCTCATCAACGCTGTTTCATTGACTGGAGCGGGCCCCCTTCCGTGCCCGGTCCTCCTGGAGTTTGAGGTTAAAATAGGATCCATGAATTTTTAAATGACGAAGGGATCCCCTTTTGACCCAGAGTTGGAGACGACATTGAAGTTTACTATACTGACGATTCGGAAGAATGAAGCTCTTGAAACGCGTTTGGACCCTTCTTTGGTAAAGAATTTGAATCGACACTTCCGGAACTTGCTGCTATTGGCACTGGCTTGTTCTTGATGGTGCCAGAAAGTGTTGGACTCTAATCACCTAAAAACCACTCCTCAGTTGCTTGGCTGGAACCCCATGAACACCCATTACATCCAGGCAAGTCATTTGGGCCGCTAGGACACAAACTACTATGATATTCATCAGCAAAACATGCCTAGTTAAGCTGACTCCTGTCCTGGGAAATTGTCCAGAGCTTGCCTAGTCTTGAAGTCATCCAATTCACAGATTTAGTTGTGAGGAGGTTCTCTTTAGCTGTTTGACTTCGCGTCTTTATGTTTCCACGTCTTGGTTACAGAACTATGGTTGTAGGTAGATCCTCAGGAATGCCTTGGATAACTTCACTACACACCACCGTACAAATGAAGGTAAAAAGCCAAAGTCCCTGGCTTCCTCGAGCATAGAGCTATGAGAGCTAGTACAAGCGGCTCAGGACCCTCATCAACGCTGTTTCATTGACTGGAGCGGGCCCCCTTCCGTGCCCGGTCCTCCTGGAGTTTGAGGTTAAAATAGGATCCATGAATTTTTAAATGATGAAGGGATCCCCTTTTGACCCAGAGTTGGAGACGACATTGAAGTTTACTATGCTGACAATTCGGAAGAATGAAGCTCTTGAAACGCGTTTGAACCCTTCTTTGGTAAAGAATTTGAATCGACACTTCCGGACCTTTTTTTAGCTCGATGAACTAGCTGCTATTGGCACCGGCATTTTCTTGATGGTGCCAGCAAGTGTTGGACTCTAATAACCTAAAAATCACTCCTCAGCTGCTTATCTGGAACCCCAAGGACGCCAATTACATCCAGGCAAGTTATTTGGACCGCTAGTACACCAACTACAATGACATTCTTCAGCAGAACATGCCTAGTTAAGCTAACTCCTGTCCTGGGGTGTTGTCCAGAGCTTGCCTAGTCTCGAAGTCATCCAGTACACAGATATCATTTAAGGAGGGGCAGTTTACTGTTTGACTTCGTGTTGTTTATGTTTCCACGTCTTTGTTACAGAACTATGGTTGTAGGTAGATCCTCAGTAATGCCTTGGAAAACTTCTGTTCTCGTCCAAAGTATCTATTACAGGCAATTGTACAGATGCTCAAACTTACCACAAATGATAAGATGAGAAACGACATAAGATCTTAACCTGGACAATAAAAAACCTTGAATATATTCCAGAAGGAATATTGCATAATTTTTGGCAAAGAGAATTTGAATAGGGGCAAATATGAAGTAAAATAATGAGTTCACGAAATTTTATTCCCAGAGAATTCAAGCATTTTGAGACTATCAATACAATGTATGGCCTCCACGGGCATCAATAAAAGCTTGACATCTTCTTTGCATACTACACACGAGGTTGTTTAATATTTCTTGAGGAATTTGGTTTCATAAATGGAGCAGAAGATCTCTCAGTTCATTCAAGGATTTTGGGGAAGCTTGATGATTATCTAATCTTCTTTGGAGCATATCCCATGCATGTTCTATGCAATTTAAATCTGGTGATTGCAGAGGTATTGGTAAATGTGGAATATCAAGCTCCTCGTGGGCATTCTCAACTATGGCTGCTCGGTGCGGTCTAGCGTTATCGTCTAGATATTGAAATGTTTCACCAATAGCAGCTGCAAAATTTAGCAAAGGATTGTCAATGACATGCTCCCAGGACAAATATGTAGATCTGTGCTGTGCGCTCGTTGAAACATATCCCAGCACATACCATAACACTTTCCCCTCGGAATGGATTGACTTCTTGGACATAGCGACGATCACGGGGGTATGCGTAGGATTGTCCATACCGTTTTTCTTCGAGAATCTGAAAATCGTCCATATCTGGATTCATTAGTGAAAAGGACACTACGCCATTGATCGTTCCAATTTATATGTTGCCTTGCTCATTCCAGTCTTTGACGCTTATGGTCACGTGTTAATGGAACTCCTCTCAATAGACGTCTAGAACCTAGATTCACAACTCTCAAACGTCGTCTGATGGTTTCGATAGAATCTTGGACCCCATCTGCATTTTGAAGAGTATTCCGTAGCATTCAACACGTAGATGTAGGCTTTCTTCTCGACGAAACGGTGATGAAACGATCCTGGGCATGTGTTGTTTTTCGTCGCCCACCAAGCCTTTGTCTTTCCAACACATAGCCTGTCTCCCTGAACCTATGCCAAAGTCGAGATATAACACTTTGGCTCACTTGGAGTCTTTCCGCTTCAACAACCTGAGTTATGCCACCATGTAGCATTCCATTTCAAAATAACAACATTCATAATGCATATGCAAAGAACCAAACTTCAGGAAAAAGGCGACCAGATTGACGAAATGTTTCATACTGATTTTTATTAGATCGATTCAAGTTGTTATTGAGTTTTAATGATTTTACAGCGATTTTCTCGAAGATTACATACTTTCCAAAACGATTGAATACAATATCCCTAACTCCTAACTCTTGTGGAGCAATATATTTCATTAATACCAACTTCAATGCGATGTGATTATATTGTAGTTCATAGGTCATTTTCGTAAAATTCTGTCAATCTGGCAATAAGCATTGAGCCTTTTTCTATTAATAGGGGATTCCACTGTGATGGATTTTGATAATTATTTCCTTTTATGATGATATATCGTTATGAAGATAACCTGCTAACCTCTGTTGAATTTGCTATTTTTGTCGCTGCACTTATGTATTATCAATTTGATATGGAATCTTCTTGTAACTTGTAATGCCTTAATTCGATTTGCATCTGTTTGTGCTAAACATTAATTTCAATGATGATTAAGTTCAGGAATAATGCTCAAAATAATAAAAAAGAAATGTTAATTATAATCTATAGAATTGTTCCATTCAATCGCTGATGGATACGTTTCTACAAAAAATATTATGAAAAAACTTGCTGGATTTTTAGTTAGTGAACTAACTCTTTCCACGACGTTATTTCTCGGAACAATAGATAGGTAGGTATTTCATCTTAATTCAAGTTCAAACACGGGCAAACAAGAGTATGAGAATTAATCTTTCTTCTTCTGCCCGATTACATCTAAATAGGTCCTGTTTGCATAGTAAAAGCTTAATATTTCTCCCTATTCATGGTAAATTAGGTCGAAAACAAACCGCGTACAATTTCTCAAATACGAAACACAACTACGGGAAAATATGGCATCAGATAAGACTTGGACGGCGTGAAAAAGTGTATCACCGAAACATTTATCTTTGGGGTAATAAAAATGTTATCTGCTCCGAGTTTTAAGAATTAAAACCGGGGGAACGTAACCTATTTCGCAGTTTTCATTTCGGGGAGATCTGAAGATTTACTGTGTTTCCCTCAGGGACTTGGAGAAGATATTCCATATTCTCTCGATTGCTTCTGATTTCAAACCGAACGAAAATCTGATTTGCGTTTTGTACCTCTATTATTATTATTATTAAGGCTATACCGGACCCTTCTCTCGGGGCATCAAATGCAATATTCAAATTCCTTATTTTTATCGATTTGGTAGCAGTAAGAAACAGTAAGAATATGAGTTGAACGCTCACCAAACTATATGTTTTATTATTATACAATCAGATGGGATGATGCTTTCATTATACCTAAGAATGAAGTAAAAGGAAACTGAATGAAGATTCGAGTATGTTGATTAATCGAGATCCAATTGGTACTCTTATCCTCTGGAGATCAAGGATGTCTGAGTAACCATTTCAAGATGCGATTTGAAGAGGATACATTCATCAGTTCAACAAAGTTACAACACTGGGGAAAAGTATATTGGTTTCAGGACTCACAGGTCAAATTATACATTTTTTTTAATCTATCGACGTTTCGATCCTTTTTGTGATCTTCTTCAGGCCAATAAAGGTGTAATAAGATCATGAAGAGTTCAGTCTGCATCGATTCTTTAAGCGACTCATTCATAAATGTTGAGCAAAACGTTTGCTAAAACCCTTTTTTATAAGTAATGCTAAAACCTAAAATCCCACCAGATGAGGGGTGGGTTAAAATCCTGAGCCTGAGGTCATGTGTGAAATTTTAAGATTCATTATCATAGAAACATTGAAATGTTTGGATAACAGCTTGTGATTCATGTCAGATTTTCAGGTTAGTCAGTTACAGTGTTGCCAATCGGCGGATTTTTATCCGAATTGCGGATTTTTTTGGCTCTTGCGGATTTTTTTCGGATTTAAAAATGATTCGGATTTTTTCGGATTTTTTTTATATTGTACAGTCTTGAAGATTTTCTGTGGGAATTGGATGATTGATAGAAAAAATATTTTAGATATTATGTCGTGGAATATTTCTTCTAGGGACTGGGAAAACCACGTAAAAAAAGTCTTCAAATAGAAAACTTCAGAAGTGGTGCGAAAACGTGTGCGTTTAATTTGAAATACAACTTTCTTACGATTTGAATATTCTTTTGTAGAGAATTTTACGATCTGCAAACTTTCTTGAGGTTCACAAAAATGTATGGCGGGATCAACGGGTATTTTTGAAATAATATTTTTTATGTCATAAATTGATTAAAAATCCATCATATCTCAAATCGTAACTGTTCAATCCCTATCAATTACCACTTGTAGCACTAGAGATAATTCACATTAAAAAATTAATTGAAATATTCAGAAAAAATAAGCATGCTTTTTCGTTTCTGAATTATTTAGTTGATCTATTAACGAGCGGATTTTTTTCGGATTAAATAAGGGAGCCATCGGATTTTTTCGGATTTTTTGGCACAAATTTCGGATTTTTCCGTGAATTACCATTGGCAACACTGGTCAGTTAGTTAGTGAGGTTAGGACAGGTTTAGAAAACATTTTAGAGTCCGGTATTTCATTTAGGAATCTAATTTTCTATTAAAATGAGCAATATGTCTTCTAGAGCACCTACTAGAAAGCAACTGAGAAAGGAGAAACGTCAACAGAAAAAAGCGAGGAAAAATGAATATTTCAGTAAGGGAAAACATCCAAAAACTCCACTCCTTGAGAAACAAATTCAAAATGAAACATCTCCTAAGAAAGTTGAAACAAAACCCCCACAAAAGGCCAAAAAACCAGCGAAGAAGGTAATATACTTTTTCCATTTTTCAGAAATTCATGTCATACTTACATTTTAAACGATCATATTTCCACTTTATTATTATTTAAATTGATAATGCACAAACTTGACGCTGATAAATTTCTTAAATGTTATTTGTCATTAATTTTAGGACTCCTTGAATCAAATAGACCAAGAGAGGAAAAAGGAGATGAAAGAAATAGCAGCACTGAAGAAAAGTATGGCTGATCAACGCAGAAAACAATTACTTCTTGCGAATGAAGAAGAGGATCGTAACATCAAAAAGTTAGAAAAACAGTTAAAGTTGAATAAGAGAAAGGGTAAAGGCTTACCCAAAATGTTTGTTGAAAGTGGTTTAGATTGTGAGTATACATATTAACACTTTTATTCCAATGTAAACATTTTTGCTTAATATAATTTGCAGATATTCTTGATATGTGCGACCCAGAGCAGATGAAAGAAATTGCTGCAGCTGAAAAAAAATTCACAAATATCGATGACGAATTTGCTGAAGATTTGGCACTAATAACAGGAAAGAATAATATAGTATCCAAAACAAAGAAATCAAAAAAAAGTAAAAAATCCTATGATGATGATTTGAGTATGAGTGAAGAATATGAGGAAAACTCAAGTCAAGATTTTTCTGATGTTGAGGAAGAAATGTCTGACATCGATAGAGAACAGAGGGAAGATATTAGAAAGCGTAAAAGAACTTCAAATAAAACAATGGGACAGAAAAAACCTAAACTGGATGATGAAGCAATGTCGGAAGACAGTGACATCAATGATTTTGATGAAGAAAGTGAAATACAGGATGAAGAAAGTGAAATACAGGATGAAGAAAGTGAAATAGGGAATGAAGAAAGTGAAATAGAGGATGAAGAAAGTGAATTAGAGGGTGAAGAAAGTGAATTAGAGAATGAAGAAAGTGAAATAAAAAATGAAGGAAGTGAAATAGAGGGTGAAGAAAGCGAAGTAGATTTTCAGGAGGAAAGTGAAGAAGAAGAAGAAAGTGAAAAAGAAGATGCAGTAAAAAGAATGAAAATGAATGGAAAAATGACTCTAAAGAAAAAAGAAAGAATAAAAACAAATGAAGAAGAAGATACATTTAAGGACATTCCTGATGACGACATTGATGATTCTGAAGATGCAATGGAGAATGAAGTAATAACAAAGGATAGTGATTATGATGAAGATCTTGAAGACATTGGTGATGACTTCGATGAATCAGAGGATGAAAAAATTGATAGCAGTGCAAATAAAGCTAAGATTAAAGGTGCAGCCAAAGTGAATTCAGATGGAACTTGGGAGGATATTTACGGAAGATTACATGCCAAAGATGGATCCTTGATAAATGTTTGTTTGAATTTTTTTGAATCATTTGAAATTTTTGTTTATTTTATTTTTCGTTTCAGAAATCAAATCAGAAATATATACCTCCAGCAGTCAGAGCCAAAATGAACCAAAATAATACAGAAGATAAACAAACACTAGAGAAGCTAAACAGGTTGAAGAAGCAGCTCAAAGGTAAGTGACATTTTCAATCTCATTTCCTCATTTAAAGAGAATTTTCTCGGGGAAATTCAAACTTTTGAAATCAAAAAGACTCAGAACTCAATAGACAATCTATTTATGGAATAAAAAATGAGTCTTCGCATTTGAAAAACGAAAGTTGATGTCACTTCTGGAAAAACCTAAAGTCCTTCAAAAAAATATGCGAGAAGTCTTATTCTTAATTGAAGCTCACCTTTAGAATTTCAATCCTGAATCTTGTGTTTTTCCTGAAAATATTCTATAGAGCCATATTTGTGAATAACCCTGTATAAGGACAATTATGCTGCTAACATTTAATTTTTTCCCTGTTTGTTTACAGGATTCTTGAATAGATTGGCTTTGAGTAATATGCATAATATCGCCAAACAAATCGAAAACCTCTACATGAGCAATAGCAGAAATGACATGAATGAAACCTTAGGTAACCTTGTCATTGAATCTATTATATCCCAAGTGTTAACCCCAGAACGTCTACTTATGGAACACGTTTTTCTGGTAGCTATTCTCCATGCAAATATAGGAACTGAAGTTGGTAATAAAAAAAATGGTTTTAATTTGCCATTGATCACCATTTAACACTGATTCTTTTGCAGGTGCTCATTTCCTTCAGGTTTTAGTTTCAATGTTCGATGAAACAATGAAAAGAGAATTAGAAGTGGAAGATAAGACGTTAGATAATATAGTGATTGCTCTCGCTCAAATGTATAATTTCAAGGTATTTGATTCTAAATTGATGCATGAAATCTTGAATGAGCTTGGTAAAGAGTTTACAGAAAAAAACGTTGATTGTATCTTGCATGTTCTGAGGAATGTTGGATTTGTTTTGAGAAAAGACAATCCTCTGGCTTTAAAGAACTTCATTTTAGACGCACACAAGAAAGCAGCATCTGTTACAAGTAATGTTGTAAACGGGTAATTATATTCTCGCTATAATAAATTTTGGATAACATTAAAGCAATATTCATATTTTCTAGGACGAGACTCAGGTTTTTATTAGATGTATTGACTGCTATCAAAAATAACAACATGACAAAAATACCAAACTACGATGACAGCTATTCCGAACATTTGAAAAAAAACATGAAAAATTTCATTAGAAAAGGAAACTATGTTACACAACTCAACATCAGCTTGGAGGATCTATTGAAGGGTAACATTTCTTACTAATTCAGTCGTAAGCTTAATCTTAATGTGATCTTTTTTTTAGCCGAGGAAAAAGGAAAATGGTGGGTTGTTGGTTCTGCTTGGACTGGAAATTTAGAAAATAATGAAAAAGTGAAGAAGAAGGAAAAGAAACACAAATTCTCGGAAGAGTTACTTGAAATGGCAAGAAAAATGAGAATGAACACAGATACAAGAAGGGATATATTCTGTGTTATAATGTCAGCAGATGTAAGTATTCCCAGTATTACAATTGAAGGTTATCTTGTGGTGTTCCATAAGGTAGATGTTTCACAATCTCACAGATAGTACAATTCAGTTTTTCTATTTTAGCATCATAATGCGATATTAAAAGTAGTGATGAATTGAGCTCATTGTAGTATTAATTTCAGTTTAATATTTACTTTTGTGGTTATCACCTCTGACTTTTTAATACAGGTATTACAAATTTTGACTGAAATAGAAATAAAATATTTTTTTAGGGCTACGATGACGCTTTTGAGAAATTGATGCATTTGGGCTTAACAAAAAACCAAGAAAAGGAGATAATTCATGTTTTGTTACACTGTTGTGTAAGAGAATATCCTTTTAATCCTTATTATGCTTATCTAGCACAGATGTTTTGTGAGCAGGATAGGAAACATATGGTAAGAGCATCAAAAATTGGAGAAAAACATTATCTCATAAATACAAGCTTAACCAACAAAACTTTTTCCAGTTAACTCTCAAATATTCTATATGGGACAAATTGAAGGCAATGGAGAAGCAATCTGCAAATTGTTTGTCATCACTGGCAAACCTATTAATACATCTTTTCTTGAATCAAGGACTACCTATTTCAACACTGAAGGTGATTTTCAATGCATTTTTTAGATATGGCAGAAAAAAAATTAATTGAATTATTTTTAGGTTATCCAATTTGCTCAAATGGATTCCACCATCACTAGATTTTTGAGGCAGATATTCTTAGGAATCCTCCTTCATAATGATACTGAGTCCTGCCTGAATGTTTTCAAGAACGTAGCTCAGTCTGATAAACTGAAAATGTTCAGGGAGAGTCTTAGACTCTTCCTTCAACTATTCGTAAGGAAGAATTTGAAATCAGATAAAATTAATGAGAAACAGAGAGAAATGTTGAAAACAAGATCTAAGATGATTGAAAGACTGCTTGTTATTAAAGATACAATGGACTTGTGAGTTCTCATAAATTTTTCACAATGTAAAAATGTACATAGGATTCCAATAAATTGTTCTAATTTGAATGTATGTTAATTATATTAGAGTCATATTGTGGCTATGGTTCTTCAATATTCTTTTCGTAATGATAGTGCAAATTAATTTCAAACACTTTAATATAAAAATATAAATTACAATAAAACAGCGATATTTATAAAAAATATACATATGTACTATTTACATCGGTCTGTATCTTTCAGTATATACAAGACATACTCCATTCTCTCAATTTCATCTTCGCTTAAAGAATCATCATTCAACAACTGCACCTTCTTCAGTGCCTCGGCAAGCTTTAAATCCAATCTTGAAGATTTGAATATAGTTTTGGCCTTCATGTTATTCGCCGCAAGAGCCCACATGGTATTGACAACAATTACTTTTTCTTTGTTAGTTCCATTCTCTAGCTTTGTTATCAGGGTATTTATAAAGTTTGGTGTAGTGAGAAGTCGAGCTCTGTTAGGAGTGTAAAATGCTATGTTTTGCAAAACTCTGAGAGCGATTTCTTTATTCTGCAATTTGCTGCCTTGTGTCAAACTCAAAATGAGGTCCAACACATCGGGTAGCTTCCCTATGTACATCTGGCCTTCAGGGTAGACTGTGAACACTTGTAAATATTCCAACCAAATTAGTTCAACCGTTTCCCAAGGTTTTTGCTGCTTAGATACTGAAGGATGTAGTTTAAGCATGCCTTGTAGTAAAGAGGTTTTCGTTATACACATTCTGCATTCCAAAACAGGGGAACAATTCTGGAGAATGTTAAAGCACAAACGTAGTGGGAGGATATCATGAGTTTTACTCAGCATGTCCATTTCTCTGGAAACAACAGACACTATAACATGCAGTAAAGAAACGCTGCTCGTGTTTTTCCTTGGACCTGTACCAGCCACTGAACTTGTATAAGGTAGCGTTTGACAAGCAAACGGACAATTGGTTGTGAAGGTCGATAACATCTTCAACACATTAACTAAAGATGTTTTCTGCATTGCAAACCATTGCCATACTTTGTGAATGATATCAGTCAGTCCCAGACCAGCTGCTTCACATTTAACAGAGACGTTTTCCATAAAAAAATTCGTCAAAAGTCCTGTTACACAATCAAGATCTTTGAGCAAGGGTGAAATTCTCTTCTTGTCACTTATTCTTCTGAAGCAGTCAACTGATTCAAGACTAAGTTTAACACTTAACTCCCTCAAAGATTCAATAATTTTCTGGAGGAACCCTGTATCTAGAGCGTAATATTTGGCTTCTTCTGATACACACAAAATACTAGATGTGGCAGCTAGAATTATTTGTTTCTGATTGCTTTCTTTGCTTGTTTTAAGATCATATATATCATAAAGGTGTAACAATAGTTTACAAATTTGTACACCTGAAACAACATAATTCTTTTTTGAGCCTGCAGGTTTTATCTCAACTGATGCAGTGGTTTTAGGAATTACTCTTTCAGTGCTTTCTCCAAAATAAAGTTTCTCCAGAAGATTCATTTTGTATTTGGTTTCCTTTTGTGACTTGGTGATTTGTGAATCAGTTTTGTTATCATTTGGTAATTGTATATTTTGCGGTGATTTAACTGTATCCAACAATTGTTTCATGGAATGCTTCATCACCAAACCATTTTTACCTTCGATATTTCTGGCTAATGTGTACGAGCATTCAATCTGAAGCATGAGTGTCAAAGCCGATAACACAGAAATCTGTAATTCAGTAGCTGCAAAGTTTTCTATAGCTTCACATACTGTTGCAACCAAGTTCATTGGACCACAATTGTAAATGGCTTCTAGGAGTATGGCCAAGATTTCGAATGCTCGTTTGGGATCTTCAACTTGGCAACCGCATTCAAGAAAGGTTCCAATGAGGCTGAACATTTCAGTCCAAACTTTGTTTCGGAGGTAAATCAGTTGAGGTAAATGCGTATGATACATTTTAGGATTCAGTAATGATATGAAAACGTTAAAACAATCTTTAGTGTGCAAAATGGTACCCAAGCATCCTGGACTGAACCTTATCGCTCTATTGAGGAAAAAACATATTTCAGAATTCATCTCCAATATTTCGATGTATAATGTGAGTTCCTTGGTATTCCTTATTTGGATAGAAGGAACACAAATAGATCTGAAAATCAATTTTATCAGTCCACTTTCATTGAGGTAGTCAACGTAATGTTGTCCTGTCATTTCAATCAGGTTATGTAGGAATAAAATCATTGTTTTCATCAAACTAGGTGTAACTAAATTAAATTCTTCATTGGAATTTTTACTGTTGCAACACCAAGTTTTTTCTGAGGTATCAGAAACACTGCGATAAGTATAAAGATATCCAGAAGACTTTGGGGTTACTTCTTGAATTTTAATATCTGATATATTGTTTGTGTAGAGACATAAAATTATTGTCTTCATTTGTTTTATAGCACCATTTTTTTCTAATACATCGAGCACACTGTCGATAGGATTTGAATGAGATTCTTTGTTAAAATCTAATGAAACTATTTCGCTGTGTAAAATAGGCAAGGAATTCGATGATATTTTTCTATGTGTACATAAGTTGGCTAGGATAAGAGCAGCATTCTCCCTCACTATAGCGGCCTCTTCATTATCTAATAAAATGTTCAATGACATTGTCCACAAACACTTTTGTTTCCTCTTCAAATCAATCACAATATCCCTAGCCAGCCTAGAGGATTGAAGTATGCCTGCGAAAAACTGCAAAACAGCTGCTCTGAGGATAACATCTCTAGTATCCCAGAGAATCACAAAGTTGAAGATTTTATTATGCTCATGCATATCTTCAACAAACAGCAAATCCCAATTTTTCGCTTCAGAGTGATGCACTTCTGCTAAAATATGATTCAAAATTAACATAACACTTCTAGTGATACTGAGGCCCATGAGAGATACAGCAGCTGAAGGTCCTTTGCCGTAATGAAAGGCGTCTACCAGATCACAAAGACCTGATATAATTTCTTTCATAGTTTGCTTTGATTTGCTTCTTCTTCTTGCTTTACTCCATCCAAGCATTGCTGAAAGATGGACCAAACAGGAAAGAAGAGAATCAAGGTGGGCCAAGTTATAAAGCTGTTGTGGATCTTGAAGTTTGAGGTTATCTGTCACCATTTCTATAACAGCCGCCCAATCATCACTAGGTTTGGAATTTTCATCAGATTCAATGTAGAAATCAATGAATTGTTGTTCTTGGCAAGCGCAATCTGTTATAAGTCCAATAAGTTCTTTACTTAAAACCTTTGAATTTTCATCTGAATTTTTATCGCTACTAATCAAATCTGTTAAATACTCTGTTGGATCTTTAATGATGGAGGAGATCCAACAACTTTTCTGCGAGGATTTATAGAAAGGAACTAGAGTCCTTAAAAATTTTATAACTGCCTGCAATAGCAAGACATCATCTTCGCTAGATGGTAATATTCTCAAAAACTTCCCAAAGTGTTCTTCCCAGGGATACTTTAAAATAAGTTCTGCATTGTTTATCTTCCACAAATGATATAAGTATACATAAATCATTAGCGCACTCAGAATTTCCTCATAATTCGAGAAACATTCTCCTTTCTCCATTTCTTTCAAGCATTCTCCTATGGAAAATTCTACAGATGATACTTTGATGCGCACAAGGTCTCTAGGTTGAATTTTAAGATGATCAGTTATCTTTATGTCGTCAGGTTCTATATCATTTTCAAGCTGAGTCAATTTCTGAAATCCTCCATAAATTTCTGAATTCCAATGTATTTGAATGGAACTCAAACAGGATTTGTCAGAGAGAATAAATTCTGTTATGTCACAATCGGTGAAATCACTAGTGGTTCCATAGATATCGCAAGTTAAAGGTATCACTAGTTTGTCAGAGACTATTTTAGGAATCGCCATATTGCCTCTGGATGGAGTTCCCCTTAAAAAACTACTGTATAAAAGTAGAAACAACAAAACACTTGAATCGATCTTCATCCTTTCTTCGGTGCAAAACAAGAACATCCCACGTAGGACGGAATAGTATAGATTGAGGTTATAGCTCAGTTCATACCTAACCTTACTATTATATAAACAAATTGATTTCAAAATGGCGGTTGCAGGTATGACAGAATCTGCGTAATTGGTGTAATCTTCTTCAATCAAAGCGTTATTGATTATTTTTATGATCATTTCCACCCCTCCTTTCTCGAGGAATATATCGTGCAATAAATAATCTTCCATCATGACACCGATTTGGGTTAAGGCGGATCTACGGATTCCAGGCTCAACATTGGGCGAGTTTAAGAGTTCCATTACATGGTGCAGGCTGCTAGGCTGGTAGAATCGCTCGCTAGTTTTAGATTTATTAACGTCGAAACCTGCAGGCATTACCTGACATATGTTGGTTAACATTCTGTCGTTAATGTTGTTTAGTCTTGGTAAGAGAATTTTTGAGTTATCCTGTTGGGCTAATAGCCAACATAGCCTGGAGAATGCTTCATCTCGTATATGATCTTCTGGAGAATACATTAATAGGATGTTGCATTTTATCACCTGTTAACAGATCATAATCAGTGAATAAGATTGAGGAGCACGTCATTCAAATAATAGCATGAGGAAAAATGATTGAATCATTACATATAATCTTCAGCAATACTTAAATTCCCGTAATCACAGACTTGGAACGTTTTTAATCACATTGATAATTATAACAATTTATAAAATGAAGTTATTTATTTTCTATTGAATCCCAAAATTTTCTATGAAACACACTATTTTCCATCAAGATCAGCAAAGACATTAAAATTTCATACGAAAGGCAATCTTTTTTAGCTGTGTGATGTAGGTGGACTTTTTTTTTACTAGACTACAAAATTCCCCATTTATTAATTTCATTTAAATATTCTAGGTCTAATAAATTGATGTCCTTTGAGTGCATTTTTTTCGTTAAACTATTAGCAACGATTGACAAGAAAAGTTTGTGAACATAGGGCTTGATACTTACTTCAAGAGTTGATAATCTCAGATCTTTAGCAATATCTGGATCAACAACGTTGATCAAGGTCCTCCCCAAGGGTGTCATTTTGGAGGCATAGACTAAGAAAACAGGAAAAGAAGGAATTACTGCTGCCTTCACTTTATCCCATATCTCATCAGTTACCAAAATCTTGCATTTTAAGAGGTGTATCACGATATCTTCTGCGTATTTCTTCACCTGTTTCTTTTTACTAGAAAGTCCAAATTCCGATATTTCAATAAGAATTCTTGATCGTAATAAAAAAACAACTTGACTGCTTGAGACACCGAAACCATTGAAATTCAACATTGGTCCAATGGCAGATATCACTTTTTTGCAGCATAATTCATGAGAGTATTCAACAACTTCGTCAATGTGATGTGAAAAGAGACTCAGGAGTACATCTTCCATGATAAGAGCATCTTCTTCATTGGAATGCAAGTTGAATTTAGTTGCACAAGCTTCGATGATAATTCTCACAAACTCCAAGTTTTCGTGGAATTGAAGGGAAAGCAACCCTTTCCGAGCTGAAGAAATAAGTTTCGAGAAAGATAAAACATCATGATTTCTTATTAATTCCACAGCTGCAGTCATACTTTCGCAAACATCATTCACAATTTGAAATTTTTTCAAGCATTCAGGTTCCTTTGTTTTGGAAAAAGTTTGGACATATCTCAGTATATCATTGTGAAGTTCTGGATATAATTTGGCAATTGGAATGTCCAACAAACTCATTGTGAGTGAATTCTTCAAACATTTAGGGATAAGGTGAATACTTCTATCTGAAGGAATAAAATTTTGCAGTAGATGCATACAGTGATTTAAGATACATATTTGAATTGCTCGAAATTTTGCATTGTTCTCGTTTGTATTGATTTCAATTCTATAATTTTCCAGTAGATCCCCGAATGATGTTAAACATTGATTCAACTCCTTTAAAACATCATAAAAGGCTCCAATTGGTTGCATATTGAATATCTCACAACAAAAACATCTTTTAAGCAAACTTAATAGTTCTTCAATAACAATGATTCCATTATATAAATTCGTATGTTTCTTTTTTGCTGTATCTCTCAAACTTTCCGGTTTTATTATTAAATAATCTAAGATGCATTTCAAAGTGGTCAGGCAATATTTGGTTGTTGAAATTTCATACTCCTTCAATGATTCGTAGTCTTCATCGAATTCAATTTTATCTAATGAAATTCGGGTTTCTGAGTCTGATGGTGAATATGGAATAGATAATGGTTTATATTCCTTTAAACAACGTAAGCAAGGATCATTGCAATAAGCTATTCTTTGTATGAGGGCTTTCGTTAAATTATTGAGACAGTTCAAAACAGAAGCACTTACTCTGGTTGACAAGGAACATAATAGAAGATCTTGTAACAGAAAAACAATGGTAGGTCTTTGGAGGAACACTTCAGCTGGAAAATCATGCAGGAGAACATCTGTCAAAAACTCACAAGAGTGGAGGAGTTCTGAAGATTGTAAAGGCTTCTTCAAAGAATTTTCTAATGAACTCAGTACTTGTCTATCTGCCTCTATCAAAGGTTGCCATTGAAAAGTATAATTAGGTAGAACATCGCTTATATTTTGATGCACTTGAAGGGAAGATTGTGAATTCCTATCTACTGTAAAGGTTTTTTTTGGATTTTCAACTTCTACTTCCATAGAAGGTTCCTTACTAATATACCCTCCAAAGCTTGTAGCTGTACTGCCACAATTTGATCTAGCAGTCCTACAACTCTGTCCTGATCTGTAACTCAGAGGAACATCACTCACAAGTGGAGGAACTATTTTCTCATCCACTTTAAAGGAGTCAACTATGTCAAACAATTCCTGTACTAATGATTGGTACTGGGGTTCTAAGCATTCTTTTACTTGTTGCAATTCCTTCATAATAGTCTTTGGACCATAATGGTTGATAAGAGTGGCACCACCATCAGTCAAAAGTATTCTTTTGATGAGAGCCAGAACCATCTCTTCATGAGGACAAGGATTGAATAGGAACCATTCAAAGAGTTTCGTTAACATTTCTTTACTCTGGGTCAAGTTACTCTCGAATTTGTATCCATTATCAATTTTAGATAAAAGGGTTATAAATGCCCGTTCTCGAATTTCCAAGATATTATGTCCCAGTTTTTCAATAAGACTAGGAGGAACAATTAGTTCAGTCATTATACTATATTTGGTTCTGTGGGATTCCTTGTTATATTTCGGGGCTGAATATCACAAACAAGATTGCTTATTGCAATCAAACAATAAATTACTGATGTTATCACAGTTTTACAACAACAAAATTAAATTAAAATGATTGAGGTTAATAAACAATTTCCAGTAACTGTCACTTCATTTGTTATTTTGAAATTTTGTGGTAAAAATTACGCGATTTTCTTCTTCTTGAAAATGTGGCGATTGCAGTAGTGAAATGAACCAGGGACCTGAACCAATGAGCCAATATGGTTCGGTTCAGGTTCAGCTCCTAGCATTTGAATCACTCCGGTTCGCCGCTCCGGTTCAGATGAATTTAAACGGTTCGGGTTCGGTTCAGGTTCGGTTCGGGTTCACTCATAGAAAAAGATAGACAATGTATTAAAATTTTTTATTTATATTTATTGTTCAAATTAAACAATATTGAAATTGAAGCAAGAAAAAATACTTCACTAAGAGTTGAATTTATCGAATGATCTTACTAGTATAATATTTTCCATTAAGGACTCATCAATATTAAATCTCAAATAAGATAACAAAAATTTTAAATTGGAAAACAGGCGCTCTACACTCACTTGGGTTCCTGGTACTGCATTAAAAATACAGGCCAATTTATAAAGAACAGGTGACACTTGACGTTTTGATTCCCAATATTGGAATATATTGCACTTGTTGTTTTCTCTAGGCAATTCAATAAATTGCTTGACTATCATGGAGATAGTTTCATCATTCTCATTTAATACTTTTTCCAAAGCACAATATTGTTGACCACTATTTTCTTTAATGAAGTTTTCAACATCATCATCATCATCGTAAACTTCAACCATTTGTATATCATTTTCTGGTTCATCCGTCCCTTCTTCGTTTTTCTCTAAATTTGTAACTCTTTTCCAGGTATGTAATAAAAGCCTTGTAGCTTGAAAAATCTGATCTTGGGATAAAAGTCGGTTATACCTTGGATCTAAATATAAAGCTGCACTAAACAATTCATTATCCAGAAGCTGATTTTCTCTTAATTTCATACAACTCAATAACTTTTCTGCCAGTGCATATTTCATTACCTTTTTTATTTCTAATCCACATCTTATCCAGGCCCCATACACATCTCCTGCAACAAAACTACAAAATAAATTTCGAATACATACATTTACTTTTCAATATTTATACCTAACGACAATTGTTCTTTCTGAAAAATATCTGTGGTAAATTTCAATGGCTCTAAAATCTGGCAAATGATATCAATTTGGGTCCACTCAATGTTAGTTAAGAACATATCAGGGTTTGAATGAGCCATGTCATTACAGAACTCCTTGAATGTTAAAAGCCTTTTAAGCATCAAATATGTAGAACTCCAACGGGTTGGCATGTCGATAATTGGTTTAAGATGGCCATACTTCGCTAAGACTGGTGCCATATTAGGTGTTCTGAGCTTTTTACATAATGTTCTAGCTTTTTCAATGATTATCTGTGTTTCTGCATCAGATTTTATGCCATCATAAATTGCTAATTGTAATGTATGGGCCGCACATCTTAAGCCTTTAACACCATGGCTGAATTCTTGTTGCTGAATTATTACATCAGTTGGATCAGTGTCATGGTCTTCAATATTATAATCATAAATTTCCATTTCTTCTGAGAACTCTACCTGTTCACTTTCATCTTTCAGTAAAGAAACTGCCTTCAGCATATTTTTGCCATTATCTGTTGTAATGCTTAATAAATTGTTAGGAGAAATTCCAAAGCGACCTATACATTTCAGAATAACTTCCTTCAGATATTCACCTGTATGTCGATTCTTTAATTCAATAAGGCCTAGAGTTCTTACCACTACTCTTCCATTCTTAATATATTGGACATTAATTCCTAAGAACGATCTGTCCATTCTTGTAACTCCATCCACTTTTAAGCATATTAAAGTATTCTTTAATTCCTCTTTTATTTGAGAAATGATATGTTCTGCCTTCTCTGTTATCCACATTTTCACATTGTATTCATTTACAATGATTTTCTGTTTCAGACCATCCAAAATTGGGTCTAGAAATTTAATAAACCGAGTCATTATAAAGTTTGTAAAAAATATATTTTGATGTTTGATATTAATACCTAATATTTTACGAAATCCACTATCATTTACTGCTGAAATAGGTCTCCCATTTGCGCAAACTAATTCTACACAAGCATTTTTTATTGCTTGTATACTAATTTTGATGTTAACACCTGATAAATCTTCAAGTTTTAATTGCTTCATTGAACCTGCACCAGCACTTCCAGAAGATTCTGCCGATGACGATGGTCTTCTTGAAAGACTTTTTTCGCTTATGTATAATTTGTATTCTTCTTTATGATTCCTCTGGATGTGTCTTTGTAAGTTTGATGCGTGTTTGCCCTGCATTTGTAACTTACAGATATTGCACACCGATTTGTTTTCTTCTTTAAAGTGTTGAAAATATTTATAAATTTCACTCTTTTCTTTGCCCATGCTGCATGCTTTGAACTCTGAAGATAATGAATTTTTAATTACAATCCTCTTTTCTCTTATTAGCCTATGCCACAGCGATGAGCGATTAGAATAAATTCAGAAAGGAAATTCAAATTTGCAAGTTGCTACATGTTGATCAGTGAATCCCATAAATTCGAGGAAAGAAGAACACTTTTTTTTATGTATTCTAGTGAGAGATATTTGGCCTCTGTGCAGTGGGAAAGAACCAGAAGAAAGTGTAGATGAACCGGAGTAATGCATTTTTTTTTAAGGTTCGGTTCGGGTTCACGGTTCGGGGAGTTCAAATAAAAGGGTTCAGGTTCACTCCGGTTTGCCAAAATTCAGGGGTTTACTCCGGTTTTTTCGGTTCGGGTTCGGTTCGGTTCAGGTCCCTGAAATGAACATTATTTTAAAATGGATTCTCATTGAAACCACAAGTTTTCAACATAATTTTATTCGTTCAAGGTATTATTTTGATTGGTTGTAATTGTTTTATTTGATGATTATAAGCTCTAGCAGGAAGTAGAGAATGCAAAAGTATGTATGTTATTACTGCTGTGAGTCCCCAAATTCGGTATTTCCCTCCAATGAAGACAGGCATATCGAATGTTGTTCCATCTTGCCGGAATTGTGTATGACCATGTAATTTAGGATTGCACAGATCTTCTAAATTTACGTAAAATGCTTCGTCACTTCATCCCTACTGAGTTTCAAATCTTTTATTTTAAAGTTTTTCTTGATGTATCCCAGTACTGGAGTGACCGTTGTTTTACCTCTAGCCACAAGTTGTCGTCCTGATCCCCAAAGGTCTATACATTTTGGATCGATACCAAGTTCTTCTTGAGTTTCTCTTAGTGCCGTTTCTGTAATATCTTTGTCTGAATCGTCGATCATTCCTCCGGGAAAACTGACTTCTCCTCTATGGTTTTTCAATTTTGATGTTCGCAATGTATACAACAGCGCCATCTTACCATCCATTATACAAAGAGGAATCAGAACAGCTGCTTTTCTTGGAGGAAAATGAGAGAGTCTGATGGGTTGCATAGTGCTGAACTTAGAAATAGTTTTTTCCTTATTCTCTTGAGAAAGTACATTTTCAGGTGAATAGAACTTACTCATAGCTCTTTTACAAACAGAATTTACTCTCACACGAGATGCCAACATTATGGGAACTGGAATCATCTATCACTGAATTTCACTGTTGGAAAATGGCATTCTACGTTGACAATCATCGATTTTTGACAGGATTAGACGAACTTTGATCTTTCTAGTTCATGGACAGAGAATATTGTATATTAAATTCTGATAATAATAAAGTTAATACATCATATCTTAATTTCGCGACGAGATAATTCATGAAATGATTAACTAACCTGTTGATGTCATTTTAACTTTCCATTCTGTGGATCGATCAATATTCAGTGATGAAAAATGCAGGCCCGGATTCAGCCCTTCAAACACTTGGCAAAAATATTGTATTGTTTTGATATAGCCTAAACAAAGTGTTCTGGAAAATCTTTCTTCGAATCTTCCTTGCTTACCAGGAGAGCAAAATTTTTCTAAGCAAATGTTGGTGAAGTAGATATTCATCTGCTGTCTTACAAAACCTGCAAAATTTGAGATCTCTTTACCCATTGTATTGAGTTTACTGAAATTCACACCATTTCTTTTCCTTTGCTGAAGGCTTGTCTAGCTAGTAGCAGTTAGTATTGATTGCATTTTCAGAAACAAGAGGTTCGGATTTGAATTTTTTTTTGTTTGGTTTTGATGTTTCTTATTTGGATCATATAAATCGATTAAGGACTGCAATCAAATTTCAGTTATGATTTGATAAATTGGACCAACACTACCAACACCTATTAATTCGGTGTTATTGATCAGATCAATGCCTAGCATGTACAGGGTGGGCAAAATTGACGATACATGAACTACAACTTTTTAACTGTGAGTGATAGAGGAAAATGAATGGCACATTACATCTTTATACAGAAACTGATAATGCCATCAACTGCATTCCTCTACCTTTTTTTGTTGTCGAATTATAGGCCAAAATTGAAAGAGATGATTTGGGATTTTGAGTAATGTAATTTTAACTTACTCATCTCACATGAGGTCACAAACTTTTTCTTCTACTAGTGAATTTGTAATGATAGTAACCTCAATTTTTTATACCTTTATTCATATGCAAAAATATATAACATATGACTCAAAATATCTAACTATTGTTATTCAAATCCAATAGGATAAAAAACCTTGAGAAAACTGAAATTTCCGGTGATTTGAAAACAATAAAAGCCAAAATCTATTTTGAATCTATAGATGTGATTTAGGAATATAAATTCAGAACTTAATCTCATTTTTACTAATTCGAAAAACAAAGAAACTGAATCAAATACTGGAAAGTATAAGTTAATATATACAGATTTGAACTAGTAAAAAAGGCATTTGTTCCAAGTAAATCTTCAATTCAAATATATTAATTCTATAATCAAAATTATTGAACGATTAAAACTTAACGAATATCCAATTTGGCTTCATGAATTTTAAAAAGTAAACATCAACAATAATAATTAATGAAAATGTTGGATGAAAAATAAGTAGATAAAGTTAATAACCACTCACTTCGGGGTTGCGTTGACAGATTAGATATATATAAAAGCTTTGGAAGCTTACAAACTACAAGTATCAAACATTCACACTCTTCTCCTAGGAATCTGAAGAGGCATTGTATAAAATTTTTACATCTATTTAATGCCTAAACTTATGATTAAGATTTAGAAAAGCTACAAATTTCGATAACAACAATTTCATGGGCAACTCAAATGGTTCAGACTGGGTAACCAATTTTCAACGTCAATGTGTGTTCAACGGAAATAACAAGCAAATGAAAAAATAAAGTTCTAAAAACAATTATGCATGAGGCATCGTTAAAATTGTTGAAACATCTCAACCTCAACATCAATGAATTCGATGCATTACGCTTCATTAAGAATTGGTATTGAGGTACTATAGACAGGAGTCTCAAGCTCTATTCGAGCCTTGGTTCTGAGACCTAGTTGGTTTTTAATATGACTAATTATATCCTGGTCGGCAGGGCAGCTCTGTCTGAAGGCCTCCAGCTCGTACATATTTGACATGTATCGCCATAGGGCGGAGAATTTGGTTGGTATCTCAAAGTTGCGGAAAGCTTTGGCCCCAATGCGAATGTGCTGCAGCCTGGGCATCAGTTCGCAGTCGAAGCAGGACATGGTGTCCCCGGTCAGGAACCTGGTGGCCCTTTTGGCCAAGAAGTCGTTGATTTTCATTAACTGCGATAACAAAGGTTGACTGGCTTCATTCGTGTCGGTGGACTCGTATTTCGTTATGTAGATCTTGAATTTGGTGTAAAGGTTCTCGATTAGCGTGGCGACTTCCTTATCCTGTAAAAAAAAAAGTTATAAAATACACTAAGAAAATCTATATATGAGTATGATAAAATCGAAAGCAAACCAAATCTGTACACAGACTACAACTGCATTAATGCTTCACCATCTCCAAGATCTTTTGCCACACGAAATCAATTGGAGAATAGACTCGTAACAAAGGGATGAGGATCGCTAATTCGCAACAGAAATTTTATACAAAACTAAAATGAACAAATTATCACATGGCTTCATCCTTTAAATCTAGGAGAGTGGAGAGTCTGATTCAACATTTCGGATCAGTATGATCCAAAGCAAAAATTTCATACTTAGTTTAGATTCTATGATCTTTTATACAAAGTTTAGGATACTTTACTGGCTGAGTACTCTAACCGCGGCCTACGATATTTAACAGGCCAGAATGTTGCTTTAAAATGCGACGTTGCCGTAACCCCCACAAAGGGTTGTACCAGGCTCAGAGTGTCACGGTTTTGCACTTGCAGTTCTGTTTTGAAGCGTAACATGTGATATAATTCGCATCAGAAATTCGACCGGGAAACGTGTAAAAAGGTTTGTGTTTTTTTCGTGCTCGTGTGATCGGTTTTTCAATCAATAAATAAAGTGAAAATGAGTGTTGCAGTTACAAGAACAGTGTGTATCGGGTTTGTGATTGAATTTTTCGACTTCTTATCTGGTAGGATTATCAACAGGAAGTTTTTTCATTTTGATATTTATTAAAATTTCATTTGGAAATTTTCGATTTGAGTACTATGCCTCGTATTTGTGCAGTGCCCGGTTGCAAAAGCAACTATAAATCTATTAATCAGAAGGTGTCGGTATTTAGATTTTCGAAAGATCCCGCGAGGAGAAGAAAATGCCTTAACTCAATTCATAAACCGATTTCAAGCGAATAACCAGTAATGACCGCGGTTATCTACGGTCCTGCCTGCGGTTATCTACGGTTATAGCCTTCAGGGATATTCCTTGTAAAATGATTATAACCTACAATGACCGAAGTCGCTTGAATGCAGTTGGTCCTAGTTGGTAATTACCAATGAGGACCAGGTTAATCGCTTGAAATCGGTTATAGAAAGAGTAGTTTTAAAGTCAACGATGACAGTGTAGTATGAAACATTCTATAGATTCCCATATTTCGAGAAATAACTCTTATCCAACGGCCGAAAATTCAGTTATTAATATACCCCGAAAAATTCCTAAATCAATCGAGTTACATGACGTCTTCAGTTACTCCGAAAAGAACTGTTCCTGAGGAAAGGAGACAAAAATTAGTTGTCCATTATGACAATGTTTACACCGATTGGGACAAACAAGATCAGATCGATTCATTTTCCGACTTTTGTTGTCATTTCAAAGACAAGACAATTTTCAACTTTTTTTCCAACGTTAAAGAAAATAACTTTGTTCAGTTCTACAATATAAATTTTGAGGGGGCATTTCCAGAAATATCATCAGGGTTTAAGATCTTGAATAATTTGAGAATCGAAGTTGTATTTAGAGACGAAGTAAACGTACCCATTTCTAATTTCAAGTGGTTATTAGATGACAGGTATATTTGTGACTTTTTTCCTCTTTTGATGCTCATTCACCTACTTTTTTGCTTCAGAAAGAAAAATAATTTTCATTCTTAATGTAATCTTGTGGAACTCAATACAACAGCTACCTTTTCGTAGTGAGTTCTGGATTATTTGCGGTAAAATATTAATAAATTATTCGCAGATAAACGAAATGCTGTTTTGTTTTCATCCCCTTAGTTCTTTATTTAATTCTGAATTGAAATAAATTCCAAATGATATCTACGAGTGCCACTAGACACGCTACTGGTAACAACGGCAACGTCTAATCTTCCGGCCTGTTAGATTTAGTAGGCCGTGCTCTACCTGTGTTAAACATATTAGACCCAGTTATTGGCCGGATTCAAAATAATTCCCGCCTGAAGATAATGAACATTTATTACTCAAGCCTAAGAGGTTTAACTTTTAACTTTTTAACAGTTTATAAGAAATCCAAGCTTACTTAAGCTGTTGTTTTGGAAACACTTAAAAAGAAGAGGTAGAAAAAAAATATTTCATTATTGCCGTAATGGTTTTCCTCTCCAAAACAGCCCAAAAGGGGTCGGCAAAACCTCAAGAAGAAATCAATGGAAGCCAAAAACAACTCAAACCCACCTGTACGAAAAGATTATGACCTCCTGGCACATTCTTCATGATATGCCTTTCAATTTTCTCGTTCTCTAAGATCGCCAAGCCTCTGTCGATCAAGATTGGGGGTGGAGTTGCTTCAAAATTGGTGCGGAAATCAGGTGGAGGCTTCTGCATATCGACTGTGGTCACTTTCAGGCTGATGGTTTTCAATTCGGCCAGCAAATACAGCTCCATGAAGTACTCGTGACAGAAGAGGCAAGCTCCTTTACGTCGGCCATCGATTGTAGAAGCCTAGAATGAAGAAGCATCATTAGAAACTACTTCTTTCCACATTTAACAGTCATTATGAAAATTCGTGAAGGTGAGAATGAACCTCACATAATTGACACTTATGCCAGTAATTCAAAAAGTGAACAAGGTGAATAAATATTTTCTTTCGAAGTATCTCCTCATAAAGTCGAGATTCTCCAACACTTCCGCCTAGCTTATCAGTCGAGTAGGGTTTATTACACAACAGGCAAGCACAAAAATGGAAATATTACACCGCATCATCGTATTACACACTAATTCTCAGTCGCAAGTTCCAACGCAAATTTGCATTATAAAAGGTATGCGCCAAGCAAAACAACATCGACTGATGACCCGCATATTTGCAATAACAGCATGTTTCAGCCACCGGTAGGTGCAGATAGTGGGTAAAAATGAAGTCCATAGTTGCATGGATGATAGTTCAACTATTGACCTTGTACCTCTGAGGTATCTGGAGGATTCATAAAGTTTCAGCAAAATCAATCTTTTTTCTTCGGACCAAAACATCACTTCACCTGGGGATTCTGGTGCTGTGCAACATAATCTTACAATTTGGGAAAACATCTTAGAGAAATAACTCTCCTTTTGCACAAAAAAAAAAAATATGGACGAATGCATAAAACTGATCAAAAAATTCTTCTGTTTTACAATATTCAAAACAAATCAGTCAGTTCTGTGGAAGTGTTTCTGTACAAATCAAAGATAGAGAAAGATATACTTGGACTTTTCAGCATTTTCGTCTTCGGCAGATGTATTAACTTTATTTTCGATTCTGAAAGAACAACACCTGAAGAAGCCAGACACTCGAATTGGCGAAACGCCGAGAATAAATAAACTGCGACGGCCGAAATGCTCGAAGAAACAACTGACATTAAATGATGGCATCGAAAGCCATAACCAATTCAAAATACTTCACTTCCTTTGGTTATTTTAACGAACTTTAACTGAATATGGAAAATAAACATTCACATAAATCGCAGATAAACTATAAAATCCAACTCTAGTACTTTAGAATGGTATCTATGAGAATTTCGATACATTTGTTTCAAATTTGATATCGTTAAAATGATTCTCTTTATCATTTCATTTATCCTAACAAGACTTCTACCTTGTTACAAAATTAGAAACATTGTTATCAACGTGAAACTGCATTAAATGTTTATTATACACCTGAAGACATTCTCGTATAATGCAAATTATAGGAGCAGAACCTGTCTCAATTTTTCTCATAGGCATAGAATATCCTAGGTCCGCTAACAGTTGGCTCGAAAGCATATACATACAGTGGTGTACTTGAACCTTGAAGTTTCACATAAGAAGATCGATTATAATAATAAACACGGTTCAGATTAGAAAATCGTGTATGAAAGTATGTACAGCGAATATACAGGGTTATTCACGAATATGGCTCTATAGAATATTGTTAAAAAAACACAAGATTCAGGATTGAAATTCTAAAGGTGAGCTTCAAGTAAGAAGACGACTTCTCGTATTTCTAGGTTCTAGGACTTCCGGTTTTTCCGGAAGTGACATCAACTTTCATTTTTCAAATGAGAAGACCCCTTTTTATATTGCATAAATAGATTCCCCATTGAATTCTGAGTCTTTTTGATTCCAAAAGATCGAATTTTCCCGAGAAAATTCTCTTTATGAAATTCATCTGAAAAATCATAACAAACGAAAAAAATTGGTTACTTTGACGGAATTCAACTCTGTACAAAAGATTCACTTTTTTAAATTTCTGCCACATTTTTTTCGAAAATTTAGGCGGTAAATCTAATGCTCGGAAAACTTTATTGGCATGTTTCAAGGGTTTCCATAGCCTGGGACATTATAAGAGTTTAAAATGGCTGGCCACATCTTTTGATCTAGGCTGAATCGGAAAAAATGATTTACGAAATAAGTTTTTTGATTCCCTAATCCACATTTTTTTGATTACTAGTTTCCAGACTTTTTAAAATAGCCTCATTTTCAAATCTTCTCAAGATACAAACAAAAATGATAAAATATAAAAATAAGTAATTATTGTCATCTATTTCTATTTTACTTGACGCCATTTTAGTTAACTTGTTTTGAACATTATAGGTTGTATCTTGAAGACTTGAAACAGAAACAAGTTTGATAAGTCTCGAAACTAGTAGTTTAAAAATAAAGATTGTTGGACCAAAGGACTTCTTTTCTCTCCTCTTTCATGACTCCATTATGAGTTGACCGACAATTACTCGCACGCTTACTTAACTCACTATGGATTTCCAAGGAGGTCAATTTCAATTGTAAATTTGTATCATCAACTACGAATTTGAATTTTCACTTTTATACTGAATGTAGAGATAATCTGCAGAAAAAAACAAACAGTCAATCCAAATGTAGTGTTTAGAAGTTAATTCCCACACTAAGTGAACGTTGAAAACATGCGATATCTCTATTACGGAAATTGCGGAGAAATCTCAATTCAATTATTGTGAAAATACCGGATCTTAATGAATGTTAAGGTTACCCCACACTTCCAGATTTATCTGAACAAAACTTCTATTTTGTGTTTCTATGATTCTTGCTTTCTGAACAACTTGATTGATTTACAAAAAGAAGAAACTACTACTAACGGTCAAAAAGTCTGCCCATCGAATCATTGGCCTTGCAACCAGTTTGTAGTTGCTGGTTGTGAATAATAATTGTCAATGGGTGACTCATACAGCTTGGATTTTCTGCGCTGCCACAATGCTATATTTTTATCACAAGAAGCAGATGTTTTATCTGACGTAATCCATGTACCCATCGACTAAGCTTGGGATGAAGAGAGATATGAAATCATCGAGAAGGCTATTGATGGAATATTTCCAGATATACGTTATGAAGACTTCGCTATCTGTCGACTCTTTTCGAAATAATTTATGCAAATTTTAGTAGAGTGTAACTTGAAAATTTATCTGAAGAATTCAAATAACCCAGATTTTGGTTTTTCATTTTCATATATCAAAAAATTGTAAAATCTTATGTTTTATATGTTTATTAGAATAACTATTTTCTCGTGTTTTTTGCAATATTGATGTTTTATGAAGTTGGTCTCATTTTGGTTATGAATTTAACATGAAATCTAATGTTTTTCAAGTGATTAAAGTGTAAATTTTGAGCATTTTAAACCATGTTTTCGGCAGACACATTTCAAAAATACAATTTGAAAGTTCTTTGAATTTTTTGATGCATATTTTTTCACATCATAAGAAACTATAGATTTCAGCGAAAAAGAAACTCACTTCCTTTTTCATAAAGTTGATGTGACAATTCTCGATTGAAAATGAGGCTGCTTCTCCGATATTGAATCAAAATAGAGAGGAAAATTAATATTTAAAATAAAGAAAATTATAGTGTTTAGAATGTATAAAGGGGCGTTTTTACCAAATTCGTGGACAATTTCATCAGAGATATATTTAATGTATAGAAGTTTTGCATTGAAAACCGGTAGAAAAATTTTAGCGAAAAAAATACAAAAATTAAGAAAACGCAGTAAAAAAATTTCCATGAAGATGCAGAAATGTGCATAAAAAAGAAACCAGGAAACATCTAAATTTTAAATTCCTCCAGCCAGCGAAAATATTACTTTCCAGCTACTAGAAGAAAATTAAAAAATGGCCAACTGTAAAATCATTCCTTTAAAAATTGTACATGAAATCCAAGGATTCGACAAGGACTTTCTCGCCAAGATTCAAATGCCTCGAATTAATGTCTCTTATGAAGTTTTCGAACCGCGAAATAGCGTCTGGAGAGATGTTATTAAAAAAATAATCGTCTTCAAGATGTCAGAACATTCACAGAACAATTAACTTCTTTTATGAACGTTGAAGTATCATTATTCAGGTCGTTATTCATACATAACTTGTTGCACAGCCATAAAATTAAGAAGTGAAGTTGGTAATTTTTCAGCTATTGTTCCATGAACGGAGTCAAAGTCTTCCGACCTTGCAGTAAATATCTGGTGAATTCTTGTGACCTACTAGAATTGTCATTCTTTAGAGTGGAATACGAGTTGAAATGGCTCATATCATTCACAAGAACAAACCGAAACGAGTTTGTGAATTATTTTAATCACACTTTTTGAAGCAGATCAACCAGGAACTCTACTATCGAACAAGATCATCTGCAAATTAGTTTTTATGCAGCGCAGCATCGATGCATAGTCCTGCATTCGAAATTCACAAGACTTTCTAAAATCCTCGGCGTCTACCAGCCAATCCCTAACCTAAATTCCCTGATTACACATTGTGTTCATGCATTACACACATGAAGGACAAACAGGTAGATTCGGTTATCTGTTTTTATGATAAACCAACGTAGGTATTATCTGGCTTTGTGTTTTATTGTATTCATTCAGCCAGAAACAGCATCTCAGAAATAAAAATTCAGGAAATTTAGGCTCTTATAGCTTTGAAATTATTCTAAAATGAGAATAAATGAAATCCCCCACACACTGTGTCCATTTTTGTTCATTTATATGAATCATGTAGGTCATCTGATTTTGGTGAATACTGTTTGCTATGATGATATTATAGCAATGTTATTCACCGTTAGAACTTGGCTTGGAATGTCGTTAAACGAAGCAAAAATTTGAGAAAATTCACAAGTGGCTCAATAATTGCTTGCTAACTTCGAATTCTCAATTTTAGTACCCATGAGTCTACTTGTCAGAAAAATAGAAAAAACAGCATCTATTAAATACTTATGAGTCGTAAATTGGCCAAAAATAACATGATCGAAACTCGTAAATGATAACCAGGAGAATAGAAACGCTAAGTTGCAAATTTCATGTTTGTAACTTCATATTTTCCCAAGAAAAATTTTCGAGTACCTAATATGAAAATCTAGCAGAATGAGTTGTCAGGTATTTCATAAAGTTTTGAAGGAAAAGTACACAACTACAATAAAAACACTTAGACAATGTAAAATACAAGTACGATAATTCATCTCAAATATAAATGGATTAGCCTCATCTCTGAGGATTCCAAATTTTCGAAGGCAAAATATAAAAATGAGTATATACGAATAGTCAATATCTCGAGCAGAGTGATTCTAATAGTATTTCTATTGTCAACTCAAGTCGGTGACCAAAGGTGTTCACTGTACTTAGGTCAGAAGTTTTATCGATACGCTAATCTCTTGAAAAAAAAATTGAAACTGTCTATCGCTTTAAATATGAGGTTAATGATTTTGAGAAGGGAAATCATATTCATATACAGCAGCTGCTACTGGTTTTCACCTAGGTATTAGGTACTCATATTAACGCCATATGTTACCTTTTGATTGAATTTCGTTACATTTGGGAGAGGTCATTGGTACAGAACAGACATCTGTCCTTGTTTCCCGTTGTAATAATGTCAGATGAATCTATAATATGACTAAATTAAATCATTGAACTCTAAAGATGTGGGGATAAGATTTGATTTTATTCAAATTCTTTTTATTCTTGCAGAAATTCAAATATAATGCATACATGCATTTTAAAACTAACGCATAAAATTAGATTACGTACTGTTTGTTGGGCGGAAACGCATTAAAGCACTGAAGTGTTTTATTGTGAACTCCACCCGAGAAGGATAAGCATAAGATAATTTACGCTTCGATGCGTGATGATAGGTCCTACATCTCAGAATATCTGAGACTATATAAAGTCAGTACACTGTAGGGATATTTAGACTTCTTTCAAATCGCGATGAATAATATAAAAAAAATATTTTCTTCAATATCATTTTGAGAACAATCAGGACATTATTCAATCAGACGTTATAGCTTATTTAATAATTTTTTATGAAAAGATTCTTCATTTCTGTTTAAAATTTATCTTTATTTTTTCAATAAGATCAATTATATTATTTAAAAAAAATTTTCCATATTGGAATATGCCTTTACTCTATTTCAGTATCGTGATAAGTTCATCACAGTACTAAAAGTAGTGCTATAAAACTTAATACAGCATTGTTTTCAATTATTTTTTTCGTTTTGTGGTTATCAGTACTGACTTTTCAAATCAAATTAATTGAATTTCCGTCATCTGTCAAATTTCATAAGTCACATCAACTGCAAAGATACAATAAGAGAATCACTAATCTGAATTTTTATTTGAATTCCGAGAGTATTTCACAAAACTTGACTGAAATAGAGAAAATAACCTCTAATATTCATTGCAGAAAACAATTCCAACACTCATGCTTTTTCGCATAAGTGTTGGAATAGGAGCCCATTCTGTAGCTTGTTTTAGAATATACTCTTATCATATTGAGTTACTTAATGTCGAATATCTCAGTTAGACTTCATGATATAACTATGAAAGTTCACAAGAGTTCTGAGTAAACTATGAGAATTACATTTAATGGCTTGATTTTGTGTCATTTTTTCGATGGTATGGTCAGAATTCAGTAATTCATGGATGAATATAGTAAGACTTGTCTACATAGGTAAACTGGTTATTTGACGCTGAATGCCTCAAAAACTATAAGAAGGGGGCACATTTTAGTATCAGGCCTGAAGAAGAATGATCAGACCAACAAAAAATTCAGGTATAACCATACAACTTTTTTATCCAACCCTTGTCAAAATGCTCTAAAATTATTGATATCGAAAGTAAAATATCGTTGAATTCGTCATAAAAATTAATTTTTTCGAACTTGTTGTGGTTGTTTAGGTACACCTGTATTTCCTTAGTCTTCTATGAATAACTCGCGTTCAACCTTGGTTGAAATCCTGCGTAAACACTTATATATCTTAAATGCTTGGTAGGCGTTCCGATACTTGAGGTCTTTAATCTATTTCTTGCGATATCAAACGGCTCTGGAATAATTAATGCCACTCCCACTAATTAGAGGCGATACAAATGATAGGGACTTTGCGAGAAACTGAATTTTGAGATCAATTCATGTTGAATAGCACTTGTGTTCCAATATGATTATTGTGTTTGAAATCTCCTTTAAATTGTGATGAGGAAAATTTCTAATTAAGAGAAATTGGACTGACTATGACAGTCATGTCATAGTGCGTGACCAGACAAGTACTTGGACGTCTCATTCATGAAAGTTATAATTGTAATAAACTTTTTATGGTCATCCCAATAATTCGGCTGTAATTTTCTCATAAAACCGAAATGTATCGTAAATTTCTCTAGGCGCCATAGATGTTTGTTTAATGTTTTAGGATAGAGAAGCATTCACGTGATCAGAGTCAAGCCCCCAACCTTCATAGCCTGCTTTGCCTTGCTCTGGAAAGGGAAATAACTGTTTCAGAACAATTGTGTAAGCCGATAAAAACAGTGGCTAGAATGAGTGTATATGGTGGTCAAGGATCTGTCTCTTTCGTATCGCCATCGAAAAAATATATCCATTGCGTGGGACGAATACATTGAAATGCCAAGGTACACTCGCGCCTATTCAAGATCGCAAAATCAGATAACAGTAATTTTGAATATGAAGAAAATGGACTGGTTTGTAAGTATCTAGGTTTTTGGAGCACGGGGAATGTCAATTGAAGACGGACACCCAGTGATTCTTTATGCCAGAAGAAGAGAAGTTCGTGAATTGTTTACCATGTACATTTTAAATATGCTTTTGGATGGGCTTGACCTTAAAACATCACAATTTATGGGTATAACCTTAATAAAAAAACTTGCTTTTGCTAGCAAACTGAAGAGGAGCTCAGCAAAAACCTGGAATTTTTTTCCTCGATTATCTAGTTATCGTCTCCAAACATTTCTGAAGCATAATCATCAAACACTCGAGAATGATAATCAGTTGGCTTCATTTACCTTAATTTGATTCTGATTGGATGTACCTGTACCTATACTGGCTGTTCGCAAATAAGTGTATCAACGGTCAACTGTAGATTTGTCATGAAAAAATATCAGTTTTGTCAAAAATTTATATTTTGAGTTCAGGCAGTTCAGTCCAGTGAGAACATCTCCTGAAATATAACTCCTGAAGATGCCAGACACTCGAACTGGCGAAAACGTCGCGAACTAATCTACGACGACGGCCTAAATGCTCGAAAGAACATGTCACATTGAACGATGGCCGCGAAAGCCTCAACCAATTCATTAATAAACTTGTTTATTATCACTTTCTATTTTTCCAATTACAAGAAATTCAAAATGCGTTAGCAAATTGTTTTTGATCATAAAATGCCAGTTTTCAAGAAAACGGTTACCTTTAGTTTAGACCTTATTTTATATAAAATACATTGGCCAATCAGAATTTGCTGTGCAAAGGCAAATTCGTCTAGTGGTCTAAAAGTTGGGGGTAAAACCTTTGTCAAAATTCAATATCTCCGCCACTGGCACGTCTAATGAAAGCAGGGAAAGTGCAGGAAAGTACCTTATTAGTGACAATGCGTGTACAAAAACACAATTCTGATATTCAGATGGTTCCTGATATATTAGCAAAAAACTGAAAATAACATCAATTCAGACACCCTGTAAGTATCTCCGACATGAAGACCCGTAGAAAAAAAATTGCAGAGGAAAAAAATGTTATTTTTTCATGAGAAATCTATGCCAGATATCAGAAAACCCATAGACAGAATTAGAGTCAGAATAGACAGTCATCAGGTAAAGATTTAAAATTTTTTTCGAAAAAAACGAAACTTGTTGTAGAAGAAGCTTCGCAGAAATGAGAAAGGTAGTCAATATTGGCATCAATGACCTGACCTGGGATGTATTGATCCTGGGGAGATTTGAAGCAACTTCAGGTCATTGCTCATCCGTTAAATATCCCCTGTTCTGAATATAATTGAAGGTTTGGAAGTGTGTGCGTTCGCATCATTTTGTGTTACACCCCGTATATCAAAAAATTTACCTCTAGGGGACGAAATTGCTGTCTGGTAACTGGTTTTGAACTCAGTTTTCGACCAATGATCTCACCTCCGTCTCTTTTACGGTCTTATTACGATCCATATATGTTATCCCCTGCTGACAACACGAGTGCGCTGACCTCTGTCCAAAGTTGTAAACAGAATGGTAAAAAGTGAACGCTCTTATTATGGACTGTCACTTTCACGTACTCGTCTGAATCATACTCAATTGGGAAGCAAGGAATTGGCTTAAGAAAACTGTTTTCCTGTTTGGAATATATTTATCAAAATATTTGTTCCCATTTCCTAGAGGATTACACAGAAAATACATTGAACTTTCTTACTTCTCAATTTTGGAATCCAAGACAGACGTAATGATGAAAATTCTGGCAATACCGAAATACAAGAATTCAATGTTAAAATATACAAATCAAAGATTCACTCTGTTAAGTTTTTTCCATTTGTTTTCAATGGCCAGCTATAGATTAAGCAATATAATTATATTTTGTGACAACACTATGTTTGTTGTTGAAATACATTTTTTTATTACACTTCTACATTTTGACCCTCTAAAAACACCCTTATTAACAATATCAGAAGTGATGGCATCGTTTAGAAACTAAAAGAGATTTTTTTATAATTTTATCAACTTTGGGAGGGTACATATCCCTCAATTTCCACCTTGTATTTTTTTATCGAACTATACTAATTTTTCAATGTACTATCCCCCCTCGGCACACATTTTGACTCACCCTGTATTAAGTTTATGAAAATTATAAAATAAAACATTTGGTATGGGAATCCGGTTTACACAAAAAGTTTGTATTTATGTTGAAACTAGGACTTTATTTCTAAACAAGACTTTTTATGCAAGTTGAAAACAATTCGATTAGCTAAAAGAGTATAGGGGAATAAAATACATACATCATTCACTGCTATAATTGAGTAAAATATCAAAACCATTCGGTGAAAGTGAATCAATATGTAACAACATCTTATTTTTGTTCCAAAGTAAAACTTTCCATTTTATCTCCAAATAATGAATATTTTCATAATATTCATTATTTTCCAGAATTAATGTACATTTAAAACCGTCCATTGAATATTCACCGATGAGTACCCATTTAATGATCTATCACGTTGTTTTTAATTTGACGTCGATTTATTCCCGAAATATTCGTAGTGAATAACGAAAACTTCAATGAGTTAATTGAATTGCAAAGTGAGCATTATCGACCTCTTACTCTCTGATAAATAATTTCTAAATTTTCTAGGTAGGTGTTTGACTTTCTCCGTGTCGATAAGTTAAGCTTACACCTACTATTCAATTGCTTATCCGAGATAAGTTGTACGAGCTCAAACAATGAATGATACTGTTAAATTGCTAGGCGATTCATGACGGAGAGAATTAACGGAATTTGATTGGTTTAATTTCAATTGCGTCAATTGTCTTCGGCAGCTATTCATGTCATAATTTTTAATTCGACTCAACTGTAAGAATTCAGTCTTTTTCACACATGAGATTTTTTGTCGACTTAAATTTCTAGGACACTTAAGTGGAGTTTTTATATTGTTATTTATATTCTTTAACGCATTGTATACGGTAAAACCTCTTCACCAATGAATTCGATTGATTTCATTTCGTTTTCCAAAAATATTGAATGTCTGAAAACATATTAGAGTCAAACTAATTCCTCCAACTGCAGAGATTGATAAATAACTTTCGAATATAAATTATCGATTGGCATCATAATTTTGTCGATGAAAGATATTGTGTACAGGAAAAACACATCCATATGAAATTTTCCTTCCTCATAACAGTATTCCGTATAATGAGGGAAATGCATGGTTTTTCTAATATCTATAAATTTTTCCATATCTCATGAATATTTTTTTTCCAGTACTTGTCAGTGAAAACTAATAAAATTGTTTGAGAAAAGAACACCTGTGTCCAGTAACTCTTAATGTGTTTTTAAAAACAGTATATTCTTTCAGATAACGATCGAAATATATTATGAGTGTTCTCTTTTTTGGGATTTTATCTCCCAGTCCCTGACACAAAAATTAAGTAAAATTTTTGGAATAATAAAAGAAATAATTTTTTCACTTATTTGTCTGGGGCTAATTCTTGAAAATTGTTGCATCAATTGACATTTGTCAATACTTGGTGACCAGAGATAAAAAATAAATCTCGAAAAAAATACTATGATGGTGACATCGATCTGATTTATCTTGAATTTCCTGATCTCAGTTGGCCAGATTATTATTTCTATTCAATAATTTTATGCTGACTCATTTCTCTTTTATAATTATCAGGATCTGTCATATGAATTTTTTTGTTTTTCGAAACCATCATGTGATCGCCCTTATTATGCAATTTGCGATCTACCAAATTCTCTACTTTTCATGTTATTTTTTTGTTAACGCTTTCATATTTCCAAAGGTCTTGATGTTTCACCTGTATAAGATTTTTCACAAATACGAAGAATATTGTAAACAAGATTTTTCTTTTTTTTTCTCATTCTATTAAATCATTTAGTGTTTTGAAAACGGTTCTTACGTTGAATGTAGAACCAATTCTTCTCATTTTTTTCTGAAAGTTAAAGAATATGTGGAATCAAATTTAATGAAATTCCTTGTTCTTGGTCCATTGAAATTTTTTTCTCCGGAATTGATATTGGTTTTACCCTGAAATTTGCTGGTTATTGATTTGGTCAAAAAAATTTTTAATGCAATTTATTTCATAATACAGATGTGGAATATTGCGTGGCACTACACAATTTAATATCAGAATTTAGAAGATCAGAATCTCGAAATCGCAAAATGGCTCTCATTTAACCTTCCGAGCATGTCTAGGATTGTTCAATTGAAATTGAGAGGGAAAAGTCATGCCTTGACATTTTGCAATGTTTACCGACTCTAGTTAGCGATATTTCAACGTGACCGGGGATTTAGGGATTGTCTGGCTCATCTTCAAAGCAGAACAATAGAATTGTTAAATGGAGAGTCAAATGGTTATGATATTTTCTCTCAACACTTTAAATTTTCTGAATTCCAATCTGAGATATAAAAAAAAATATTGTTATCATCTTAGCAGATCCTAGTACCACCTGGACCATGGATTTCTAATCGATTAAAACAAGAAATTTTCATACGATGTTCAAATGATGTCGTCTCAAGTAAAACATATTCATTTTAAGACTCGTTTGAACATCAATCAAAAAGACTTTCTTCGGAGTACCAACCTCCTGCAGCTCTTGCCTTGTGTATACTCACGTGAAAGATCTCATAGATAGTAATTATCCATGAATAAACATGTATAATAAATCAATTTTTTTATCGAAAAGCATCTGGCATTCTATACAATTTTTTTCCTGGTAAACAGTTCAACAAGGAAATCATTCGATAAATGATGACTAAGAAAGATCTGGAAAGTTGTACAGGGTGCTCAGTACTACTTCGCCTAAATTAAAAGAGAAAGAAGAAAAGTAATATACATGTCGTGTTCTCTTTTTTCGAGAAACATTGCTGAACCCTACAATGTCTAGTTTCCATACTACAAGGTGATTTTGAAATTTAGCTAATTATTATAATAGGTTATAGTTTCCGTTCTCTTGAAATTTCAGTACCGCTTCAAAATTTAGAGCAATTACGAGCCACCCCGTATATTTCTTATCTCCCAGTGATTGAAAAATTTCCCGTAACGTTTCGGAGTCTAAATCAGACTCTTTCGTCAGACAATTTCTATTTTTCATATACCATCGCATAATCGTGACAATATTTTGATTTTTTAATTGACATTTATGTCACGATTTTGCGAAGTGAAAAATACTTTACGCTTTAGAGTTCAAAGTGTTTTCTTTTTGTTCATTCTTAGGCAACAATTTCTTCTTGTAAAGTTTTGACCCCTGACAAATTAGTGCTCAAATTTTTACGCAATGACTTTTCTTCTATTATTTTTAGAACTTTTTTCTAATTGTTTCTTGCTTCAGAGACTGGGAGAGAAAACCCAAATGAAGTTTTCCGGAATATTGTTCTGTAAAATGGGAATTTGTTCTGTTTTATGACTGAGATTAATATTTTTTTTCATGTGTGAGAAATTAAAAATTATGGAAATATTTCCAGACGCTCTTCTGCATAAAATTCAAGAACTGGACGTAACGATAACGCTTGAAGAAAGGAGATCCTAAATCACCAAATTCCAGTTGGTCAATCGCCAAGGAAATAACGAAACATTCTCAGACAACCCACCTCCTTCCTATGTTGACACAAGCTGAATTAAAATCGAAATAATTACATAAGCCGTTTCATAATCCGAATTACAGAAATATAGACGCAGAAAGTACCTGCCTGGTTCACCTACATTCCGCATCATAACTAATTCAGAATAATAAAAATACGATATGATTAAGCGACATTCCAGTCGGACAAAATGGAATTATTCATAATCTGTATAACGTCCGCCGCCGATAGAATAATATAAATGACCCCAGATCTTGGCCCAGGTCAGTTAGATTTATTTCAGTTTGACTCGAAACCGTAAAAACGAATCTTGTTTACTGGATTAAGCAGTTGGATAACATCTGATGGAACGTCGCCCGTTATAAATGGAAATTTCCAGCTTTAATGAAGATGGTTCGTAATTTGCAGAATTTATTCAGTGTTTTTTGCATTCTGTTTTCTCGTGGAAATCTGATAATAGTAGGCAGTGTAGGATGTTGCACTTATACTATGTGAATTTGCTATACAGTGTGGACAAGCCAAATGGAATAAATTCATAATTTTTCTGTGAAATTTCATGAAATAATCTGAAACACGTCGAACTTAAATTTCAAAATATCATTCTTCTTTGTGAAATTGCGAACCTTCTATAACTTCAACACCCTTCGCTTGACAGGTACAACCCCTAATTTCTCAAATTGGAAAAGAGTGGGTTTGAGAAACATCAATTGGAAGGATGTGTTATTCTCTATTCAGAAATGTTATTATTTTAATTACTACAAAAATTAAAATGAAACCGAAAATTCTTTATAATATTCCCTCGAATATTTCCAAATCTTAGATATTAAACATTGTGTTTTCTAGAGGGTACCATGGAAACTACGTGAAACACTTTCTGTACCAATGTTAGTTTCTTTAGAACACCTTCGCAAATCGTTTTATGTAGATAAGTTTTAGTTCATGAATTGTCTAATTTGGGTTTGAACTTCATTAACTTAGAATAAAGGTTCTCTATATCGTTTACTAGGCTCAGCATTGTTTTTTGTTTTATCAATGCTTCAGTATACAAGTACAAGGTTGAAATTCAAAGTAAGTAGTAATATCCTCCAATTGGCCTAATCCAAATAAATGTCTTCATTTTCGATTCAATGAAATTCGAATCAAACGACAAAAACTAGGTAAAATCGGATAAAAACTGTTACAATCAACTGGTACTTTTTTTTCTCCTACTGTACCTCCTCCTATTGAATGACCGATTCAATTAACGTATCCACTGTTCCGATCATACTTCAATGCCAACTTTGCAGCAGTATTGACCGTTGGTTTCTTTGTCAGTGATCCATTTCGATAACCGTTCTTCAGACAATGAAGATCATCTGTATTCGATGCCGTTAAACATTTTGAAGTAGGGGAAAAAATTGATTCATAGGGGTCTTGACGGATTTATAAGTACCAACTGTGAAGGTTAAAAATTTCGGATATATTCAAACCGAGATTTGAATGTAATATTTGTGTAGGTACTTCCTATGAGGAATGATAGAATCGATTGTCTACACCATACAATGCGATAAAAGAGAGATAATAACGTTATGGTTCATCAGATTGAAAAGATAGCATTTTATCAATCTGATATCGGTTGCACGTGAAACACAACATGACAAATATTTTTTTTAATTGCAAATTTATATTTTATAGCATGCGAATTCCCTCTTTTTAAATTCAGTTTTGAATATTCATTGTGTTTAATTGGAAAATGGCAGAATTCAACTAGGACAGGTCTCGCCTATCGATGGAAATTTATTTTGAGAGGACTTTGAATTTTTGAAAATCTTTGTGTTTTCTGTCCCAGTGTCTGCAGAAAGAATTATTAAACATTTTCAAATAATGGAAATGAGTAATGATAATTGTTGTCTAATAATGACCAAATAATAAAATTCAATCTATAAGAATTAGTAAAGTTTCGGAGTCTATACTACATCTTCAACAGACCAATTTCTGAAATCTTCAGAATCTTTTTTTCAATTTGTCAATGCGCAGATATTAATTTATTCAATTTGGAAATCCCTATTGACAGTTATTGAAATTTTAATGAAGTTTTAAGAGATCTGAGGAATTCTCAGATCTTCAAGCAGGACTCTATGAAAAAACGAAATTGATGTGTTTTTCTAGTAGAAACAGAGTTTGCAAGGAACCGAAACTAGAAGAGTTCAAAAGGAACATTTGAAAATTAGGACATACAAGTATGTTTTTTTTTTCATATCATCTCAGCTTTTCGAGTTATGTTCATGAGTTTAGCAGAAACTACGAAAGGAAAAATCAAACCAGTGATAGTATATTCTAAAACAAGTTGCAGAATGAGCTCCTATTCCAACACGAATGCGAAATTCGAAAACAAGCGACGAAGGAGTGAGTTTTCGAAAGCATAAGTGTTGGAATTTCCTTCTGCAACGAGTATTAGACGATATTTTCTCTATTTCAGTAAAGTTTTGTGAAATACTCTCGAAATTCAAATGACTTTTGTGTTGTATCTTGGCAGTTGGTGTGACTTACGAAATTTGACAGATTACGGAATTTGAATTGATTTGATTTGAGAATTGAGAGGATCGGAGGTCAGTACTGACAACCACAAAACGAAAAATATAACTGAAAACAATGCTGTAATTAGTTTCATTACAGCACTACTTCAAGTTCTGTAATGAACTCATTACGATACTGAAATAAAGAAATGTTTGTTGTGACTCATCCGATTGTCCCAGTAGTGACCTCGCGTTTCAATGGGACAGGAGTATTTAATTAAATTTCTAGATTCCTGCTAGGATTAATCTCATGGGTCTGTCTAAGGTCGTGGTTTAAACTCTCGATTTTTCCTATTAGTCCTGTGATTCAGCCGACAACGTCAAAGAACTGGTTCTAAGATGACCCACTGACATTAGTGGTCTTCTATAATCTCGACTAGCATCATATCGTTGCGCCAAATATTCAAGTTACGACTTATGCCTATTACGTCATCAACGAATTCTTGTGGTTCCGCGATTCAATTAAGATTTTTTCAGCACTTCCGCAATCATAACAGCAGCCTGGTGGTTAATCGTGTTAAAAGTAAAAGTTATTCAGTCATCAGGCGAATTTAAGGATATTTTATGTGAGATGAAAGGAACATTCCGTCTAAGTATGATGCCCTGCTCTGTTCACCTTCAGAACTTCAATTCAACACCCTTTCAAGGTTAAGCACAACCCTCTGATTTCGAGCAGGGGTCAGTCTTTGACTTGTACAGTGCGTTCCAAATTCGCTACCTCTTACAGTTGTTCTGCAACCGTTGGAAATATAAAATTTTAAGTAAGAAATTCGTGGTCTAGTTTTTCATAACAAAATCAAAAAGGCTTTCATTTTTTTCATGTATGTTAAACTTTGGAAGTTACAGGGTGATTTTAAAATTATTTTCGGCGATACTGTGTATCTCTCTTATGATATGTAATTTCAAGTTGAAAACTGTCTTTGATCAATATTTTCACGGAGAATTCATTGGAATACACCAAAATATTTCTGCGTCATCAACAGTATAATTTCAGCAGGATGGGACAACTGTTTTGAAACACAGATGAATTGAAAATAGTAATAATCGAATTGAATAATACCATTTTCAATACCTGTGGCCCACAGATTCAAGATCTGATAAAAGATCGGTGAGCCAGGAATTTGAAATGGTATTCATTTCCATGATTACTTATTTTGAATTCATCTATATTTCAAAAATGTTTCAGATGTGGCCTCCGTTGAGGTGAAGAATTTTTCCTTTTTCGATTAGTTTCTTTTCTTAAAAATAAATAAGTCAAAAGTTTGAACAATTTCTTGTTTGAGTCACAATATCTGTTGTTAAGAATTTTTAGATCTATTTTTTTATTGTGCATTTCTTCTAATTGAAATGAAATGAATTTAGGTATGAAATTCGAATTTAAATAATGAAAATTATTTTAATATACCAAGCGAATCAGAAAAAAATTTCGAAAAAAATTGTGAGTTTGAGTTATAACTCGAAAACGATATCCCAGAAAACTTTTGGTGTTAGCCATTGATTCTACGTAAAAATATGTATGAAAGGCAGTTTTCGTCTCAGAATATATCATGAGAGGTGATCAAGATACTCAGTTTCCACGACATAAGAAGTAGCGCTTAAAGTTCTAACTTAAAATTCATCTCCAACAATTACAAAAATTTCCTTAGGCAACAGCTGTTTCCGATTTATCTCTATTTAATTCGATTTGTTACGGTTCTAACAGCGTGGTTATTTAAACGAACATAATACGGTGCGTGCACAAACATTTTGCGTGTCTTTTAAATAAAAACGAATCTTTTATAAGCTTCTTTCATCTAAAACCCAAAAAATTTAATTTTCCATTTATAGACAAGTTCAAATTCCTCTGACGAACATCACTCAATTATAGATCTCGTATATAAATACGCTTTTTGCATCTAGCTGATCATAAAATACTCGAAATAGAACTGCGGTAAAATCAATGTTAGCGTCATAGTTCGTTCCAAGAATTCCTAAAGTTCGAGCTGCATATCGATAGATATGCAGGAAATTATGGAAAGATGATTAGCGTATCGAATACGAGAAAATGTTATTTTTGGATGATGAGCTATTGTCGATATCGTTACTATTATTCAACGTCAATAACGTGTTGATCATTGAATGTAACGTTTTTTTGGTAGAGACTTGGATGAATTATTTTATTTACGCAATGAAAATGAAAAATGCATCAACCTTAGAATAGTTACTAGTTACCTAAAATGGTCTGAACATATTGAAAATTTTAAGTAGATTTCAAATCTCAATAACTTTTTTTAACTGATCTGATCTTCACAAACAATGAAACATCCGAAAAGTTGTGGTATAATCCTCCAAAAACATGTGTTCACATTAATTGAACCTCATTCGAATGTAGATGAAAATCTGTTTTGAATACCTTTTTTTTTATTTATAAACATACTCAGTTATCCCAAACTTCTTGGAATTATGTACAGAACTTCAATCGTTTCTTAGCTCTGATGATTTTTGTTGAATCAACAAGTTACAAGCATAACAAAATTGATTACAGATGTGTAGTTTAACTATGAGTATTTTTTGTCATTATAAATGATCTGTGTTTGTAAACTTGACAACTTTAGAATGTTCATTTACCTGTATACGAAAATTCATGTTTGAATTGTTTATGTTTGGACCTGATATCCTTGTAAGAAATGAAAAGACCAACGATGATGAATTATTATAAAGCTTTAAAAAATGAAACAGACGCGAAATGAAATTCGCGAAATTCATGTCAGTATTATTTCGGAATATCTGCCTGAGTTTCTTTTTCTTTACAACAGACAATTTATATTTATTGGGACAAAAATGATGGAAGTGCTCACAATTTTTTATGATTTTGCTGATGAAACTTATCAGTTCTTGCGAAAAGTGCTAGGTAAAATTATCGATCCTCATAAAGGTTGATTCAGCGTCTATTAAATTTCAAATGCGTTGCAAAACCTGCTATTTAACACCCAAATAAATTCCATCGACTCCTAGAAATCGACAGTCTGCAATCCCGAGTTCTATCTCTTTAAAAGGCGAAACATCGACGTGCATCAATTCCAATTGAATTTCATATAACTTATAAGGTAATCCAGCGCTTTTTACTTTCGATTAACGCTCTTTATCAGTGAAAAATGCTCGTGCTTTCGCAACTGACCGCATAAACGATTCTCTTTTTCTTTTTCATTTTCATTGGTTCAGTAACCAACCTCGATTTATGTTTTTTATCGCATATTCAAGGTGAATTTGACAGATTATGATAGTTTTCGTTTTATTCATTCAACAATATTAAATCTGCTAGTTTCATTTCCAATATTTGATTCATTAATACCAACAGCATGATAAGACTTCAGAAACTTTCAGGTGTTCATCGTAATCTTTGTAACAGCTGGAAACTTCTTATCTGAATCCTCTAAATTGTTGAGAAAATGATTTATTATGTACCTCTGTATGCCTAAAGTTTACATTATGGCTCCAATTTTCTGATGAGTGTTTTTTCTGCAAACATTGATACGAACACGTTTGAAATATCACAAAGATTTTGCTGACATATCATTTTAAAAAATGAAATGACAAAATAATGTTAACAACATCAACTATATTTGTCGAAAAACTTATTCGATAGAGACATCAATATCTTTAGAGATAACAAAGCGTGAAAATAAAAAAAAACAGCAAAATCTCAGATTTCAGATCTGGTGTACGTTCAAATCATGGAGATCGTATGATGAATTGAAATATCTCAAAACTCCTGATTAACAGAAATTCACTTTTATTTTGCTGAACGAAGATGAACAATTGATCAGTACTTAGTTGAGTAGGAGTATGTTATTTGAATTATTTCATTGGAAAAAAACAAATTGCAAAATCATTAACAAAGATTTCACGAAATTATGTTAATTTAAAAATATCGATAATTTTTTTAATCCTGATTCTGTAATTTATCTCTAGCACAGAAAGAAATTGGTACGGTAAAAAAACGAACGGATTATTATTCTGAATGAAATCATTCTCTGAAAACAAAGAATGTTCCGATTAATAACAACAAGAGAGGCGAGAGCTCCAATCTATTGATGCCATAAAAAGATTCTTTCATAAATTACTTGAGAAGTTTCCTCGATGATAACAATAATGGATGATTGCGTCATCTTGAATTTTAAAATTTCTTATATAATCACGATTGTGTACGAAGTGGGTACATAGGATAACAAAACGATGAATCATTCTCATTGTTCAGCAGTTAATTTCTTCTTCAGATCATAGCGCTTTCATTCTATGGATTAGTTCTTTCCATTTATAAAAAAATATTATACAGTCTTCTTGGTTCTGCCAAGTTCAAGAGTTCAAGGCCTTACGAACGAAGTATCCAATTTTCGCGAATTCATTCCATAAAAACTAGGGATATGTGAATACTATGAATGTCTTCTACTTAACTCTTCAGGATTTTTTAGCATACTGCATGAAAGAAAAGAAGCATAGGAGGCTGCTACTATGAACTCACTTTAAAGTACGAGGACATTTTTGAAGAATATGTTCTTTTATTTCAATTTTTCGATATTTCATTATCCTGCTTATATTTTCCCTTTTTCTATAAAACTGAATAATCTGAAGAAAGGAGAACCAATTATTCCATAGATGAGACCTCGAACAAAGAGTTTCCATCATTGAGTAAAACATTGAAAATGTCAAAATACTGAATACAATGTGTCCCAATTTGTCAGTCTAAATTGAAACGAATTCTTTTGGAAATGATGAACTTTGTGTATTATTTGTACTGTTATTTCTTCAATTCACCCTGATATTATCAAATGGAAAACACATATTTTACATGTTGGTGACCTAGTCAAAACTTCTTCATTTAAACAAATTTATACGAGAATCTCCAACAATTTTCTCTCTCTTGTACTTTCATATTCAAGCACCATACAAGCATATCGTCCAGATCCATATGGGTCAACGATAAACAAATGCACTTGACCTGGTTACCTTCTTAAGAATAGTCGTACTCGTCAGTCGCTTAAGTGTCCACGAACAAAATGAAATAGAGATAGAAATACGAGAAATTGAAATGACCCCAACTCTACACGTTACGTAGCAGAAAAAGGCATAAACCTCCTCATATTGTACACAATTTCCTGGGAGTAAAAAATATAAACACCATATAAAATTGGAGTTTTGCATGGTTAACAGCTCGGCCATCTAGTAAACCTTAATATCCACTCGGTGGTTTAATGATTCGATTGTTCGATGTGAAACTCAGCGTGTCTTTTCGACAGATGACAGATGGAGGAAGAACGGACCTTAAACATGCTATTGAATTCTATTAAGAAAGGTTCAATAGTTCAATTAGGACATTACTGTGAAGAACTGGCTGGACCAATGATCTGTTAATTAATTCAGATCTCCCTCGAAGAAATTGTATAAAGAAAGAGAGGTTTGTATGAACTAGGTTAAAAAAATGCAAAGATGACAAAATACATTTCTCTAGCTTTTTTTTAAATCGACGTATGACACTGTTTTCACTGTGAGTTTTTAATTGAAAAGGACAAAAAGGGCTCTCGCAGTTCGCAGTCCAATCCAAGGTTCATTATTTACTCAAGAATCCATTTGAAGAACTTTCCTGATAAAATCACTACTCAATGGAATTTATGTGAAAAATTTTCATGATATTCTCCCGATAAATTTATCGTTTCCTATTCAGACTTCAGAAAATACTAGCTGAATTATTCTAAGAGCTGGATTTTTTTTTGTCTTACAGTGTTCAGAATTCATGCACGAAAAATTATGCAGAGCATTTCTATCCGAAAGATAATTGCACGAAATTTGGTATAATTATTATTATAATCATTATTTCACATATTAAGTGTTGAGGCAGAAACCTATTTTGACTCGATCAGATAAGAAAATCGAAAATACAACAAGTAATGCCAAGAAAAAATGTAGGTATCTATAAAATCAGTTATTTGTCGGTATAATTCTTATTAATCTCCTGAATTATGCGCTATATGAGTCTAGCCATTAATCAATTAGCATTCATGAATTATTTTCCAAGGTGTAGAAAATCATAAATATTCAACGTTAGAATTGTTCGCTCTACATCTAATACAAAGAAGTCGATTTTTTTTTTCGAGTTATGAATTTGATGAAATATTTCGTTTTGCTCCAGAGTTCTCGAGTATTGTTCATTGTGACAAATTGAGCACTCTAGTTCATTGGTGTCTACTCGAAATGACTGATTTTGTGAAGATCGTATTGTATTTCATGATGTGATACATATATGTATAATATGTTTTTATAAGATATGATAAATATTTCGGTGCAAAAATCATGAAAATGAATTTCATCATACCCATTCAACAACTGATATTTTATCTGAATTCGTCCACAAGTTCAATATTTGAAACGCCCATTATTATGTATGTGTAAATTGAGTAATTTCAGATTTTTACATATATTCAACAAAACACACATTCTTATCTCGCAAGGAATTCGAACGCTTATCTCACAATGAATAAACCTCGAAATAAACATCCACACAAAAGTCTCCCAGGTGACATCATCTATTCTAGAAGTGGAAACCTATGATGCTTACAAAAATTACGAGTATTATGGTTCTAGGTAAACTGGATCTGTAATCCGCTTCGTATGAAATGTGATCAGGATAAGGAACTGAATAATGCTTTTCACAGAACGTTTCCATTGAAAAATTATTAACGAAGGTAGGTACTCATAAAACTATGAAGAAGAAGCAATCAATCCTACAGAATGAAATGTAATAAAACAACGTACATCCTTTTTCTTACTTTCTGTCTTTCGTATCGTCCTAATAATAATGTAATATTATTATATATTTATCAATTTGTACCGAATATACCGAACTTTCTTTCTTTGACCTTTTTCCGATGAAATTGAATTTTTGTGACAAGATCACTATTACTCATTTCAACAAAGGATCAGTCGATCGTTTTTAAAGGACTAACTTGCACCAATTATCCTATTCAAAATGACTTTACTAAAACGCACCCCTCATAATTTCGACAGTTAATTTGTCATTGCCTTTCTGATCGGGAAATATTGACTATATGAATAAAGAGTGAAACAAGAAATACTTCATAAAGAGCTCACTTAAATGGTTAATGTATTTCGGTCTCAAGAACAACTGAGTTTCATAGATGAATATGGCGATTTTTCACTGCCCTCAAACTGAAATTTAACAAAAATATGACATGAATCGACACATAAACTTACTGAAAAACATGTAACACTGAATACATAATTGAAAATTGACCACAATGAGCTGAAATATTGTTTATATCTTCAAGATGAAGGAAGAAATGAAACACCAAACAATGAGACTGTACCCAGAGATCGAAGTTTTATTCCAGAAATAGAATACGTTCGCAAGTGTAGTGTGCACTGAATTTCCAGGGTTATTCCTGACATTGATAATAATTGTAAGATGTGCACACATATTCATTTAATTTTTTTTAAGTGAGAGAGTTATTCAGGAACATGATGGTGTCAGTAATTATATCGACATTATTGTTGGTGTTTTCATCAGTCAATTCTTTCTGCAAATTGATTTCTCTGTGAAGTATTGTTGGAGTTTCTAATTTGAAATTATGTTGATTTTGTTGTTTTCAATTCAATTTTTGATCACGAATGTGGTAGGTACACAAGTATGTACTACTTTTGTCTTCGAGATTCACAAATGCTGATAGATATTATAGCTTCTTGAGTCGTTTAACTCCACAATAACTTTTTCAAATTTTCCTTATTCATCGATTGATTAATTTTTCCTGTGGAACACTTTTATTAACTTAAAACATTTTCGATATAATCCTTGGAATAGGTCATGCTCCTATTGAACACTGATGGTGGGAACGTTCTATTGCATAGAATTAGCTCTGGATTTCTGTCATGCTGATATACACACCAAAAAAAGCTACTAGCTTCTCTGAAGATTCAAATGTTATGAGAAATTATTTTTCTGAGTGGAGTTGGTACTAAAACTTGAATAGAAGTTATGGTTTCCATTAGAACAACCATCAAATATATACTCGAAGATATATATAATTGAATGTGCATGTAATTCGGCGATTCTTCAGACCAGAATTTTATTGCTGAATAACAATATCTATGGGTTCCATTCTCAGTTTGAATTTCAGAGCTCATTTTGATGATTTATATCTTAAGTAAAGACTGCAACACTTCTTATAAAGTCCCTATTCTTAGGGCTTTCCTCGGTTTAGCTTAAAAAGTTGTTCTTTCAAAACATTGTTTCTCCTAATTTACATAGACAAGCATGTAGCATTTATTCAGAGATTTGGATTTTGTGCCTGTCAGAAGAATCAAAATCATCAAGATGGCATCACTCTATTTTGCCAAAGGATGTTTCTGGAGGTGATTGGGCTTATGTCTTTCTTCCATCATAGTTATAATGTAACATAACGTAAAATGTAAATTGTTGCTATCGAATTCTTAAGCAACCTAAAATCTTGATCCATTGTGCGTATTCTGATGAGCACTTTAATCCTTTGCAACGTTCATTTCTCCCACTAGTGACAACTCCATCCACATCCAAACAGGTTTCTCAACAAACCGAATTATACTGTAACCATTACTGTGAACTAATATTTTCTTCCTGTTATGACCGAGATTAATTCACGATTTTTTTTCGCGCTGCAATGGTACTCCACGTTCTCACGTTACATCATTCTTGAGGCTATTAGAACTCGCGTCTATCGACCAGCGCTGCAATTTGGCATGCGATTAAGGATAGAAAGTTTTTTAATGAAGTTGCAAGTTCATCTGCTGCTCCAATATTCTTATTCATATTTAATTGTAGGTTGGGATCGGAATAATTGTAGGGGTAGTGTTATTTCTTCATAGAAAACGTACCTTCTTGATGTAATTTTTAGTTTTTTAAGCTTCACTTTTCTTTAATTAAGACTAATTTCTCTTTCTGTCCGAATCAGGAAAAAGTTATTGGCCACTATTGAGGCAAACCTATTCAGATCCACCTGTGGTTTCTTTATTAATTCTTGTTCCTCGCACGCGTTTCAATGGCTCAAAATGCCGCCATGCGACAGCTGCTTCTTGGATAGCAGCTGCATTATCTCTTTCTAGATTTAGGTTAGTCACCCTCGTATGGTGTTTTGTGAGTCTAATACAATGGATAAAATACACCAGCTCCTGCAGATATATGTCCTCAGCATCATTATTCATCGCAAGTAGAAATAACATTGCTTTCGTCTGACAGAACACGAGGCAAATGGATTGATCCAACATTAATTCATTCTCCTTTTGACTTCCCAATGTCGGTGTGCCATATTGAGTGTAAATACGTTATGACATTGTCACACGTTTCCAATGTAAATCGAAGAAAGGCATAGGTAATTCAGTTCTTCATTGCGACACGAGCACTTTGAATATCTTCTCCTTGACTCAATACAATTTATGGCCTATTCTTCTTTTTAACATCGTGCTCACTACGATCTTCAGCAAGTTAACCATTCGCTAGATTTATCTACCAAAGAGTCACACTGACGCAATAGTGCAAAACCGTCAATATACAAGAATTTAAAATGAAACACACCAATGATGAAATTTTTATTTCATTATAATCTGAAACGCCTCTGAATGCTTTTTCATTATGAAATTTGCAATTGTAGTATTTTCTTCTTGAGCTTCTTATCTCTCTTACCAGATTCAGAAGTTAAATGTCTCACTTTCTATACCAAATATAATCTTCTGATTCTTGAGCAGTTGTTACAGTCAATCGACCACATTTCTTTAACTTGTGTTCCAAAAATGATTATCATACAATTGTTTGGTACTAAAGTTTCTTGTCACAGGATGCATACTGAGCTGAAAAATCGTGATGATTCGTGAGAAGATGGTTAATTGAAATAATTCAAATCTATTGAAAGGTAAAACATAACTGCAATTCAATATTTAATGTTCGCGGGCTTTTGGAGTGTTTTATTCAAATGCTGCTGTGTGGATATTGAATCGAAAGACGTAAATAAACCGGCTAAAAATAACGTTTGAAAGGAAACTTGCACACAACCTTAATAACGATAGACAAGGGTCATGTGCCTGCTCACAAAAACAGCCGGAATAAATAAAAAACCGCCACTTTCAAGGCCGATGCAACTCTATTCAACTCGATCGTGGTATTTCGTCAACATCTATCTTATAGGTAAACCTGCTGTATTGTTGGGTCTATCGTGACTCAGTTTATCCCTGCACTGAAGACTCACTGGAAAAGGCCCGGATTATTTGCAATTCTGTTAATCCCGCTGTCACACCCAAACTTGGGACGTAATTCACACTGAACTCACCCTGATTATCAGCTCAATTTCTGGAACATCTCCATTCTCCTCGTGCCCATTTTCCACAATTTCATCCGACATGTTCTACAATTAATAAGTTCACTTGATGAAAAGACACTTGCTAAACCGCACAACTACGAGACCTGCGCTACTCTCACGACTGGATACTCAAAACTGGTCCCAAAACCCAATAGAACTGATACCAAACGTCAAAACTTACGAAGTTTACTTTAAAAGCGACATCTCTGGACTGAGAAGCTAAAACGTTTATTGACCGGGATAAGTTTTAAAGAATCCTGTTTCAAAATGTATAATCATTAAAGAAAACTTCGTTATCGATGTGCTGCCATCTGTAGGATTACAAAGCATACAAGAAATATAATAATATGCAACGATAAAATATGAGGAAGATTAAGGATTAAAGAGTAGAAGAAAATACTTTAATCAACGCAAGAACTATCACGTTGAGAAATCCCCTCAAATAACTAGATATAACACTCAATGAAAAATATATAGTACACGTAAAATATAGGCTATACAAAATACAAATAATTTTTTCCTAGTTAAGTTTCATGAAGAAAAAAAACTCTATTTCTCAGGTCATATCAAATTTTAATTTTTCCCACAACGAATGGAGTGATTCTTCTGATACAATAACTTGAAAATAGAAGATAAATCGCATTCAGAACCTGCGCCATCTATCAGGATTGTATACCAATACCCATAATATTGATTCTGAATTCGGTCGATAGATGCTGACACATTTCAGGAAAGAATATTGGGATGACTCATTCATCTGCAGCATGTTTGAAAATAAGCGAAAGCATTATCCTAATATGAATAATCATTTTATATTAATCTTTGAATATCAAATTCAAACCTGAACAAAAAGATGTGATTTGGTCATAGATCATCACTGTACTGAAAACTGTATTGGAAACTCTCTAAAAATTTTGAAACCGCGTTTACAGGGACTTCTATCAGGATAGCAGGATTTTAATTATTCGACAAATCTATGCATTGTTGATTTTTCAAAAGATCAATTTAGAAACCAATATAAAGATCGCGAAAATCGAATGGGAAACATCACGGTTTCTATAGTAAATTCGAACAGGGAACAGTGGCAGAAACAAAACCTCAGAGAAAAGTTATATCGAATGAACTGCTGGGCCCACAGATTTGGTTGGGGAATCGAATCAGTAACACTCTAATCGCGATATGGGTGATTTCATAGCTGTTGTAAATGAATACGACAATTTTATTCCACTCTGACGCGAGGAATTTATATGCCTCAATGAATGACACGAATAGTTTCTTGTAGAAATTAGTATTCAGTTTCTTTTTCGCCGAAACTGGTTTGAAAATAAAATAAATTCTAGAAAAAGAAAAAATTTAAAAACAAAAATTCATTCTACGAGAAGAAATTAAAAACCAAAAATTAATTCTATGAAAATAAAAAAGGAAAACAAAAACAAATTCTAAAATATGCGGAATTGAAGATCGACAAATTCAAATTAAATTTTCAAATAATCCACCTTGTTGTGCCGAACAGTAGCCAAATCTATTATGAAGAGATAATCTCATATCTCTGAAAGGATTAGGCATACTTGCTATTTTTGCACAAAGTTGGATCATTCTGGTCTTAATTCAATAATATTCGTCGCTCTTTCAATTTCTTGCCCATACACCAAATTTGTCAGATATCCCCAACGAGGGAGATAAATCTGGAGATCTGGGGGGCCATTTGATCGTCGCATTTGTCGGTCAGAAAAAGTCGTCCCCAGATATTCAGTGACTATTCTCGCGTTATAACTGAGACAGCCATCCTGTTGAAAGCAGACATCATCGAAATTAATTGGTAGCTGTCTCCGCAATAGATTTACCACAGAAGTATCATTTTATGACTTGAATTTTCTCTTTAACCTTAAAGATTTTGATTTACGCGAATCTAATTTATTTTCAAACCGTCTAGCTATCGCTAATCGACTTATCTGCATTGCAATTTGCGACAGCCGAGATCACTCCCCCCTACCGAGACTTGCCATTCCAACAGTCCATTTTTGTTATCGAATCGCAATGAGATTTCGATTCTTCCACTGATCTACTATACGCGAAGCTCATTCGAATTTAGCATATTGCTATGTTTCCATAAGGATTTTCTGTATCTGAGTCGTAACTCAGTTTGCAGCAGGTACTCTTCCATCTAGTTTTAATCCAACCTCAGAATGAAGAATTCTTCCTACAAAAACGTTAAGGTGATCCAATTAGTTACTCCTCTTTTAAGTTAATTGAAATTCCGTAAATGATTCTAATGAAACAATTAATAAGCTGATGATTTAATTCTTTCGTTTCTTTGACACGAGAAAATCCACTTCAACTACCACATTTTTTAAGAAAGAATCATCGAGAACTAGTTGTTGAAGGGTGGGCGTGCAGTTCTTTCAAGCACTTTCCAACATCATGGCTACATCCACATTTGAGACAGTTTTCAACTTCAAACAAACAGCTGGACTTCTTCCCTGTAAGCAAATATCATTGATGTCAACATAAAAGGAATTATTCGGGAGATGAAATCAAACCCAATCAAAATAAAAAACATCAAACAACCTGGAACGTAGTTGAATGCCTCCTGTATATTACTAGGCAGCATATCCATTGGGAAATAAGAACGCAAATCCGAATCCAAGAACTCCTTCTGAATTTCACCACTCCTCAAGTCACTCTCTTTCCTTTCCAAGCTGAGATCTGTCTTAGCGTAATAGTTTTTGTAGATGGGTTTGGACATCCTTTCGTCCAAGAATTCATCAAGCTCGTTTTCCAATCGTCCTTCGCCCAATTTGGGCAGGCAAAGGTTGAATTCTCCTGCTCTAACAATCTGGACGTCCTTCTGAGGAGCTTGATACTTTGTTGGTACAGCTTCAATCTGAGATAGAACCCAGTCACCATGCAGTAAATGCCTGAAGAAAATCCTTTTGGAACACCTTCATCCTCAAGATATTCCAATACTCACCCAAATGCTACATAATGAGTGTCCATCCAGGTGGATTTCTGTAAGGTGATCAAAAATTGTGTGGTGTTATTCTTGTGTCTTCCGGAATTGCACATGGATAAGACTCCCCTACTGTCATGGGAAATGGCGAAGTTCTCGCAAGGCATCTTCACGTCTTGAAGCTTGTAGCCACCGCATTGAATCCAGCTCGACTCCACTATTCTTGAGAATATAAAGGAAATCGATAATGTCACTTTGGGAGATTCGCAAAGCATACCTGTGAATCGGGGTGTTAGAGTAGCCTCCTTTCAACTTCTTGCACCTTTTTAGGAAGAGACGGCACGTCTTTGGCACCATGTCCTCAAATAACTTCGAAGAACAATGAAAGAAAGGTTCAAAATATATTCAGAATGTTGAGGTTCTGCTCAAACCACAAGAAATTAATATAATGGGATCTTACCGTGAAAATCATGGATCCAACAATCTGGCTATCTATCGCCACCATCAAATATATACACCTCCTCTAGAAAAAAGCTGTTGCAGCTTACATATCCTATCATATTGAATCTTCTCACCCCATGGGCCATTATCTCCATCAGGTGACGCTTCAGGGCTTGTCTTCCCATTTGGTAGAAGTTCTTCATAGGGAAGATGTACCTTGTAGATACGAACTTGGTCAAGGCGGTTTCATCTCCCATGAAATCTTCGTTGTAGTACACTGCAACACCTTTTCTCAAGGTCCAAAGTGGACCTCCTCTAGACCTTCGTTCCTAGAGAAGCAAAATACTCGTAATCTTGGAGTTTCGGCTCTCGACCTTAATTTTTACGGTAGTAGAGTCGTCCAAAATGTACCTAAGGATCTACTCACGACTCTAGAACTTGCTGATGCATATGGCTAGGCCACTGAGCTCTTTCCCTACCTCAAGGACACGAAAAAAGAAAAAACAGCACTGATCTTAAGGCAGGATTCCCAAAAACTCCCGAGACATTGGTCACAATGTGTTGAATTCAAATTTAGCCTTTATCAAGGCTTGGTCGTCCTAGGAGGAAGATGAAGATGGCGTAGCCATAGGAAGACCCTATTTCTCTTATTTTTTCACTCACATTCTCTAGTTTGAGGTGAATTTGAAGACTAACTTACATTCCTCAAAAATTCGTTCCATTCAACGTTCAGCATGGGCTTGACCAGAGGTTCTGCATACTTTTCTGGATAGCATCGGTACAGACCATCTACGATATACTTGCATTTTTGGAATTCAGCAGTAACCATCAGTCCTAATACGCTAAATTTGATTATTTCTGAGTCAGACTCTTCGTCCGAAGAGTCCTCCAGCTTTTCTACCATTTTCTTCGGAACTAGACCACGCGTGGAACTGTGATGTACAGATTTCAGAAAACTGGACATTCCGGAGAATTTGAGAAGGTTTATATTTACTCAAAAAAAACGTATCTGACATTTGAGATAGGTAATTATTGACGTTCAGGCAAAAATCCTATTTTCATTTGATCTTTTTCTTTATAGAATTTACTTCTCCACTAGTTGAGATATTTCGGGTTGGAAATCTGAGGAAGCAAAAGATTCTTAAGGTTCCTGAAAAGAAGTTTCAAAAGAAAATGATACATTTAGTTTTCGACAATAAAATGGGTTTGATTCTATTTCTCATAGCATAAGTATATCTAATTAAATTCAATTGATATTGGATAGAAATATTTCCATGTAGAATGTAGGGATCTTTCTTTACTGGACTACTAGTACCTACTTTAAATACTTGTCAAATGTAACTTTTTTGTCGTCTCTTTTTGCTTTTTCATATCAGCTACCATTTCGAGAAGAAAGCCTCAGATAAATCCAAATATTATATTATCAGTATTTGGGCTTATGTTCCCAAAATCTAGCAATGATTTTTTAAGATTCGATAAGATCGTATATCTTCACCAAATTTCAGTTGAATATCTTGTGCAGAATTTTTCATAATCATTTATACCTGCAGATTGCTGCGGTGATGATGTTTTTTCAGAATTCTTATCACTACCATTCTCATTGGCTGATGCTTGATAATCTTTCAGTGAACATGAAAGAAATCTGTGGTAGAACTGCAGAAAAAAAAATTATTATCAGCGAATCAGCTTTATTTTTATTAGAAGCGGAAGAACTTCCAGATATAAAACTGAGTTGTTAATGAGAAGATAATGATTGTTTTGAGATATTTCATACTACATTCATAGATTGTATAGGTGAGAATTCCATCCATCTCATATAAAATATGTTTGTCTCAAGGGACTTGATCAATTCTCGTTATTCAATTCAACTACACTGTTAGGACTTGTAGGAATTTTTATTCAACTTCAATATTCATTGACCAGATTCTATTTTCATTTTCATTCATATAACTTCAAGGTTGAATAAAATAGATTTCTTGTATCCATTTATTGATTAGTTATTTCTTCATAAAATTATGTTTTGTGTTATATCACATACTTCTCCTTGTAGTAGAAGAGAGAAAAAAGTTAGCTGTTAGCAGAGTTTCCAACCATGTTTTATTTGTCGAATAAAGTGAATATTCAGAAAACAAACCTTTGTGAACAATGTGTTTATGTCCATGTGCATTCAAATTTCCTAATAAGAGAGCAATATACAGATCTGTAATCTGGAGTCCAAAGTCATGTCTCTGAGTGAAACATATTTCTTAGAAAACAAGTCATGTCATTTTATTTTGATTCATAAGGATAAAAGTAGGGTTGTTTTGGGTCAGAGCTTATCACTGCTTTTTCCGAAATACCTATATTTATAGTTTTCTCTATACCTTCAATGCACTCATTGTATGTTTGAGAAAAGATTGCAAATATTTATTTGAGGCAATTTTGAACGTAAAACTATATCTTGACATGGTTGTCTTCATTATATGGATATCTGATATGGTCGGAAAATCCTAATATTCCATAACTGACTCAAAGAGGAGAGGGGTATGTTTAAAGTTGTATTTTTAAACAAAAACACTAGTACCTATTAGGTTAGGTTTAAACACAGGACACAAAGAAAATATGAAAAAACATTAAAAAATTGATAGGAGGTTAAAAGTTTCTGATGTTGCAACCAAATTTATTACGGATGTGAGAAAATTGTAGGAAATCTTGAATATGGAGATAATACTTCGGAACAAAAGAGATGTTTTCAAGAGTGATCTAAATGAACTAGGTATTCTATACTTTACAGCGAATCATGAAAAGTGCAATTTAAAATTTTTTTTTCGTACTTTTTTCAGGTACTGCATTGAGAATCTCATTATATATTTTTCAACACACAATACATAGATTCAAACATATTCATACATCCAAGGAGATACTCTGCAATGATCCATGGGGTATCCCGCTCATAATTATGGTTAATTATCGTTGATTCGAGATCGAACAATTGTCATTGAAGCCAGTACCATAACGATGCGTCATATTTCACAGGTAAAACCGAATTTCACGTTCACAAAAAGAACTCTCACCTATCAGATCAAATAATTATCTTCAGGACTATATTGAGAAGGTTGGATTCACGTACGAATTTAAATTTCATTATGTTTTCATTAGTCACCCGTGCTAGGGAATGGTGAATTCAAATTAGTTTCTATAAAAGAATTAACGGCGGAATTTATGACCGACAGCCTAAGGCTAAGGACTGTCAGAAGCTTGCCTTAGCATTGAGCGATCGGAAATGCCTAGAGAAAGGTTAGGGTTAGGTTACAGTTCACGGAAATTGCTGAGGTAAATCCATCTTAAGTGTGTTGAGATACTTGTTTGAGTTTCGGGGAATTTAGAAAAATCGGTGTGTTCTCGAATTTAATATCTTGGATACATTATGATTATTGAATTTTGTTGACGAGGTTCATTCTTATAAAGCCGTAAATACTTGATTAATTTATTGTTTGAGATTCTACTCGTCGATTGCTCTTTCCACGAAATAGATTTAAAATGATCTGAAGGTTAAGAGAAAAAAGTGGTAGTGTTGAATTCGGAAACTAAGCTTTCAACATTAATATTGTACTAAAAAATCTTCTCTTTTTCTAATTTCATTATCCCTTCTTGGTGTGAGTTTCCTCACTTCAGTTGAACGAAGTACGAAGAGTGTTCAGGAAGTAAAAGCAATTTACTATTCGATAGTGTAGCCAACATATCAACTGAATATTCCCTACGGTCTTGAGAGCCTCAGTACCTACTTACTTTCTGGATTCAGCTCGTATCTACCTCAACTCGTACTACAAAAGAAATGGATTCATAAAAGAAAAAGAACATAAGGATCTTCTTATCAAAAACATTCAGATCGCATTTATTCGAATCTTCAAAATATAAACATTTCTACATCAGTTTTGAAATATTTCAAATCACAAGTGTTTGATATGCATTCTGTCGTTCGCTGACAAACTTAAACACATCATTCAAAATACTAAACAGTTGTAACTAAAAGAATTGGGATTGGTAGGAAAGTATAATAAATAAATATACAGTGACATGTATTCAAAAGGGAATTAAATTAAATATGGATACTGCAGGCATACGTACTTCGAAGAATTGATGAAACACCTTTGTTCTAATTTAAAACAGTTATCAAGAATAAAATGGAATGTAAACTTCATGGTTTAAATCATTTCAGAAGGAATATCTCATGGCTACGTTTCAGTCCCAACAATCTTCCAGTGTTACTGAAATGATACAAGATAGAGGATGTTCCAGAAAGAATTCGAAGAACTCAATATATCAAGAGGCATGAGGAATTGGCACGATGTCCATCTTATGTTTCTCCACTGTCACAATGAAGTCCAATCAGATCACATTTTAATGCGATACAGTTATAAAAATAAAAATATATACAGTAACAGTCAACACGAAACACTAAAGAAATTGTCACTGAGTCAGTACGGTCTCCAAACATTAGATGGGTCTGGCTGTTCCCTTTCACTGTCTTGTAGGTTATCGCTGATAGCAGGTTGGACAATATCTGTTGGAACTACAGAAGGTAGCTCTATTGCTCTAGTGGTAGACCCAGCTAGCATTTCGGGGCTGGTGAAGAACTTGTCGATGTTCTCTGTGCTCCCATGCAGATGTACGTGTATTTGGTTCTGGTTCACGGTGGAGTAGAGGTGGGGGTAGATGGCGACCACTGGAGGAGGTGGTGGGGGGTATTGCTGGTTGGAGTTTGGTGTGCTATAGTTGTAGTTTTGCGGATAGTTTGGGTTTGCTGCTGCCCAATTGTTTGGACAGTAGGAGTTGTCAGGGTATCTTGAGCTCGCAGGCATGATTGCTTCCAGTTCTTGCTTAGGGCTGTTGTACATTGGCGTTGGTGATATTAGAGGTGACGTTAGGGACGTTGTTATGTACTCGTTATGAGGAACTTCTGGTAGAACTGCGAAAGATAAATGAGACTATGTTAGAATCAATAAAAATTTCTTCAATGGATTTTGTTTAAGAGAGTGTAACACCAAAAACGTTCAGAAAATAGATCCATCAAGTTGATGGATGACTCACCTGTTGGAAGATGACCAGATGCTGGATGTATTTCTTGGTGTGAATCGTAGTAGCCACTCTGGCTATATGAGGTATATTGGGGATATTCAGCCCATGTGTTTGCCAAGTGTGGTGGTGTACCATTTGAGACACTGGAATGATCTGAAAAAAAAATCACTTGATTCAACTGCACAAAACTGTCAGCATGATTCATATGAAAATCAACGGCCCAATTCAATGCAAAATGAATGGCTCAATTTAGATTGATCAATTATTTAGCTTTGAATTTTGGATTTCGGATTGATCGTGAAATAAAATATTAGAGAAATTCAAAAATAGAATTAAAACAAGAGTTAGGATATGCTTGGCCCATCAACCGATCAGGTTCACTGTCTTCATCAAAATGGTAAACATCCTATTTCTAAGAGTCTTCTTCGTTAGTTTGTTTTTCTTTGTAAATTTTCTTCCTTCGTATTCTTTGTCTTGGTCAATTTATTTTCTTTTTGATGGTATATGAGTTGTTTTTTCTCGTATTTTTTATACTATTTCGTTGTCAATGCGTCCACCGTTCTTTCTCAACTGAATTTATATAAACAATACAACCAATATTTAAGGATTTTCATTTTTTAATTGATGTGTGTAGATGTATTCACCTCTTTTGTCAATTGCACCTAGGTTTTCGAATTCTTTATCAGGTGTACAAGCTGTTGTTCTTGTTAGAAATAACTCTTTTCAATTTTATATATCTTGTTGTATTAAGGTTATAATTCTTTTTTTCTTTGGATTATTGTGATGTGCCACTATATCAACAATCTATTATTAGAGAACTTCAAGCAAGTTTCAGATACACTAGAACGTCAGCAAATATAAAATTGGATTTTGTTCGAAATAACCCCTTAAATCCTTTTTTTGGAACAAAGTGTGGATCCTTTATTAATGTACTACTGTTTTTTTTTCTAAATGGAATCTCCTGTTTCACTGAGTATCGTTTTCTATATTTTTTAAGGCTTTTTCTCAGTGCTGGCTATTCATTAACAACAATTCGGATGACTTTCAACCATCCATCTTTCATTTTCGTCGGTAGAAAACGGAAATCTAGAATTTGAAAAGAAAAATTTTTGAAAGAAAAAGTTTTTTACCAGTGCAACTCCGATTTTTTTTTCATTACCGAAAAATTGGTCATTGCTCATTCCATTTCGATTAACTCATCAGAGGGGTTCAATATTTTTCATGCTCGTAAGATTTCGAATGAGAAATCATGAACTGAATATATATTTATAGGTACATAATATTTATGTTGGACACAGCTTCGAACATCCGACGTTGAAAAATGCATTCAAGAAAACAATTTGAAGAACAATCGATCATTTTGTTTTGATCGCACTTAGAGGTCATCGGTGTTACAAATTGCTGAGGTGAAAATACCTTGCAACGTCTTTACTGGCCTTTGTCTACCATGAAAATTTTATTTTGCATTCTTCGAATATTACGATCATACTTTCTATATATTCATTGAACGATTTACATACAATGTAATTATTCGAGCTATATTCTTGTCCAGAATATTAATAATTTCTTTTCGGTTCAACCTCCGGTGACTTACTTATCAGATCTGCGGGTTTATGCCTTTCCGAGGTAGGAGATGGAAAATCCCATTTTTTAAAGATAATTCGTAATTCCCGTTATGATAGGAAGGTCTCATTTGGATAAAAATAGGTGGTATTTATGGTCTTCATAAATTTCCCAGCACTCTTGTCACTATTAATGAATTGAATAGCAATTTACCATCTGCAAAACCGCATTTTACTCAGAAAATGATAAATTCTACGTAATAATGTATGGGTAAGCATCAAAAACGATACCGTATGAAAAGATGGTTTCATTTACAAATCTCATAAAGGTGGAAATGTGGTTCGATTATTAGAAGAAGACAGAAGGTTATTTAGAAACTTTGAATGGTCTTCCACAAGGTTCAGTTTAAGCGCCTCTTCGTTTCAATTTATATTCATGTGAAATTTTAACTACTTTTTATCTTCAGAGAAGAGAAAGTGCCCTTTCCACATATTTACAAATCATAGAAAAATATTCGGTTCTTCATCTCGGAATTTAATTTTAATCCTACATATCTGAATTTCAATGCCCATTAAGACGATCTGCGCTTGAAGCTTGACAAGCGAAATAACATCCTATCACCAGAAAACTTCTTTCAAAGCGAATATCTAAGTTTTTGTCCTCCTCGGTTAATACCAACTGATTGTGTTGTGGAAATTTAGACTAAAATTACAAGCTGAATTACTATAAAATTTCATTTAGCTACATTTAGCAGAAAGAAATTTTCACCTGCTTCTTTAGGACTGAAAAGGTCTCAACTAGAAAAAAATGGACAAATGACTACACTAGTATATGAAATATTTACTAATAGATAAGTAAACCAAATGAAAACAATAGAAACCACAATCATCCAACGAACAGGACTCTAGAATCGCTCAATGAGAAAAATGAATCAACAATGTATGCAATAATTAGCTCAAAACAGTTCAAATATATGTGTTATACTATTTTTCTTCTTTTATTGAAAATTTGACTGGAACAACAAAACATACTTTTTATTTATTATTATCCTTTATTTGTCATGTGTTCATACTTTATTGTTATATAATTTACTAAGGTGTTCGCTAACTGATCTGAAATTAATACCCTGACTAAGGTTTACATGAATCATGTATTAAATATTCTTTTTCTTGTAATTTTTCCTGAAAACTTAATATGGGTTTTCTCTCCCAGTCTCTGAAACAAGAAATAATCGGAAACATTTTTCTAATAATAAAAGAAAGGCCTCTGCGTAAAAATTTGAGCATTAATTTTTCAGGGGCCAAAACTTTACGAATAGAAATTGTTGCCATACAATGAACAAAAGAAAAATGAAAACACTTTGAAATCTTAAGCGTAACGTTTCGGGGTCTAAATCAGACTCCTTCGTCAGACAATAACTAATTTTCATTCAACTTTGTAGAATCGTGACAATTTTTTTTGATTTTTGAATGATTATTGTCTGACGAAGGAGTCTGATTTAGACTCCGAAACGTTACACGTAGAAAAATTTTTTCTAATTGTTTCTTGTTTCAGAAACTGTGAGAGAAAACCCATATTAGATTTTCAGGAAAATGCAGGGATCTCCCAGACAATATTTCAATAGATATTTAATTTTTTTAACATCTTTCAATTCCTTTTCAATAATTTTCAAAATGAAGTATCATTCAACCCCTCTGCCCTATTGAATTATAGGGATACTCGTTCAAGCCTCAAATATACCCCAAAAAATGTTCCCCAAATAAAATTTTTCGACGTGTTTCGAAGAATGTGATAAGAAATATACGGTATTGAATTTGATTGATGTTTTTTATTCACTTTGTCTTTCAAATTACTGTCCTCATGTTATAAAACACTAGTTTCGAATTTTCGGGTTTTGTTGCCCTTCCGTCAAAATATGTATGGACAAGTGAATGATCCACCCTGTACAATATCGATGAATCCTTCACGAAAACTTCCAAGGCAAGCAACAGATCATCAAATTCTCATCGACAACCACCCAAGTGTCCTAAGTGGCAAATCTCAGGGACACCAGATGGTTCCTGTAGAAATAAATTAAGTAACTATCATCTTTTTCTCAGAAGTAACGACATCAAACGGTCGAATTAAAAACGCCGAACCTACGAGGGAGGTCAAGATAATACCAGGTTAGATGTCTATTCCACCCACCTCCAAAGTTCGCGTATCTTAGAGAAACCGACGATAAGGAGACCAAAAAAATCATCGAATCACACACGGCGTCAACGAAATTGCCGAAAAATAGCTACGTTCGGACTTTTTAAACACTAGGTAGAGGGAATGACATCTGTCAAGAGGCGGAAACTTCTTGATGACTGTATCCTGAAAGAGGTTTTCCGGACGATTGATGATTTTTTTCGTTTGCAACAAATGTAGCAAATGTTATGAAATTCCGCTTCATAGAATCTTCGAATATTCTTCAGAATATTTCAAAAACAAAATCGAGATGAAGATTTGTTAGGAGTGATGAATACCGGAAATTATACTCTGATCCAGTTTTTTATTGATTATCCTATGTCACATTGAATTCTAAATTGTTGTCGCTTATATTCGTGTGAAATCTGAAAAAACCCCTGAAATCTTCTCAAATAGGGCTTCATTCCAATGTTTATGGGTTTTAGATTTCAGCATGAAAATTCTTGATTTTCCAGCTTCCATCACAAGAGATATATTCAGCTCAGACATGAAAAAATCTTATTCGAAAGAACTATCATGCTTCATTTCTCTGAAAAAGTTCCTCACAAAATCCCACGGAAAATAATCATAAAATGAATTTATCCTCCTCTTGACCTAATTTTTTTCTTCGAAATTGTTCAATATAGATATCGCCGAATTCGTACAAGACATTTTATAGATCTCCTCTACCGCTTATCGCATACAAAATGTGCATTGAATGTCTGTTAAATATAAAATAACCTACGTGTAGTTAAGCATGTGTGTCAAAATACTCTATTGAATATCAAGCAGGTCTAGGCAGAAGATTTATTTTCGTCTATATAAAAGGAAGTTAATCGAAGATGGGTGAAGGATGTTATTGCATTATTCTTGAGATTTCTAGGAAACTTAACAGTCGTGTTTTATTAATTTCATCATCAGAATAGGGCATTTGTACTGAAAAAAATGTATCATATTTGTGTTAAAAGTGATTTTAGTTTATTTTAACACTTACATCACAATTTTCCCAACGTCCTATGTAAACCTTGCAGCTTGAATCCCTGTACTGTTTCAACAAATTGTCAAAGAACCATTTTTGAGAGAAAATGCTTCAACTCCTCTCATTTTATCATTTCTCGGTCCAGTCTTTCAGCTATCAAGCCTATCGCAGCATCCATAATTGGAATCTGAACGGTTGACAGAGTAACCAACTTTCGATTTTCATGCTTTGTAATTTTTGTGCTCGCTCTAGAAATACTTCTTAGTTCTAGCGATTATGATAGATAGATTCGAACGATTTCCTATTTTTATTACTTATTGTTCGATTTCAGTTGCGTCTCTGATTATTGTGAAACTTACAGAAGTTTTTGCGACCATTTCTTGGACATTATTTACACGAAGTAGCGCAGATCGAAATATGATTAGAGAGGTGTGAAATTCTTGCTATTGCTTCGAATGCCGAAGAAATGATGACATAGGTACATGGTAAGGGTTTTTTTTCATTACATACGGTTCTCAAGATAAACTGCTCCACATGAATTAGGGATATATTTAATGAGAATTTGTGATAAAAATTCATATTAATATGATTTGAAGTTGCAGGGGTATGCGTGGGATTGTCCATACCCTTATTCTTCGAGAATCTGAAAATCGTCCATATCTAGATGCATCAGTGAAAAGGAGTCTTTGACGCATATGGTCACGTGTTAATGGAACTCCTCTTTATGGACGTCTAGAACCTAGATTCCCCCTCTCAAACGTTGTCTGGTGGTTTCTATGGAAACATGGACCCCATCTGCATTTTGAAGAGTATTTCATAGCATTCTACACGTAGATGTAGGCTTGACTCCATTTCCAAATAAGAACATTCATGAAGCATATGGAAAGAACCAAACTTCAGAAAAAAGGTGACCAGATTGACGAAATGTCTCATACTGATTTTTATTGGATCGATTCAAGTTGTTATTGAGTTTTAAATGATTTTACATCGATTTTCTCGAAGATTACATACTTTTCAAAAAGATTGAATACGTTACGTCAATTAAATTAAACGGAGTATCCATGGTTACCGCCTGAAAAACGAGGAGCAGAAAAATATTCAGATATAATTTGTTTTTTCATGAGATGGACAGAAATCTCCTACTTTCGAAACGGTCAAAAAAGTTCTGAACATCCCTTATTTATATGGAGCAGTATATTTTGCATAGAATAGATCAAGATCTTTAAAATCTGAATATATCCATAAATTGAATACCTTCATTTGCTTTCTGGCCTTTCTGAAGACATTCCAAAGGTTGATAACAAAATTCCAAAACTCAAAAGATACAAAAGGAAAGAACGAAATAAATTCGAGGAAGTCAGAGAGATACGTTCCTATTTTGGAACACACCTATCTGTTCCTCAACAATTTTCCTCTAGAAGACTGACATTCTATCGCATGTTTCCATGGAAAACAACGAAAAAATAAGTTGCTTATCGCCAGATAACTAAAGCTTATTTTCGAATCGAAAGGACGATAAGAATTTTCATGTCGACCTTTAAATTTTAATCGAATTATCACTTTCGTTGTCATAGGATATTTTGCAAGATACCTACTTTTATCCAGGGTACCGGATATGAAGGTTGATAATAAAAATATTTGTGCGTCCTGTGCTTCTTCGATCTTGATATAAACGTTCGTTTCTTGTTCTCGGAAACAATTCTCAAATTTCGTGGAAGGAGTTTGAGTTAACTTCCAAGCTAATAAGGTCCATGTGATTCCTATCCTACGCTCCAAGTATATTGTATACCTATCTACTTGTGACTCACAGTTCTTCCTCTGAAGATATCCATCTATAAAGACTCAATCATTTCAATTTGTTACTTGATGATAAGTTTGCATTCTTCTTCTCAGAATATCAGGAAGAGATTCTAAATATCCCCAATTTGAATGATGATTTCATCTACCATCTACTGTTCCCCACTTGATTAACAGTATGAAAATGTTGATCGAATTATATTGCTTGAGGTTTCAGTTTAACAGTTAAGTAATACTCTGGTAATAAGTAATACTGTCTTGGGGTTTCAGGCTGTTAATTCAATTGAATCAGGGTTCAATAAAAACTCGAAAACAGGGACTTTATTGGATGTGGGGCTTTCTTGATACTGTTTTTGCACTCTTGTATTCAAAGATTCCCATTCAACTATAAAATGATACCCAGATTTTTTGACCCAGCAATCTGTCACATTTTTTTCAAATGAAAAAGAAAAATTGTCTGGATAATTCAGGTCTGTAGATCATCAGACAGTGATGTCATTTAAGCATCACATTCAAATGACCTTCTACCTTCTCTCTCAGAGATCGAAGAAAAATAACATTTTTCCCCCTTGTAATTAATATTTTTCAAAGACCTAACAACAATCCAATTCCAGTTCCTTCAAAGACATCGGCTTCACACTGAACCAATTAAGAAACTGTGGGACTTTAATAGCAGACGTCAACAAGTTGCTTATGCTTATACCCCATGATCGGACTCAAAATGTGTCAATGACGCAATGGGGTGGGTTCCGACAGGGACCATCGACCGTCAAAATATCTACATAATGGGGTAATTAAACGCGGTGTCAGTTACAGTCACGAGGGATTGGAGAGTGCTATGTTTGGACAAGCTTGTTGCTCGAACATAACGTTCACAATTAATAATATTAAGCCCCGTAAAGTTCTACTTTTGGGAGGGGGTAGAAGGGGTTGATTGGAGAAAGTTTCTCCGGGAAATTCTAAGAAGCTTCGGTTTGATCCTGGAAATGTTTGACGTTAGTTAAGTAGCTTAAAGAATTATTATTTCACATGTAGAATGAGGGACGTGGTTTTCTTTGAAGTGCGTCTTGGACATTGATTAGTTTTTTTGGGAAAATCGTTGTTATGATTTACTGGGAATGAACACAATAAATGATATACTTTCGATCGTTGAATAAAACTGAAGGGTGTTTTTCAAAAATGATCATTTACATCCTGAAAATAATCTGTAATATATTGGTTTTTTCTGCTTTTGAATATTGTTGCCCTGTTTAGTTGAACAGTGTTCATGTTTTGTGAGGAATCTGTTTTTCTGTGTCTATAGAAGGATGACATGAAGATGTTCACCTAGATCACGCTGATGTCTGTCAAGATTTCTCTGATATTTAATATTTTTCGTAATTTTTTTTTTAACACGGGCAAGTTAAGGGCTTTTTTCAGCTGAGGTTTTTACCTTTCCTCATTTAATCATACTGTATGGTTTTCCTGTGTTGCACTGATCTTAGCTAGGTACCTTTTTGTTTCAATATGTATTATATTATTTTAGTTCTCTGAATCAAAAGAATATATATGATATATTGACGAATTCAAATGACCAACCCAAAATTTCGGTATTCAAAAACGTGAAACTTGAATTTGACTAATTAATGGATGGAATAACATAAGAATATTTTTTGATTCGTGATAAGACATGTAATTTGTTTTTAAATTTTGATTTTTTTCTTTTCGAAACTGTGGGTTCTTAGAAAGTTTTTAAGAAGTGAAATAACCACCCTTTAAGCGGGGAGAATTCTCCACTCGCATTATGAATTGGGAGAATAAGTGGTCATCTGATAAATCATTTGAAAGCTCATCACTTCAACTTATTAAAATTTATAGCTTTTTTTCCAATTGAATTGAATTTTAATAATGGTCATAATGAATGATTATTCATTTTATCCCCTAAGAATATCTTCTCATTCGTGTTTTCGCATGAAAATTTTCGATTTTTTTTTCAATTTTGTTTAATATTCGAGCCTTCAAATGATGAACCACATGACCAATTCACCTCATTAAAAATTATTCGAAAAAAGTATTTTACTTCTGAATCGCAATCCTCAAAAATGAAACTAATTTCATTATTTCTTATTTCGGTTGTATGGGAAATGGAATATCATCGAATGTTTTTATATTGCCTGTTTTAACACTCATTTGATGATTAGAATGATAATTCAGATATCAATTAGTGTGTCTTTCTCCCTGAACAGGGAGTCTAAAAGTATATAATTGGGTTCAAATTTTATTATTGATATGATCGGAAAACTTCATCAATTCTTCTCTGCCTTGTCATCAAATCCCGAAAATGTCATAGAGATAACGCCATCAAGTCTTTGGTTTTGGTGAATATCTGTCAATGGATTTTTTCTCAAGAAAATTCCATGAACACTAAGCTGTTGTTCCCTTCACTGTTCTTGATGTGTTCAAATCATTATCGAACAAATAATAGTCCCTTCATCATTTCAATGTGTCTATTTATAATGAAGTTATCTCAGCACAATCTAATTTTTTAAATAATTAGTTAGGATCTTACGCAAATAGAACCAGTCTTTTGGTGATTCATGTCATATATCGCATGAATCACACACAAGTACGAGTTCGTCGTTAATTTATTGTTCTTACGATTTCAATCGCCGCTAAAAAAGTAATATCCGCCGTGAAGTTGTTTCATATATTGTTACGGCGCATCCGCATTATCGAGAACATTATGAGAGTGTCTTGTCTTAGGTTTTATCGAAAAGGAAACATATGAATAGTTATTTGACAAATTCACAATATCAGCAGCAATTTTTTGTGTAACGAAATTCAACAAATTATTCTCTCTCCTACAATACCAAAAGTAAGCAAAACCGAATCATCCGCAAAGTCCTTGCCAGCAAAAGCAATGTCAACGTTTATCGAATTAATAAGAGAACCCAAAGGCATCATTCTAGACAAGAAGCTTTCTCATTCATTCCATCAAGCAGCAGACAAGGTTCCAAGGAATGTTTTTGTTCCAACAAACAGTTTTCTAGTCTTCAAGCTTTCAACTTCACATAAATAAGAATTGATAAAATAAGAGAAAAACACTTGGCTTAAGTTTCACGATTTTGTTTGAAAATGTTCGTGATTTCATCTCATTTTCTTTATACGTCTTGTGCATTGTTCATGAAAATTGGAACACCAAAATTTAACTGATGTCTGATCATCAAAAAATGTTGAGAAAAATTTAGAAATCGAAAAAATATTTTATTCATGATTAAACAATACTGTTTTCCTGAACCAAACCAAATTAAGATATTTGACAAAAAAGAACCAGAATGTATTTTTTGACGTAATTCGGAAACTCTATCTAAGACATCCGGTAATAAGAAGGCATTGAGAATACTCTGAGTGTTCTTGAATATTTGTCCGGCGGTTTCACGTGTTCATTTCAACCCTTCAACAACTCGTTTTCTTACTCTTGATGCGAATAAGCAGGAATCACAACTTCCTCAAGTCGATGAAAGTGACCCGAGGTATATTTTATGGTTTCTTGAACAATATCGACTTACTTTAACACACGCCCAGTTCAAAATTCCCATGAAATTCAACCCTCTCTGTATGAAATAAAAAAAATCGATAGGTGGAAGGAATTGAAAGTGATACTGTATGTATTGGTACTTGTTTATCACATATTTGCGGATGGATTAATTATGGATTTAAATAAATATTAATGATGTTTTGGAACTAGGGACTGCCGAGTTCAGAAAAATTCAACGATCTCACGTTGAAAAGTTGGTAAAAAAAAACAAATCTCAAACTATTAAAAAACAAGTGATATTGAACGATAAGCGCGAAAGCCTCAACCAATTTATGAACGATATAATTCTTTTAATTTTGCAGTGTCATACTTTATTTTTTTACATATTGATTACCTCGAAATCTTCTGTAATTTTTTCCCTGATTAATATTTATCTCCTTCTCAGTCCTGCTTTCTTTTTGAAATATATGTACAAGTTATGGAAGTTATGTATAATTTTCAGTTGCTTAAAACACAGAAGAAATAGTATCACTACTTTATCGATTGCTCAATTTCAATTTCTCGACGTAACTTTGTAGAGTTCAGGACTTTATTACTGGAGAAATCATAATATTTTATATTTTTTGTATTAGACGAATTGTTTCTTGTGGAAATTTGGTTGAATTCCTAATTCTTCACGTTTCAACTGTTATATAGTTTTTTTTCACATCACTTTAGAAGAACTTTGAAATTGGAATAGTAGAGTTCATTTCCAAAATGTTTCATCACTCAAAATCTGTCTTCGGATTTATTTTTTGTTGCTTAACATTCATGTTTCTGTGATATCTTACTTTCTGTCTTTCTTCTTTGGTTTTAGAGAGCCTACCGTCAATGAATCTTGAATTTGAGTCCAGTAATCAGCCTTTTTGACTCTCATTTTATCTGATACTTTATTATCAGGAATGGAGCACCGGAAATCGAAAAATGTTAGAAATCCAAGGATTGAAAAGCTATGTCTAGAAGTCCAAGTGCTTGTCGCTCAATAAAAATTGCGGTTTGGACTAGTGACTGATTGAAAGCCACCGGAGCGTTAAATATAGCTTACATTACATCAGTAAAGGGGGACAGACAGCTAAGAAGGATTGGATTTCGGTTACAGTCCTTTACACATCAACGAGTCGTTAAATAACTCGAATAAGATACCTATCCACGTCAAGAAGTCATAGATTCTTGTTACAGACATCAGAACGAGAAAATTCTCTGCCATGATATCTAATGATGCCATTAAGGTTTGCCTGGCTTTCAACAAGCTGTCATTATCTCTTGGGCGGTAGTTCTCGGGGACTATTATCAAAATAGGGTGGTATTTGTTCTTCGTTGTTTTGATTGTTCAATTTGAGGAAGCTTTTGGAAGGTACCGGTTGGATTATTAACGATTTTTTTCATTCTGAATAATATTAGGAATGCTTTATTGAGTCTGAAGTTATATTTTTTTTAATTCTGGATAAAGTAATCTACCACTCATTATCACATAAACAAAAAATAATTCGTTGAATCCAATTTTAGTTTCAATATGCATCGATTGAAGACCCTGTTGAAATTAACAACTTTTTTTTTATTTATCATGATTATTTTAATAACATGAAAGGGTTGAATAAATGTCTCGAAACCATCATCTTACCAAGAGGTACCAGAAAACTCAACATCGATTACTCAATCAGAAATTTCAAGACGAAAAGAGGAAAACTCTTTCTTCATATAAACTCAAAATTCATGTGGAAAATTCAAATAACTCAGTTTATGTTTTTTTTAATTTTTGGAAGATCTTTCATTCTTTTCCAAATTCATTTCCCATACTTACTTGTATTCTAGGTGAAAAGGTGCCCAGATTGAAGTCGCGTAAACCTTTTTGGTCAAATTTTCCAATTGAAATGAATAGAAGCGACAAAGAAAATTTCAATCTGCATGGGATGTATGCAATTTTCTCAATAAAGATCTTAATAGTGATCCTTCCATCAGCGTTTTTGGTTTTGACTTTCCCAGGAGAATATGGTCAGTTCTAAATCGTATTAGAATAGGCCATGGACGATGCAACAGCATGCTCTTTCGATGGAATTCGGTTGAGAGCCCTAGTTGTGAGAGTGAGGAAAATAAGAAGACTATAGAACATTTCATGAATAGTTGTCCTATTTATAAATTTCAAGATAATTCCAAGGCTATACATAAAGTAGCAAATGCATTTCTGAAATGGGTGGTTAATTTCAAAATGAATAATTGTTTTTTTCTACTCTTGTCTTTTTTCATTCAGATTAAGAATAGCGTGTCGTTTTGTGAAGAATCTGTTTATCTGAGTCCATAAACGGATAACATAAAGTTGTTCTCTCAGATCACGCTGATGTCTGTCAAGATTTCCTGATATTTAATATTTTTAGTCAATTATTTTTTCAAGGGCTAGGGTTTTTTTCTGCTGAGGTTTTTTCCCTTTTCTCTTTTCATCATACTATATGGTTTTTATTGTGTTGCACCAACCTCAGCTAGGTACCCTTTTGTTTCAATATATATTGTATCATTTCAGCTCTTTGAATCAAAAGAATATATTCATTCTAACCTTTAACAAAAAAAATCAGTTTCATCACTACATTTGGTGAACAATTACCACTGTAGTTCTCCTGCTTAAAATATTCATTTTGTCTCCTAATTTTGACTGGATTTAACAGTTTAAAATGTATCCGCCTAAATCATGGTTTCAACTGCAAAAAACTGCCAAAATTGATGACAAACTGACATAGTTCTGCAGAATGCTCTTATGTGAAAAAAAATCAACGAGGAAGTTAACGATTCAGCAAAAATTGTGAATGAAGAAACAATGCAGACTGAAAAATATTCAAGTTCAAGAAAAAAAATTGCAGCAGTCACATTTTCGAATGAAATCTCCTTAGAATCCTATATTCAATATTTGGAAAAAATATTCTCATATTTTTTGCAATTTTTATGTTTTATGGATTTGTCATTTTTTTTTATCAATATACCATGGAATCTCACGGTTGTAGAGTAATTGAAGTGTACATTTTGTGTATTTTAAACCATGTTTTCGACAGCTACATTTTAAATTATCACAAGAGATTAGAACAGTTACCACAATTATGTATTTTTTTCCTTACCGTCAGAAAATAAAGATTTCAATGAACAAAAGGCCAATTTTTTTTGGAAAAGCAGATGTATTGAGGTGAGAATTTCTGATTGAAAATAAGACGCCTTTTTCGATATTGAGTGAAAATATGGTGAAAATATTGATATTTGTAATACGTTTGGCTGAGTTTTCTGTAAAGTAACACATTTTTCTATTCATAGAGATGATTTCTTGACCTTGTCCAAAAGGGTTATTCCAAAGCAAGTACAGACCCATACCTCATGGTCGCTGCAGGACCCTATTGAAGGAAAATTCTCTCTCATAGATGAAAAAGAGAGTAGACATCAATCACGAAAAATCAAGAAAATTCCATCAAATGAAATTATCGTTGTAATTTGGTCCGATGGAAGAAATCCAGAAATTTCCAGAATAAATATGATTTCAATTCCCTCCAATAGGTTTCGAATTATTAGAAAAAAAAAACTTATGAATGCCCAACCAGCAATTTACGAAGAACAATTCTCACACTAATCTCAGCATCCTCGAATGGGAAGATATTGTGAATAGCAACGTACACTCCAAACAGAAGTGATCGAAACCACTAATAAGAAAGCAATCTAATATCTCACAAATCGAAATATGACGGAGTGAATGAGAAAATCAGAGTGAATGGACGATCTCGCCTATCACGGATGCGAGAGCATTATATGAAGAACCATCATCCCAGAACCGGCAATTACGTGTAATGTGTTAAGCCAGAAGCACGATTTCGTCTCAGCTACCAGCTATCCGAAGCTCAGCACGTTTTGTAATTTTTTTTCGATTTGTCTACATGGTACATTTGCATCAGGCTGGTTCTACGAAATGAAGAAAGTTTCAATTTATTTCGGCTGTTATTTTTAGACGTAATGCTCGTGAGATTGTTTTTCATAGATAGTCCTTATTTTGTAGCCTGATTTTCTGGTAGATTAGGAATAAGTTGACGCAATAGAATTAATGTTGGAGCAATAAATTGATTGTGAAAATAATATTGGCAGTTTTGAAATAATTAATTATTATGAACGTAGACTGAAACTCAGGAAAAGTTACTGTCATTGATTGAAGAAGAAAATATAATAGATTCATCATTCAAAAGTAGGTCATCATTTCCGAAATTCTCAAATTTATTGGCAGTAAACCAGATAATCTAGAGCGGCGTTGATTTAGTGTTTCTTTAATTCAGTATCGTAATTTTCATCAAAGAATCATCCCTCATATTTTTTGGTGTTATTCAGAGACTCCCTGTATCCTTAACTCTCGTAAAGCAGTATATTTCCATGCCTAATTTCGTTTAGTAGTTTTTGTACTTAAAAATATCGATTGGCAGAACTTTTATCCCTCTCATAAGTTTGACAGACAATAAATTTGTGACCAACAGGTAATCAAAAAATATAACCATGAAAACTGTGGTAGAATGAATAATTCTCACATGATTCTGTTCTACGAGATGTGGCAGAATGAATGGATTTGACACAGTAGTAGAGAAAAGACATTGAATAGTGGGAAATATGACTTCAGAATCAGGAGTTCATTTTGGGATTTAAAAAAATTAAAAATAATTGAGTTACTGCATTTATCCCATTTGGCTGTACGTCACTCTTATTATTATTTAGCGTATAGCTTATTCACATCACAAAAGTTCCAATAATGATTGAATAAAAGCATGAAAAAAAGACACGGACAATTGAGGTTGGAAACAAACATCAAAGTTATGTAGGTATATGATTAATTGCAACCTTAGTCACTCTCTGTTTATCTATGTGTAATTCATATAAATCCACAAGGGCGGATTTACACAGGGGGGTGGCGTAATGGGGGTAATTACCGCCCCCTCATGAGTATCGAAAACCTGAAAAGAAAGGTACGCACATAACAAATTTCATACAATAATTTTAAATTCTTAATTTCTCATATATTGTCAATATATTAACGATGAAAACTGATTCTTTGATGTATGTATTTTGATTTTTTCTGTTTTCGGATTTTTTTCTGTATTTTGGTTGTGAAAAAATTTCCATTTCAAATTTTATATGAGGTATAATTAAAAAATGTTGTGTACCTGATCTATTGGTTTCCCTTTTTCTCTTGTTTTCGGGATTTTTCATTTTTAACATTATTTTTTGTTTGTTATCTTGTTAGAGGAAAGACTTTCATTTGTTTGTTCGTTTCAGATATTATTAACTTGTATTTTGAGTCTCTTTATTTCAGTTTTGAAGGTGATTAAATGTTATGTTGGCGATTTATTGGTTCTCAATGGTTATTAACAAACGAAAAAAAACTATATCCGATCTTGATATCCAAAAATGATACTACATATTAATATTATTTTGCTCTATATTGGCTGAGATATCATTATTTCATCTAAATTTGTAATCTGGCCTTTAAAAGCAAAAATCTGAGTTTAGTTCAGTTTCTTTCGACCAGGAATTATTTTCTGTAAAAAATACCAAACTACCCATCATCAATTTTCGAGTTAAATGAATCTCTGCAAAATTCTTTTTTTATAGTTTGAACTTCTATAACGCCTTGTACCTACAGAATGCTTTCAGATAATCTTACTGCATTTTCATGTGCATTCAAAAATTGCATCTAATTCACCACATATCAACAAGAATAATACTACTTCTTCTATTTCAGTATCCTAATGAGTTCATTACAGTACTAAGATGTAGTGCTGTAATGAAACTCATCAAAGCATTGTTTTCAGTTATATTTTTTGTTTCGTGGTTGTCAGTACTGACCTCAGATCCTCTCAATTTTCAAATCAAATCAATTCAAATTCCGTAATCTGTCAAATTTCGTAAGTCATACCAACTGCCAAGATACAATACAAAAGCCACTAATCTGAATTTTTATTTGAATTTCGAGAGTATCTCACAAAACTTGACTGAAATAGAGAAAATATCGTCTAATACTTGTGTTCCAACACTCATGCTTTCGAAAGCATTTGTGTTGGAAAAGGAGCTCATTCTGCAACTTGTTTTAGAATATAATATTTCACCACACTGGCTAAGATATCATTATTTCATTTGCATTTGGAATCTGACCACAAAAGGCTGAAAATTTTTTCGTCCAGGAATTATTTGAAGACTTCGGTACAAAATACAAACAACAAGAGTGACCCGTCATTGATCATTTCGATTGCAATAAATCTTTGCAAAATTCTAAACACCTAGTACAAATGCCCTCAAATAATCTTGCTGTAACTCAACACTGATGGTTAGAACCACCGTTATCGTCACAGGATAAAGACCAAGAGCGACAATACACCAAAAGTAAAAATGTCGAAGCCGGCTGGTACAGTCCTTAGACAGGGTGTTCAAGCGTGACGCAAGATCCACTTTTTATCATTTCGGACTTTCAGTAATGATACCTTTCAATTTATCGAATATGAACCGTAAGGTGCGGTACCATAAGAAGCCGGTGCCTTGGCGGTACGATTCACTGCCTCCTTTGACGAGGAGATCTCACGATGACTGCCCCCGCCCGACACTCCCCTCCCCATCCCTCTCTTAGCAGACCGGAAATTGAAAATTGAATTATTACGTCGCTCTTCATCGGATAAAAATAAGATTTCTCCAGCGAGAAGAAAACGGGCCCAATTGGCCGATTAGGAGATTTGAGGGGAACATTGACCATGCTTGAAGGAGTGGAAGATACCCAAAGCTCATTGGATGAGGTCCTAGATCTTCAGGCAGTTGATTTATCTGACATTATCAAGAAACTTCTGCTTCTTAGACCAACGATAAGGCTGTTCCTTTGAATCTTGTATTCAGTTGTGTCTTGATAGTCTTCTTTGTTCCTGATACGTTTTTTATTAACTTATAGAGAGTGTGAATAACTTAGGAAAACCTCCAGAGGTGATTCAGCATAAAAAATGATAGGTTGCTGCTTGAATGTTGTCCTCAAATGCTTCGTTTCTCGAAATACATGGTACTAGGATTCTCTGAACTGGCATGTATTCATCACTCATACTTCCAGTTACACGAACGTCTAATTAAATTTAATGATTCATTAAAAATTTAAATGAATTTTAAAATTTTTGTGGCAGTAACTGCCGGTTTCACTTCTGTCTACTTTTTTAATCAAATTCAATTTAACCTTCGCGAAACTGCCAATCGAACTGTAAGAGAAAAGTGAAAGTAATTTGGTGGGTTTTAAAAAGTAATTATTGCGTATTGACATTTTGATATCCTATTTGAATTTTGAATTCATCATTAGATAGCATACGAATCCATTTTTTCGAAGGATAGCATTGTACGATTATGAAATATTCCGAAGACTTGAGTGAGCTATTCGTTATGTGATAAAAAAATCAATTTCACTATCACAAAATTCTTCCAGTTTCTTGAAAAGTTTCGGGATTTTGCGTAATCATATATTCAGTCAGTGAGAATAGATAATTAAGATAGAGAAAGAGATAAACTAATTTCATCGATCTTCAAATGAAAAAAACAAGCAAAAGTCAATTATAACAAAATTACTAGTAGAAAAATCGAACATGCTACAAATGTCTCACTTCACCTTTTCTATTTTTCCCATTTAAAAGTCTTTCTTGAATTGCCTGATCGATTTTTGAAAAATAATTTCTCAAATCTTTGATTTTTTGTATCAATTAGAAAACAAATAATAGCAGAAAGACTCCTGAGTAACACTTGTTCACTAATTTGTCAGGAGACTATTCCTTTCAAAATATTGTTGCCTAGCAATGCGAAAAACGAAATAACACTTTGAACGTCCAAAATTTGTAACATTTCGGAGTCTATATCAGACTCCTTCATCAGACAAATTCTTAAATTAATAAAAATCTTCAGAATCTTGAAAATTGTTTGATTTATCGATTGTTATTGTGAAGTCAGGTTGGTGTTTTGGTTCAATGCTTCCGAACTAGATAATTCTTGATAATGTTTTGAAGAAATAAAAAATATGCATAGGAAGTTTTTTTTGGAACCGCGACTCATAGAAAAAAATTATCGAAAAAAAGTTTTTTTCACTGAATGCAAACAATTAAGAAAAAATTAATAATATGAATGCTTTTTACACCAATTTTTTTGGATCAAATCAGTTGGAAAATATTGTTGCCTTACAATGAACGTACAAAAATTCTCAAGAACGCAGATTATCTCACTTTGTTTTCTGACAGATGGTCATCATACACCCTGACTTTGTAATCATAGTGGGCATTTAATTGTTCAGATATAAAGCAGCAAGTAACCATGAAGTTGTAAAAGTCAACGACAATTGTGATTAGGGACTTTTAATATGAATAAGGGTTTGAAGAGATTGAATCACATTTTACCGAGTATAATGAATTGAACGTTAACACGTAAAGAAAAGGTTAGATTCTCTCATTATTAGTGACACATGAAAAAAACACGTGTTTCATCATTCAATTCTATAATTTAAGGAGTTTTGAATTTGTATGGGTTTGCGAGGTGTTGAAATTAATTTGAGGTCTTTTCCGGATTTATGAAGTTTGCCAATGTCTTATTCGAATCTATAAGATTAGGTGATTATCCTGCAGTTCGAATAGCTTCTAAACCGCCTCTTCTATAATCTGTTTTCCATCTTCACCAACTTATACTATCTTGAGACATATTTTGAGAAATCTTCATCGCTTGCATCTTCGAAGTCCGTTTCTGCCTTACACCTTTGACCAACTACCAATACCAGTAGAATCTCTATCGTGATTCGTGAAGAGTAGAATGCAGACCACAGTTTCATTCATGATGTTGAGAACGCCAGTCGGCCTTTTCTGAGGCCAATAAACCACAATTCACTACACGGATAACAAGATCTAATTGGTGGTTCGGTATTGGACTGGCAATTCAGTTTTTCGGTTCATTCTCTGCTCATTGTTATGTAACGTAATGAGTTACGTGATTTTTGGCAGGTACATCCTCAGATCGGGCTTTAATTGATGGATGTAAGAACGGAAGGTAGATCTTCGCCGCTTTGATCGAGGTTTAAAAAAATTGAAGCAGGACCGTAGGCAGGATCAGGAGTGAGCAGAGCTCATTGAAGCTTTTCCATGATAATTGCAATTGCTTTCTGATGAAGAGAGGTTCTGTTTGATTCTGGAATATTGACTTATTTTATCATGAGACTATTTTCATTTAGTCATTTTTATCATGAGATGAAAAAACATATGATATTTAATTCTCCATAAGTGTTAACTACTTATCATCTACAAAGGCTGAACAAAAGAAATTTTTCTCGTTTTCTCTTTTGCCGGTGGCAACCGAACTTTTTGATCTACTTCCCAGACATTTCAATGTAAATATGAATAATTAGAGGCTTACATTTCAGATGGATCCAATCAAGTAAAATTTGCTTCTCAACATTTATTTCTGCAAATAAGTAGATTTTAACTTGATACCCCCTATTTGAAGCAAGACCTTAGGGTTTATATAGCAAATATAAGAAAAGGATTCACTTGAGGAATATTCGAAAAGCTATTTATGTATAACACGTGTAAATCTCACAAGTTACACACAATTGCATTTCTTGAAGCATAACATATAAGATTCTTTCCAATTTGAAAAGCTATTTATGTACAACACGTGTAAATCTCACAAGTTACACAAAATTGCATTTCTTAACGCATAACATACACGATTCTTTTCAATTTCGAAAAATCTGATAATCAAAATGAAATATCAATGAAAATTGTGAGCGGTCCATATGAGCAATATTTATTGATGACAGTAGATGATGGTGTAGAGCGAAACAGCTGAATTGTTGTTCAGGTCATTGAAACAAAACACAAAACATTTAAAAAAAGATTTTTCACAGTTTTCAATGGTAGAACTGAGGTTATTGGAGTGTGGAACTAGCAAGTATTTGAACTTGAGCCTTCTGAACTTCTGAATTATATATAAACACGAAAAATTTACCGACTAGCTTAACGATAAGTTCAGAAATACCCACTCAATTCGCGAATTACTCGAGTCATCCTACTGCTGTACATTAATTTTTTTTTATTTGGGGGCATTTCTAGACGAGAGTAAGGCACTCTTGATTTTGATCTTGCATTACCAAGATTCGAACACAGATATTAATAGTATTAAGTCTTCGATGACTTACCTTGCGGTTCTTGTTTGTAATTGTGCGAACCTTCACTGTTTTGAGAGGATGGTACTCCGCGTTTTTTGTATGTTTCTAGGTCTCTTAAGTGTGTTGTGAAAGGAGTGTCTAAGAAAGGCCTTTGGGTTATGCCGACCGCCCTGTATGAGGTATTGTGAGCACCTGAAACAAAAACCCAGATAATTTCAATCAGACATCACTTTTCGAAATGTCAATATCCGCAAAAAATCTTTTTCAGAATATTGATTCAACTTCTGCAACTATGAAGAGAATAATGATAAAACTCAAAGAGAGTATTGGTGGAAGATATTAAGAAGTAGATTTTGAATTTGTCTCCATGGCAATTCTAAGCATTTTACATTCGATATCATTCGACGAAGAACATAAAACCGAATTCTAAGAGTCGAATTCGAAACCAATCAATTTCAGTTTCAATCTGCTGCGTAATGTAGATAAATCTGAACAGTAGTACATGAGATAATTACAGCTGTAATAATGAGGGGCCTAAATTGCTTCCACTACAGAATTGTAGATTGCTAATTCTGGACATTCATCAAGTTATGGGTTTCAATCGGAGTGATCGTCATAAATTCCGGTGTTTACGACTAATCTGCGGTAAGTAGATATACAGGGTGCAACATTGATTTCTATATAACCAGAGTAATACTGCATTCCCAATATTCCCATAATTTGTAACTATGTTCGAATGTGTATATTATAAAAAAAATTCTGGGCAATTCAGGAATGAGACACCTGAATCAATTCATCCTCCAATTAATTTTCCTACAGGTTTGTCTTCAAAATGATGTTGGAACAATTACGTCACACAATATCAAGTATGAAGAAGCTTCTATGATCAGTTAATCTCCTCAAACGTGCAAAATATTCTCTCCTTCATAGATATTTTGACGTAACGTCAGTTCTACAATTTTCTATCCCGAAAAAAAGCAAAATGAGTCTCAACGCAAGAATATTCGCTAGTGTTCAAGGTCATCTGGAAACGCCAGATAAAATTAGCGTTATTGGAGCAGGAATGGTGGGCATGGCATCTGCTATCTCAATTCTCAACACAGGAGTAACCAAGAACTTGGTATTGGTTGATCCTTTTGGGGACAAAGTTAAGGGTGAAGTCTTGGACTTGCAACATGGAGCTTTATTCCTTGGTCATCCCACCATCAGCGGTGGAAACAGCTACGAAGCCACCAAAGGATCTAAACTCTGCGTGGTTACAGCTGGTGTTCGTCAGTTGCCTGGAGAATCCAGACTCAATCTCACCCAAAGAAACGCGGACATCATGGTCAAGCTAATTCCCGACTTAATGAAATACTCCCCAGATACCTTGATACTAATGGTCAGCAATCCTTGCGATGTTTTATCTTACGTATCTTGGAAATGCAGTGGGTTACCACCTTCAAGAGTTATAGGAGCTGGGACCAACCTAGATTCAGCGAGATTCAAATGGAATCTGTCACAAAGATTTGATATAAATCCCGCTGATATTCAAGCTTGGATCATAGGAGAACATGGTGATCACAGTATCGCCCTTTGGTCATCGTTGAATCTTGCAGGCATGCGAGTTCAGAAACTCTGCCCTAGCTTCGGTACCGATAACGACCCTGAAGATTGGCAAAAATGCCATAGAGACGTTATTGGTGCAGCCCAATCCATCCAAGAACTGAAGGGCTACACCAACTGGGGAATAGGCATGTCAGTAGCAGCGATGGCCAAAGCGATAATAACAAACAGATTGACGATATTCCCAGTATCTGTAAACGCTAAAGGGAAATATGGTATTCAAGATGACGTCTATATACCACTTCCTGCAGTTGTTGGTTATAACGGAGTCACTGATATATTAGACATTAATCTAGGAGAAAAAGAACTAGCGGCTCTCCAAAGCACAGCGAAAGTTATGAAAGAAGTACAAGATGGTATATCCCTTGGGAGTCAAGCCAGAAAATGTAACTGTACCAGGTGTAAAAAACACGCATTTTAGAAACATCTACTCCTACCTTTACTTTATATTTAAGCTTCAATGTTCAATTTACTGTATTATACTGATTTATCAAAAAGACGTGTTTTTCATTATAAAGTCAAGATACCCTGTGGAATTTAGACAGTTTTTGTCAGATTATACTTTACAGTCAATTTATTCTTCACTGAGTTTTTGTTGATTTTTCTCCATGAGCTTGCAGAATAAAATATTCTGGAGGGAACAGAACCATATAGAACATGTGGCAGATAAGGTGAGCATAATTGGGGCAGGAATGGTTGGAATGGCAGCAGCTATAAGTATGCTCGGATCTGGAGTGACGAAGAATTTGGTTTTGGTCGATGCTTTCGGCGAGAAAGTCAAAGGAGAGGTTATGGACCTTCAGCATGGCGCCCTCTTCTTGAAACATCCCAGAATAAGTGGAGGAAACGATTTCGCGGACACTGCTGGTTCTAAGTTGTGCATCATAACTGCCGGTGTGAGGCAAGAACCAGGGGAGTCAAGATTGGCTTTGGCTCAAAGAAACGCAGATATTATGTCGAAGTTGGTACCGGAACTCGTTAAACATTCCCCTGACACCATGATATTGATGGTGGGTAACCCATGTGACGTAATGACTTATGTTGCTTGGAAAGCAAGTGGTCTTCCAGCTAACAAAATAATGGGAGCTGGAACTACTTTGGACTCGCAAAGGTTCAAAGTGTCCCTGGGCAAGAAGTTCAACATCAACCCTGGCAACATCCACGCTTGGATCATTGGGGAACACGGGGACAACAGCATAGCCCTCTGGTCTTCAGTGAACATCGGTGGAATCAAAATACAACAGCTCAACCCCAAGTTCGGCACTTCAGAGGATCCAGAGAACTGGGCACAGCTGCATAAAGACGTAATCGGAGCAGCGCAAGCTATTCAAGAACTCAAAGGTTACACCAATTGGGGCGTTGGTATGTCGGTCGCAGCAATGGCCAAAGCTCTGATATCCAACAAGCATACTGTATTTCCTGTTTCCGTGAACGCCAAAGGGCGATATGGCATTGAAGAGGATATTTTCATACCTATACCAGCTGTTCTTGGATCTAATGGTGTGACGGATATCGTGCACTTGAATTTGAATGAGAAGGAACTGACTGATTTGCAGAATACTGCGAGATTGCTGAAACAGGTGCAAGACTCGATCAAGATAAAAGGGAAAGAAATCAAGTGTAAATGCAGGAGGTGCAAGTGATTTATTTTAAGGAATTTTTCATGAATTAGTATGTCAATTCTTAAGTATTTTCTTATTTACATATACGTATTTTGTGGAAGGAATAGATATTTTTTCATAAAATGTAATCTTTGTGCCAGTTGTGTGAAATTTGGATTCCATTGTTATCCAGTTGAAGAAACTACTACGATAGGAACGGTTTTTATATCTGTCAATTTTCATTGTTTCTTAAGTTGTTCCTCATTATTATTGTCTTTGTCTATTTTTTCAGCTTATTTATCGAGTATATTTTTTTATTCGGGATGGCCTCTTCAATAGGCATTGTTCTTTTTTCATTGAGTAGTACGATGAGGTCTGTGGTATTGAGTATTATTCTTCTATCTGTAAGAACAATGCGATCCCAATAGAGTTTGCACTGCCCATTTTCTAAAACAGTGTAGTTATATGTGATAAAGGAGAAATAGCAGTGTATAAACTCACACTAACAAAATAAACAGTATCTGATAAAACGAAGTAAACGAAAAGGAAACTAGGTGAAATCGTAGAGGAAAATTAACAAAATAATGCAAGTCCAAGTGGAAAATTAACTATAAGACAAGTACCAATTCACTGACGTATGTCCTCACTGATGTGATGATACATGTAAGATGTCTAACCAAACATCTGTAACCTCACCTCTTATGATAGACGCAGGGCAGAATCCAAGCAACATCTATCCTTCACCAAGAAGGAGCAGAACACAGTCGAACATACGTGGTGAATATCAACCTGCACGTTTCAGGTGAACACCTGAGAAAAGCCTTGTGCTAACCAGAACTCCAAGATCATTGTAACAATAGCTATGGGCATCTGTTTTTTTTTTATATTTTGGAAAGAATGATCTGATTTAAACAACGCATCTCATCAAAAGGGCAAGAATTCAATTCGAAACCTACAGTCGATGCCTTTAAGAAAAAGATTGGTCCAGAGTGAATCAATCATGTATTCCCAATGACAATTAGATTTATTGAATGATTGCAAGAAGAGTCAGTTCAGTTTTCTCATAATTGACAATTTCATGAAAGGAAAAACGTCTCTATGATCAAGATGTTGTCATAATTGGTACTTCATCTTGACGTAGCATGACAGTGTGATAACGGTGAATCATCGGACGCCTTTTTTTTTCCAAATTCCGCGATGGACATACACAACAGAATATTCTGGAAAGTTCAACCTCAAGTGGAACACTTTGGCGATAAGGTCAGCATAATAGGAGCCGGTATGGTCGGTACAGCAACAGCTGTGAGCATACTTGGTTCAGGAGTCACCAAAAACCTGGTTCTGGTAGACGCTTTCGGTGAAAAGGTTAAAGGCGAAGTTTTGGATCTTCAACATGGTAGTCTCTTCTTGAAATACCCCAGGATAAATGGAGGCAACGATTTTTCATTGACCCAAGGTTCAAAGTTATGCATCATCACCGCTGGTGTACGACAAGAGAGTGGAGAATCTCGCCTTGCTCTAGCCCAGAGAAACTCCGATATTATGGTCAAGTTGGTTCCTGAACTCATCAAATATTCCCCTGAAACCATGATACTGATGGTGGGTAACCCTTGCGACGTTTTGACCTACGTAGCCTGGAAAGTCAGTGGACTACCCCACCATAAAGTCATCGGTGCTGGCACCACTCTAGACACTCAGAGGTTCAAAGTGTTAATCGCGAAGAGATTCAATGTGAATCCTGCCAATGTCCACGCTTGGATAATAGGAGAGCATGGTGACAATAGTATACCACTTTGGTCTTCCGTCAACATAGCAGGGTTGCGGTTAAAACAAATGAACCCCCTGATTGGCACTGACAAGGACCCTGAAAACTGGATGTCACTCCACAAAGAAGTCATAGGAGCTGCTGGTTCCATACAAGAGCTCAAAGGTTACACGAACTGGGGAGTTGGAATGTCTGTTGCAGCCATGGCCAAAGCTCTTCTTACCAATAAGCAAGCAATATTTCCAGTGTCTGTTAACGCGAAAGGTAGATACGGTATAACAGAAGACGTGTTCCTCCCCCTTCCAGCTGTTATAGGAGCTAATGGTGTTACGGATATCATCAACCTGAATCTCAGCAACGATGAGATGACGGCTCTTCAAGATACAGCCCTGTTAATGAAGAGTGTACAGGATGGAATCCAAATCAAGGGGGCTGACATAAGCTGTAAATGTAGAAGGTGTAGAACCTGAATATATGTAATAAAATCGAGAATATTTTCTTTCCACATCACACAATTCATATGATGGTAGAGGGACAAATATTGTCTCGAATATAAAGGTTTTCGAAATTGATTCCTCGCTCAACACTTGGTGAAACATCTTTGGTCAATTGAAAAAATACACACAAGACTACGTTCACAATATTTTAATAAATTAAACATCTAATAAGTCGACATGTTTCTAGTTTTATCTCATTCTCAAGACTGAAAAGTAAACGCATAAGTCAAAAAACAGATCTTAAAACCGGAGATAAGCGGAAATCTGATTGATCGTTCACAATTATTGGTTGTTTATATTTTGAAGCAGAAAGGTTTTGTTCTTCTAGATTGATATATACAAGTAGAAATCATTTATGAGTTGGATATAGTGGGCTGGTGCATAACTGAATTTGCAGAGTTGCCAACAGGTGACATAAAATTCGAAAGAACAATCTCTAATGAGAGAGAATTAACATTAATCCAGTCCAAATATATCATTATAGCCCAAATCCCTATTGCAGACGGCAGTGCCCTAAACATGTCGTACATTCAGCCGGTTATTGTTATGGTCATCATACGAAATAAATTTCGACGCAGTTGGCAACACTGACTAATGACAATTGATCGAAATGTCCAATCGGAAGTCGTATTTTGCCATAAATTGAACCGTCCCGTTCCGAATATAGCAAATATGTCCCAATAAATTACCCTACGATTTGTAATGATACATAAATAATGCAGTGTTTATGCATGTAATTATGTTATAAATTTTCCAGAATTAATATGGATATCCCAGTGTGCTTATTAACTATTCACGCGGCTAAGTTTGAACTTACGTTGCTTTTGCTACACAGTTCTGGCGGTTAGTGTACAAGTGGTGTATTTATTCTACTCCAATAATAATTGAGCTGCGTTGAGTGAATTACTATTTCGCGATTTTAGGCAACTACAAATTTGAGGTAGCCAGGTTTAGTAGAACATAAAATACATCAAAACTCTGAAAAATTTGATGAAATGAAAAACAAAATAGGAAATAATTTTTCTTCTTGCGAATAACGCCAGTAGATGTCGCTACAGTTAATGGCGTTTTCGTGTAAGTATTATATTTGATAATAATTCGATGAACTACATGTTTTAATAATATCAACGCATCGAGTCCATGTGTTATTACACCCGTCTCACATCCGAACACTACGGAAAATTTTATGACGAAATGTTTTGAACAAATCTCCATTCTACTGTTATAATTGTAAACAATTACTGTGTATTTTGAGTTGCCTAAAGAGATGTTTTGGGGGCGCATTGTTTCATCTTCAACCATTACCGGTAATTCCAAAATCGACGGCTGCCGATGAAATAAATGCTTGCCTAAAATCGTCAACTTCAAATTTGGCTAGATAATAAAGCTTTCAATTCAGTCGATTGCTGTTGGAATAGTACCAATAGATATTTGAAGCCTACAAAAATTCGAAAAACACCTGCACCACCAAAATTGTTGGAAATGATTTTTTGTCACTGCAAAAAAGGATGCAATGCGTCATGCACCTTCAGAAAACTGAGACTTTTTTGTAACTCTAGATGTGGGGAATGTGCAGGTGTTAACTGCCAAAACAGTTGTCCAATCTTTGGCAAAGATGAAGAAATAATTGACAGTGGCGACAGCCACTCAGAATCAGATAAATTTTTTGACACAAAAAGTGATGAATAAATGAAATTTTTGAATGATATTTTCATTTTGGGGTTGCTTTTAGGGGTTGACAAATAAGAATAACTAAAACTAACATTGATCCAAAATACTGTTATAAAATTGATTGAAATTAATTAATTATATTAATGAAGACCCATTTTCACATATTTTATGCTGAAAGGGGATGGTTTATACGGTCTGGAAGTATATGGATTCCTTCATTAAACTTCATAAAATGCTACTGAGGCCCAAAAATTACTTTGATTTAGGTTTGAACAAGTTTCTTTTAATTTTGGATAAAGGGGTTGTTTTCTGCCCTTAAGAACAATAAGCATAAATCAGCATAGGATAGGAGTATCCAAAATTTCATCGAAATTGAATCATCTTGATAGAATTCGGATGTAATGCCTAATTTTCGCCTCATTGACTGGACTAATTGTACAGGATAATTTTATGTTCACTTTCAAGGTATTATACCATAATAGTTCATTATAATATTAAAGTTGCTTTTTTATTTATCGATTGAGACATAACATGTTGAAGAACGCGTGCCCAATTCTGACTGCGTTCAGTTGAATGGTTCGGATTTTATAGGAGTTAGATGAAAACGGACAATCAAATTTCTATGTGGTTTATTGACCTCCTCTATTGATGAATACTAGCCATATTATAAAAACAGAACAAATTTCTAACAGTTTCGTTAGCACAAACTTATAAACGTCAAAAGTCGTTTTTTTCTCAACACCAACCTGAATCTAGTAATTCAAAAAGTTACGAAAGGGATATCACCAACATAATTTCGAATATGCACAGCCGGCCCTGATGATCTTAAATCTTGAACTGACTTCATTCAAGGAACTTCCAATTTCTGACGTGGAAATTACAAACCTAGTGTGGAATTTCCTCGTGGACATCCGATAGCACCAGTTACTGCAAAACGAACGCCAAAACGTTATCTGAAGAAGAATTCGAAGTCTAACCTTCGCCACCACAGAGCTCTCTATGGGAAATTGCCCACCAGATTGCAACTCATTATTTTTATCGTTTTAATCGAAACGTAGGTACAGAGAGATCTACTTCCTCTCCTATCTCCACAGCGACACGAACTAATTAAAAGCAAAATTAATCTGGGAGCAGGAAAGGTGTCACTCAACACCCGTAGAAAAACCGACCAGAATCTAATCTCTCCATTGTCAGCAACAATTAAAACTATCTTATCTCGAAGGATAAACCGAAGAGAATATAAACAGAGAAAACAATCAATTCGGCAGTGGGAGGTTTGTGAAGTGTGGGAAACGGCCTTCAGGGCACTCTACCGCTTTTCTCAAGGAAAGCCGGCATGTCGGCTGGAAGCGGCCTTATCTGCGTTCGACGGCATGCAAAAGAGATAAGGCCGCGATCGTCCCAATGGCCAAGACTCGATCAAGATGCTGTGGGAATATCGGTGGCAGCTCTCATCGCCGATAAATCTGCTTCCTCTGATAAAGACCTTTATCGTTCGGACGAAAATCCCTATGAGAACGACGTCACGGGTATCTCGGATGTGCACAGATGATTTTTTTCAGTATTTTCAGTATTCATTGTTGATAATGAATATAGGACAACCTTCCAATGAAGTCTGATACCTCCAGCGGAAATTTTAATAATAAACAAATTCGTGATTTCCATATTATCTAAAAGGGATTGAAGTATTTAAAAAAAAATGAAACAACTATCTCAAAAAAACATCAGACCCCACTAAAACTGGAATTCTGTGTGACAACTCAATAATCTATGCCAATACATAAATTTGAACTGAAGAATTAAAATATTGTTCCTTTGTTACATTAGAGTTGAACCTGCAACATTGTTTTGTGTTTAGATGAATAGAGTTTTAATTTTTCACAAAAAAAACACCCCTCTTCATATGAGAATGTTCACATTTTTCAGAACGTTGCAGTCAGCGCATCAGTTTAGGCAATATCACAATAAAATTACAACTTCCGAAATCGACTGAAAATCCCCTATTATAACCACACAACAGAATCTGTTTCAGAAAGTGAGCACTGCAGACTCTATCGGTATCGTACTTTACTCACAGATAGAAAAATAACACAAAATAGAACAGACCTCAGCGTACTACTTGAATATTAGAAAAGGAAACTGAAATAAGTGAATATTCCTTAAGAAAGAACAAGAATGGAACTACAGACGCTCATATGGTCGCAAAGTTTTAACAGATAAAAATAGCACACAATAGACCAAACCTTACCGTATGCATTTCGACATTCCGTAACCGGATTAGGCACCTCACGCGAATAGGCGCTATGCCATTGGTCAGACGAGCACTAATTAAGAAACCAATCACATTTCGCGTGCAAAATGTATAATACGTACAATAAGCGAGAGTTCAGCTTTATTTTTCATTTTATTCAGCAATTACTTATATCGGCTAATTGAAAGTGGGATTTTTTCCAATTGATGAATGAAATATTACTGGTTGCTTTATTCAGCCATTTCAAATTGTGAATGTTTTGAGCCTAACATGACGTTTTTCAGTAGATATGGTTGCCAGACAGATTTTTCGGTTTACCTGTACTATAATATAGGTAATTTATATTCTGCAGCATCCAAATGAAATATTCTTGAGATAGAAACATGGTACCAAGTCACAGAAAAAAAACTATTTGATTTTAAAGCAATGAACTGAAATAGTCTAGTTTGATGACTGAACTTCGTGCGTTTTCTGAACATGAAAATTCCATTAATTTTCTTTCCAGAAAAATTCAGGATATAATCTTGATTAGTTTGGTGGATTGGGATTGTTGGGTTTCAGATCAGACTGAAAACATCTCTACCTAATCGAAAGATGGAATGAAGATGAGAATAATCAAACTATAGTAATTTAATCAACTAGTATGAACCGTGTGAACGGATTAATAAACGAGGGGATTGCAAAATTTCTCCCTCGGTCAAAAATAATCAAATAACGAAATTCTAACATAAGAAGTATTTCATTCTTTAGAACATACTTTATGAATTGAGTATAACCAAATTGAATGGAACGATTGACGTATCTCACCTAAATATTTTACCTCAGTTCAGAAATGCAATTATTCGTAGGATTTCTGAATTTTCTTTGTTCGGTTGCCTATGACAATTGGGCATTAAAAAAATGTGAAATCAAGCATTAATAAGGGTCATTAATGGAAGATTTCGTGTGCGTTAAACTTGACAATTGAAGTATGTGGGGAAAGCTCCAGTTGTATTTATATTAAATTGCACCAAGTCTGGTGAGGGTAGTCTTTTGAATTTCATATACATTTGAAAAAAAAAACATGAATAATACTGAAGAAAACAAAATGTTCCACAGATCCTTTACTTTGTCCGATATAATTTTATTGAAAATTTTCAACTTTTTTCAAAAGATTTCTGTGATTTTGATTATGACTTTATTTCCATTCTAGCAGCACATAACTTCGAATTTCGATGCGAACATTTTTTTCTATTCTTTCTTTGTTGTAGGTTCACATGTGTTATAAAAAAGTTGACTTCTCAAATGACGGTTCAGTTAATATAGGCAAAAACTACGACTTGGGGGAGGGGGATAAACACGTACAAGGTTTAACACGGTGATACAGATACGTTTGTTGCACTCGTGTTAGAACAGAGAAGGTTCCGAGTCTACCAATGGCGTAGCGCTCTACGCGCAAGGTGCCAAATGCGGGTACGGAAATTCTAAATGCTTACCGCATTGTGTTGGAAAATATGAAAATGAAGACATACGCACTGTGGTTTAGGAAAATTACATATAAGAAGGAGTTTCTGGAGAAGGAAAACTTTGAAACTTCAATATCCCTTATGGTGTATTGTCGCCTCAGAAAGTATTTGTTGAAAAATGGGCTTATCCGACACTGACCAGTGTAGAAAGAAGAAAAACATGTCTTGGTCAAGAGACTTGTAGGAGTGAGGAATTAGCCTCACTGAAGCCTGATATTTCATAAGATCTCTGGAGAGCTGTGAAGGGTGTGGTGAGAACAGGCAAAATAGACCATAAGGTCGCAGTGGACTGTAACCCCCTTTAAACTAAACTGGGCGACTTACTAGAGTTCGACGGCGACCTAATCCAGGCCTAATCCCGATTCCTGAGTATATGCGGAATCGGCAGCATCCTGAATTCTAACTTCGGATGGCATTTAACGTCGCTCGGAGTGCCGCGCACGCGAAATCGCATTACTGGCGTTGTTACATAATCATCGGTAGGTCAGCAACAGCATGCACCGATCATTTCCGGAGTGCACCATTTCCTGTTCGCCATTAATACTAAATTATTTGCAGAATTTTGCGACGGGTGATGAGCCGACATCTGTTAATGATTTGTCCTAATTAACCCGCAACAGAGCGGCCCTTCGTGTTCCCTGTTGTTCCCGAGGGAGCTTTGTGCAGTCGTTGACCATTTATCCAGTTCTGGAGCTCGTCCAGTGTTCCTTACACGCAGATTGGAATGGCCAGCGACAGCTTTCAGTTTTATCGAATTGCGAATAGAGATGAAACTAGAAAATATACATCAGAAAGACCTAAATCACCTTTCGAAGTTGGAAAAAAAATTGCGATCGAATGAACATTTCATAATTTGAATTGGAGACATAGGGACCCATCCACCTTTCGAAAAAGTTTTAGATACCGTCGGTCTAATACCAAAGTCACGAATGTGCTTTTGAGATGTTTCGAGAAAAACGCTTTTTAAAAATTAAATAAGTACTAGCTGGCCCGGCGAACTTTGTTTCGCCTCAGAAATTCATGAAGTCGTATCAACAAAACTGGTACTTTTTCAAGTAGGAGGTAAATAAGACAAAATTAAAGTACAAAATATACAAAAAAAAATTGATTACATTGATATGGGTAGGTATGTACATTGTTATTTACATGAATAGACTTCTCTTTATTTGAGCATTACCTGATTATTATTTCAAAATTGTCTCATTGTTGTACGTTATGATGAACCACATCATAAGAAGGAAAATAATTTTCTTTTTTTTTCCATTTCATCAAATTTTTCATTGTTTTAATGTATTTTATGTTACCCCCACCGACGAAGAATCCAACAAAAAAACTTTCATAAATGGTCGATTAAATGGTGTAACCAACAATATGGCCGACTGAGTTTCATATATTAAGATATGAATAGAGCTTTCATTACTAGAAGTAGAAGAGGGGAAAAGCAGACCCTTTCGTGATTTAAGCTTTGATATTATGAATTTATGTAATTGCGACATACTGCACATAGGCGAAAAGCACAATCGCGATTTTGGCATTGTACCGACGATATCATATAGTCAAGTTTTGTGACGAAGTTGCAAATAGATATAAAAAATTCACCCCGGCTAGATTCAAGAAGGAAATCAAGGCTTATCTTCTCCACTCTCTAATTCTTAGGTTTCTTTACATATTTATTCTCAATTTTAAGGACGCTCATTTTTCATTTCATTTTCTCCTGTAAATTTGGCTGTGTTTTTTTCATTTGAAATTTCTTTTTGTTTTTATCTTCTCCTGAATGCTCCTATGAAAGGCTAGGAGAAACTTTAGAGAATGATTCCAGTGGTGGCATAGCTCAATATGAAAATTTAAAACGGCTATATAATCTTCTCAACATGAGTTGGGGATTATGGCTTAAATTGCAAAAAAATTCAAATGAGATTTCGTGATGAAAATTCATATTAATATGATTTCAAGTTGCAGGAAATGAAATTAATTTTAGCCTGTAGGTCTGCAGCGTATACAGGGTGGTTAAGAAAAATCTAGTAAAATATCGAAAATTTTATTAACAGAGAATTTAAGCATTTGGAGACTTTCAATACAATGTATGGCCTCCACGAGCATCAATTACAGCTTGACATCTTCTTTGCATACTACACACGAGGTCGTTGAACATTTCTTGAGTAATTTGGTTCTCTAAACGGGGCAGAAGCTCTCTCAGATCATTTAAGGATTCTGGGGTAGGTTGATGATTATCTAATCTTCTTTGGAGCATATCCTATGCATTTTCTATGCGATTCAAATCAGGTGAGTGCGGAGGTATTGGTAAATGTGGAATACCAAGTTCTGAGTCCATTTGAAAATAAGAACATTTATGAAGCAAACTTCAGAAAAAAGGCAACCAGATTGACGAAATGTCTCATACTGATTTTTCTTAGATCGATTCAAGTTGTCATTGAGTTTTAAATGTATTCACAGTGATTTTTTCTAAAATTACATACTTTTGAAAACGATTGAATGCAATATCCCTAACTCTTGTGGAGCAGTATATTTTTCTCTGGTATGAATCAGAAAAAAAGGTATACGAAGAAAGTATTTCTCGAGACCTCAAGAATGTTAAAATAGAGTTACAAGTCAAAGACTCGCTTTGTATACCTAAGTCATGGCATGATTCATAGAACAGCATTAGACTTTCATCAAATAAGACAAATTTCCAGCTGATTCAAGTGTTTGAGGCAAATCTTTCCACTTCATTGGGTCGTTACGGACATAAAAACTTTTTTTCTGCTGCCGAAATTTTCATTCACCGTCGCAATCTCACGTATAAAAAGAGGTCAACCGGCTGAATCTGTTTCATCTTCGAGGACCTTGCTTACATACGAATCGAAAAAAAGCCATCGAACTAAAACGAATGCCATATCATTAATCGATTCACGGTAATTTGTGAGATAGTTTGTAAATTGGATTCTATCGTACGTGCGGGAAGAAAAAGAAGATAGTGGAGGTGGGGTGAAGATGAACTGGTGAAGATCAAGACCTGTCTCGGTATAGATCAAACTCGGTGGAACTGAGAGGATTTAATCGGTTATATGCGCTCTATGGAGTTGCTTATTTGCTTATTCAAATTCATGGTCAGAGTTTAGAATGAATTTCTTCTTCAAAATATTCTTATTGAAAATAAGACGAATATGTATGTCTTTTGGGGAATTTTTTCTGCTGAAATGTGGCTTTGTGCTTCTTTTATTTCATTCAGTTCTCAGAATATTCGACAAAATGTATTGAATGGACAAGCCTAGCACTTTTGGAGCAGCTGGGTTTCAACAAAGATTTTACTCCTGAGGTGTGGTGTTCAAATATTTCCAGAAGTCTCCCTCATTCCCAAAAAAGTCAAGATTTGGGAAGAAAGTTAGCACTGCACTTTTGGTTCTTTCCATAGAAAATTGGTGAAATTTTTTATCGAATTCTCTGTCAAATCTGTTTATTTTGTCACATCTTGTGGAACAAAATCGTGCGAGATCATCTCAGTTTCGCACAGTTTTCATGATAATCTTCAAATCAAAATAGAAAATATTTCTGCCAATCAATATTTCTCATTGCAAAAATCTTTAAACGATGTAAATAGAAACTTTCCATTAATTTTAATAAAAAATCAATGAATTAGAGAATGTAGAGAAGGCTTATTGTGACACTCGTTCATAAAAAACTATCCACTTTGTAGCTCTTTTTTGAATCATAATATCGTGGAAGAATATCAGTGTCTTCTGCACTTGAATTATAAATAACTTTTTTCTATTTCAGTATCGTAATGAGTTCATTAAATTACTAAAATTTGTGCTGTAATGAAACTCATTACAGCATTGGTTTTTCAGTTTTTTTTTTGTTTTGTTGTTGTCAGTACTGACCACTGGTCACAATTTTCAAATAAAATCAATTCAAATTCTGTAATCTGTCAAATTTCGTAAGTACACCAACTGCCAAGATACAAAACAAAAGTCACTAATCTGAATTTTCATTTGAATTTCGATAGTATTTCACACAATTTGACTGAAATAGAGGAAATAACGTGTGATACTCGTTGCAGAAGGCAATTCCAACACTCATGCTTTCGAAAACTCGCTCCATATCTGTGTTGAATATAGTTTCAGAAGTGCGAAAAAAAAATTTTAACAACAAAAAATGCTTGCTGCACTACTCTTTGTATGAATTTACAATCCTATCATCGCTTACACCCAGTCCAGTAATATCAGTAATTGTGAGCATTATATTTTCGTAATGATTTTATTTACTTTCAAGCAGTCTAATATCCCTCATTCAATTCTACTGAGGAGAACTCTTGAAATATATTTTCATTGTTTGTTCATTAAGATTCAGATTTGAATTGAACAGTTAATTACCTACAATAAATTTTTCACTTTTCAGTGCAAGTTTTTTCAATCAATATTTTTCTTTGAAATTTTTATTTTTGATGTTTTCGAAGTTTGTGAGGTTTGAAATTTACTTGAAGTTTTCAATATGCTTAGACCATTTCCCTGTGTATTATCGATCAGGAACTTAGTTCTTGGTAATTTATTAAAATAAATTTAAGGGCAACAAAAAAAAATTGAAAAATATTGTATAACAGGATGTTACCCATGTATCCTAAAATGTTCATATACATATTTCAATAATTGACAGATATATAGTGGAAATTCCTTCGTGCTAGATGAGAATGTACCAGAAAATTCAGAGTTAGTACATCAAGACATCCTTCTTCTACAAAAAAAATTCGAGGCAGATCTTCCCTTAAATGCACCTCGTCGAACCGAAATCATTATTCCATCCGAGCCCGTAGAAACGTAGTAACCAAATTATAGACGGCATTTCTATCATCCCATGATCATCCGAAGCTTATTTACCAAACAGTAAGCTGATACAGAGCGTTAAAGCTATCATTACTGAGCGGTTTCAACCATAATTTTCCGCTTCATACCTTTTTGCTACTGGAAATGGCGATAGGCTCGTAATGTGTGCTCTCCGATTCGATATCTTTTTTATTGTTGTGTCGTGTTTCTATCATCACTAGAAAGATTGCATATTCTACGGCTTCCATAGGGACTGAACCAGTTTTGTTGCAATATCTCATCCGATAGTATTATTATTACCTTGACGGAGAAGGAATCTGCAATTTGTGAAGAACGTTGCTGGCACTGCAAGGAAATTCATCCATTCGATGATTTACTCTCTTCGATTAAGTATATTTCAATGTTTTTATCCGATACAATTTGCTATTGCAAACTGAAATAGACATTCGATTTGGTGAATGCCTTATTTTGATTTATGTGCAATATTGTTGTAGGTACATAATTAGATACCTATTACCTATTGAAATACTTATATATTGGTTTCTTCTGCTGCTGAATATTGTCAGCCAATTCAAGTAAAAAATAATTGGTGCTCAACTAAATTCTAACATTTCGACAACACAATTTTAATGAAGACAAACCTTTTTTCTGATTTGTTTTTATTGGATATACAAATACCCCACACTCTTTTTGGACATCCTATATATGGACATAAATTATGGTCTCTGCTTTTTTCTGAAATGAATTTACGTTTTCCGTTTTTTCCCCTAGTCTCTGGAACGAAAAACAATCATCATTCAAAAAAAATTCTAATTGAGTGAGAAGAAAACCCTTAAAAATTTCAAGGAGAGATTTGGACTGCAGAAATAGATTATGAGTTCGATTGTACAATTTTCTTGGAAGAGTCCGATAATAAACTTAAAGTTGCTGCTTCTTTTATGCTTGACGGCAATGCAATTTGTCGTTCGCTCTTTCGTGATCTTATTCTCCAGTTTTTGATATGAAAAATAGCAGATCGATTAAGACAGTCTCGATATGGACTTTTTCCGATGTTTCCTCAAAAAAATTTGTTTTCTTTTGTAATGAACGACGTAAAATATGCCTTACGAACCATGGCGTGAGAGTTTTTTTTCTAATCACGTATAATTTTGATCTATCGGAATCAGGTAAAAAGAATGTTTCTCATATGCGAAATCTATAGGAAGTCGCTGCCAATCAGACACATCAGGACAAACAATACGAATTTCGACTTGCGTGCTGGAAATAATACCAATTTGGACCAATTATTCGACTCCTGTCGAACCAAAGAACCACGCAGAATGTTGATACCTTCAATGAGGGTGATTTTGAGAATTTCCTTTGTAGATACCGTTCACATGAATGCTCGATGTATGAATACATATTTCGTACACACGACGGAATGCAAGTTCTGGAAATTATATTGACCACATGCTGGCCAATTATGATAACATATGTTATGGTTTTTAGGGAGCTCAATTAAATAATTTACTTGCGACAGACCTGGTGCTGCATAATTCACGGAAAATATCATTTTCATGTTCACTTCAGACAGGGTAAAAAATATTCAATCGTTTCAAATAATTCTCAATAAGTGGAGAAGGCTTTTTCATTATATACAATGTGTCACATAAGTAGACCGGCAAACTTCTAGTGGATGTTCTAGACATTATTTGAGACGCTTTCGACCGAAATCATATTGTACAAAAATGCTGCGTTAAGGTGATAGGGCCCTCTGAAGATGATTTCCAGACAACACTTTTTGTCACATATCTCCAAAACTGCGTCAACTAAAGTGTTGAAATTTCACATATTGGCTACTATCAAGAATACGCATCGAATGGTTCGAGTGAATTTTTTTCACCTCAATCAAAAGCGTATCATTCTGACAACTTTTTTATCTTTCATTATTTTACAAGTTTTACATCAAATTCATAAACTTTGATATTTTTTCTTGAAAATTTGTGCTCTCGTTTGACATCGCCTAGTTGCGCCGGTTTTGAGAAAAATTGATTTGGAATTTTCATTTCGTTCACATCTCAATGTTTGTTATGCGAAGAATTATAAGGAAGTGAGTGGAATATCAATTCATTGTACTTGATTTCAATAATTTCATAAGAGCTTCGCCTCATAAAATAATCATAATACAAAATCATTCAACTCCCCTGAAGTTTATTTTTAAAGAGCTACTGAGAGTTCTTTGTACCTTACCAAATGATGAAAAAAAAAATTTCAAATCCATTTTTCTCCAAACTGGTGCAACTGTGCGATGTCACACAAGAGCACCTTTTCTCACGAAAAAATATTAAAGTTTATGAATTTGATGTGAAACTTGTAAAATAATGAAAGGTAAAAAAAGTTGTCACTAAAAATACGGCTGTTAAAATACTATATGTTTGATTTTTTTTTCAAGCCGAAGATTGAAAGAAATTGCCTCTCATCTTCTCTGATTCCCCCATATATCAACCTTCTGATATTGAGAAAAACGCAACAATTCAATTATTAACTTTCTGTACAATTGTTGTTCCAACAACCAACATTTTACGATCTTGTGTGAGAAAACCAAAGTGCAACAATACCATTTCGAGATGAGAGTTGAAAGACCGAGTTCTTCGCGATATTCATGATTGTTATGACTGCGGTGGAAAGATGTAAAAGAGTCTTAAGGTTACGAGTCCATTTCGTTCGCTTTGCGACCACAAAACCGTAATTCGAACAACACCGATCATAATTCGATCATGTAAAATCAAATCATCTGCATTTCATTTCAATTTCTCCCGGCTAACTGTCGCACTCAATATTTCATGAAAAGCAATAACTGTAAAAGATTAAATTGTGGGTATCTCTTTGTTACTTCAGAAAAGTTTCAGTTCTGGGAAGTTGTTGCTTAATACCATAAAATCTAGGGAGTAAACAACATAAACTCAAAATGATTTTAATGGATAAATAAAATTTGGGAATCCCTTTCAATTTTTGTAATTCTAAACATGATGAGAAATGCTGAGATTTTCTTTACCAGATATTCTACCTAGTCTCAACTTCTTAGGTTTCATTTAATGATAATGTGGAGTCCTTTTGTCGAATGAGAATTAAATTAACTAATTAACATAAATACTCATAATTTACACTCTGTTTTTCCGCAACTCAATTCATCGGAATATTTGTTCTTATGTAAAATGAAGAAAGCTACACAAAGGATTTTCCAAATTACACAGATTCATCTTTCGGTTGAATAAATTCACCAGAAATCTTTTCCTTGGGTTTTTTTACGTAAAGATGTTTGATCAATAGTGCTGTATATACATAGAGCAATCCTATTCTGAAACTGGAATTGCAAATGTCTTGTCTCAATTAAAAAGTTTAATAACTTTCCAATGAGGGACAAAATTTCAAAAAAATTATGAAAGAATATACCTACATCATTTTCTAGCTGTGAGGGCATTCAACAACGAGGTCTTTCTGTAGGGAGTTCACAAATAAGCCAACTGTAGAACGCCTTAATTGAATATTCAATGATAGTTCTCGTTCATCATTTCCGAAGAAAACTACGTCATAATGAATGGATTTTCCGCTGGATCGCTTTGTTTGAATTCGAAAAACAACTTCAACAGATCATTTGAGAATTCAACTCGAAGTTGAGTGTGGGAAAATGTAATTTCGAGATATTGGAATTGTTTATTTTCCAGATGTTATGTAAATCCATCATTCGGTTGAGCTAGATAATGATCATACCGCAAAACGTTAGTTATAGCGATGAATTCTTCTGCAATATTGATCTATATAAATTTACAATAAATCTACTTAGAAATGTAATATCACGAATAGCAAAAAGTCAATGAATAATTGAAGCGATGAAAAACCCGTTGTAAACTAGCCGTAAACCTATAAAATATTCCAAGAAGTTCTCTACTAAATAAGAAACAATACTCGTGAAGATAAAGGTGAATTTAAAATTCAGCGCGTGGATTTCTGAATCGCGGGTTATCCCATACTTGTACTCGTACTTACCAGTCTTCGATCTTGGTTCACGTGGACCATCTACGGTGACTTTGATAGCCTTGTTGTAGGTTGCAACTTGAGGAGGATTTGTTGAGACTGTGATGGTTATTGAGAAGGATTTTCCTGCAAAGAAAATAGGTCGTTGAAGATACTTGATACATTTAATGGTCTTGAAATATTATTTGAAATGCATTAATGAGATGACTCCATTAAAAACATGTATGTATATATCTAATTCTTGGGTAGTCATTTGGGACCTCAAAAGTAACTATGATATAACGAGTACACATATCAAAATTATATAATTACTACAATATTCGTATTTGTTTAATAGTTTTTCATTATATGAGTGTTAAAAGTGACGTTTTATTTTGAGTGAAAAAGTTTCACGAACAAAATAAAATCACTTTTAACACAAATACCATGCAATGTTCTTTGTACAACAGCCCTATTTTGATATTGAAATGGGCGCATTTGCAATGAATGGCAAATGTTGCCAACGTTATGATTACTAACGAATGAGAAAATATGCTGTCATTTGAATTTCGTTCCTGTTCAATTTTCCTCTTGAGTTTTTAACTGCTTAATATGTTTGTCGAGAGTCCAATTATTAATAAAAGTGACGATTGGGTATTCCTTTAGATATTGAACAGTCTGCAAGAAGAGCAAATCTGGAACTCCTACCTAAAAAATCTGTTCAGCAGTAGGATATTGCATATAACAATTTCCTGGCCTGGTATAAATTGAAAAATCTTGAAGGGAACTTCAGCGAAACTGTTTTCCTGGCAAACTTAGAAGAATAATGAAGAAGTGAATGTTAGTAAATATTTTGAGGTACTAGCATATTTAAAACTGAAAAGTGAAGGATATCGTCCCAAAAAATCGAAAATTCTCACTCGTGAACAAGTTGAAAAATTTATAAGGGAGGCACCAGATGAGAAATACTTGATGTTTAAGATTTCAGCTATTTTCGGATTATATGGAGTCTGTCGGCATGAAGAATTGTTTAATTTATCAGTGGAAGACATCGAAATAACAAATAAATCATTGGTTATATAACTTCCAAATACAAAAACGAAAGTCAGTCGTTCTTTCAGTATTATTGGGAAGTGTGTAGACTATTTTCAAAAGTACTTTGCACTGCGCCCTTCTGTCATCAAATATTGTCGTTTTTTCCTGAAATACATGAAAAATAAATGCAGTGCCAATACAGTTGGTATTAATACATTTGGGAAAATTCCATCTATTGTTGCCGAATTCCTCAAACTGCCAGAACCACAGCAATATACAATTAGTGCGTTTGAGCCAAGCATTGAAAGACAAAAGGCATTACAACGAAAACTGAAAATAGTTTTTATATTTTTTGCTCTTTTTGTCGAAATACGTAATCGTGTTAGTGAAGACTTGATATATTTCTTTTCTTTGTGTTTTTTCCTGATATAATGAGATACAGTGGAATATCCAGTAACTATTTCTCTATTATCAATTATAAGAAAATATCAATTTGATGCGCTTGTATATAACTTTTTTAATTTTTGTTTCTTTCATCAGTAACATCTTCACATACACGCTGTACATGTAACCTGCTCAGGTGTTCACTGTAGACAATGGTTAAAAATACATCGCTATTAAAGTATCCTTTCCTAGAATGTGGTTTAGACGGTTAGTTCTGTTGACACTCTCACCGAACTGACCAAACTGTGAAATTATATAATCGGCTTGACTTCTTGTTTCGGTGGTTGCTTTCTGTGGTTTTTAATTTTCATAAGACCATTCATCTATGCGGATGAATCGAGTAGGTATAATTCAATATGGGTAATGAGGTAACTGGCCACATTCTTATGTTAAAAGTTGTTCCGGTCATTTAGAGAAACGAATGTTATAATGAGGAGGAGTACGATTAAACGCGTTGAGTACTAGTTCGTTAGTTCATGTTTTGTCAACCTCAAAATATATTTCGAATTTTTTTAGCAACGAAATTTATACGTTCGCAAAAAACAAATACTTATACATATAACTTTTCGCATTAAATGAGTATAAGACACACTACCTACTGACAGTTTATGTATACAACAGCTCCGAAAAGAAAAACTTGATGAACACAGAGTTTTTTTTAAACTTGTTTCACTCAGGGTTGCTCTGCAGCAAATAAGATATTCTAAAACAAGTTGTAGAATGAACTAATATTCCAACAGGAATGCCAAATTCGAAAACGCGCGAGTGACGAAGGAGCGAGTTTTCGAGAGCATGAGTGTTGGAATTGCCTTCTGCAACGAGTATTAGACGATATTTTCTCTATTTCAGTCATGTTTTGTGAAATACTCTCGAAATTCAGATTAGTGATTTTTGTATTGTATCTTGGCAGTGACTTACGAAATATGACAGATTACAGAATTTTAATTGATTTGATTTGAAAACTGAGAGGATCTGAGGTAGTACTGCCAACCACAAAATTGTTGCCGAACAATGAAAAGAGAAAAAACAGTTGATATTTGAAAAATGTCAATTGATAAATCAAAAATTCTCACGATTTTGGAAAGTTTCATAAATTCAAGAATAGGTCTGATATAAACTCCGAAACGTTACAGTTTTAAAGTTTGACGTGTTGTTTTTCTTTTCGTTGTAAGGCGATAATTTTTTGAAAAAAGTGTCCCTTGACAAATAAGTGTACAGATTTTACACAGGGGCCTTTCTTATTTTCTTTAAAAAATTTTCTAATTGGTTTTTGTTTCAAAAACAGGAAGAGAAAACCTTAAAAATACTTTCATAACAATGCTATTAAGAAGTATTGAATATTGCACTTGTATTGCTATTCTACACTCTAAAATAAGCAGGACTGCAGAGATCATTCATTGAGATTGAAACATTTTGTATTAGTTTTCAGGATGTTTTCAGATTTCGATGAAAAATATCAGTTTCCTTTTGATACGAGAAATTTTTTGATGAAAACTGAAACCAAAATAACATTTTTTTTAAGGAATTCCCCATGAAATTGTTTCTTCGTAAACACAGAGGTAAACGTGGAATATGACTTGAATGTTCAAATATTTGAATCTTAGATATCTTTGAAAAACTTCGGAATATCTAGAAGGTCATCGAAATTCGACATCAAATTATGAAGTAATTTATCGTTATTTTATTAATTCGTTTCCAAGACTTGGAGGGGAATCAGAAATAAGTTCAGAAATATCTCAAATAGCATTCATTCTTGTGAATACCGCAAAAATGTTTTTAAATCATTACAATCTCGAAATCAGGTGTAGTTAACTCGGACTTCAGCAACAGATTCAATCGTGTATTACATCGCAAACTTCTAGAAAAAATGTGTCTTTTGGAAACTTATCTCCCAGATCGTCTACAATACGTCGAATATGGGTAGTGAAGTCATTATATTTTATTGAACGTTCTGGCGTTCCCCAGGGGTCTGATTTGGGACCGCTTTCATTCCTCATATTTATCAATGTTTCATGAAATGTAATATGTTTCAAAAAACTTCGTTTTGCTGATAACTTAAAGATGCTGAGACTCTTTTCGACTGTCTGAGTATGATAATGATCTAATAATACTGTAAATAAATGAATAATTTCTTCTGGATACATCATTACATCATCCGTTCAATCGTGCACTGTGTGAAGTTAGAGACATTTCACAATTCTTCCGTTCTTATCGGCGTTCCCTTCAACTTCCTCGAGCGTCGTCTCAAACCGCATTTTTCCAATTTAAACGAAATTTTCAACACTTTCCGTATCGCCGGGATTTCCGTAAGGATCGTGTCATTGAAGAAACCATTTTGTCTGCGGGATCTTTTGGTGAACGGTCGAGAGGAGGAAACGCTACGTCATTACGAACGATTTTCTACGAAAGTTCACATTTTAGAATCCATAGTTAAGAAACCACATCCAGGTTTCTACAATATATTATATTTCGATAAGGTACCGACAAAATAGTGATAATTGGGAACGATAACGAATTACAAAAATTGTTCCTACCGACAGATTAAAACTATGACACAAACAATCTTGAAGAAATTAATGGAAAAGGTATTATTCCGGTTTTTCGCTAGGAGAGGGATTCTTTCATCTTCTACTTGAAGCAAGAACTTCATTCTACTTCTGGTTCATGAAAGCAATAGGTATCATTCGAATAAACGAAAAACATAATAACAAATGTGATCGTAGGACGTATTTTGTGCAAAATAAAAAAAAAATCAAGATTGCAGACCTCAAACCTTCCAGTACAGTTGAATCTTAAAACGCCAATCAATAATTCAAAATCTTCTCATGGTATGAGATGCCCTGTATCTATCTATTCATAAAAAAACTATAGGTATTGGTTGGGTTATATATGAGTATAATTATATATGAGTGTAATTTTGAAAAGTTTTATCTTCGAAGATATTTTCAATAACAGATCCTTCTAGAAGTGAGCGGACAGCTTCATCAAAATTGCATTTCAACTGTTGAAAAGAGTTATTGGTTAACACTAAAACTGTAATAGTTATTTCTCTTTTTCAGTATCGAAATGGGTTCATTTCAGTACTAAAAGTAGTGCTGTAATGAATTCATTACAGTCTCGTTTTAAATTATATTTTTCATTTTGTGGTTGTCAGTACTGACCTCAGATCCTCACAATTTTCAAATCAAATCGATTCTTATTCCGTAATCTGTCAAATTTCGTAAGTCATACCAACTGCCAAAAGTCTCTAATCTGAATTTTTATTTGAATTTCGAGAGTATTTCACAAAACTGACTGAAATAGAGATAATATCGTCTACTACTCGTTGCAGAAGGCGAATGCTTCGCATTCGTGTTGGAATATGAGCTCATTCTGCAACTTGTTTCAGGATATATTGTTATATTACAAATGCAGAAGACACTGTTAGTGATATTCTTCTACAAGTCATAATTCAAAAACGTTTTTGAATCCATTGAGTTAATGAAAAATTTCCAATCGTTTGGTAATTTTTCATTGAAAAATAATGATTGGCAAAACGTTTTCTCCCACAAATTAGACAGATGATAAATGAAACTGTTCGAAACTGAGATATTCTGGATTTTGTTCTACGAGATGTGGCAGAATGAATGAATTTTACTCAGAATTAAAGAAATAGAATTGCTGCAATCTCAATTGTCCAATATGCTCCTCATTCTACCAACTGCATCCACAACTTTGTCACTATTCAACATCATACAACGGACCCATCTTCTATCTTCTGCGCATAAATCTTACGGGACACCATTAAAAATTACAGAACAGTTTTAGAAGGCACTAAAAGTCCACTAAATCAGCGATTTTACTGCCATCCTGCAAATGCACTGAATAATTTGTCATTTGTGAAAATAATTTCAAACCGCATGTCAACAGTCAGATTTTATACTTATTGTAAAACTGATTGATGATCTCTATACCGAACTGGGTCTTCTACAATAACATTGAGAGGCGTTCAGGCTTAGATACAATATGGACAATCTGTGCGAGTTTGTGCGCATACAAAGTTGGATTAGTTCGTTTTTTCGGCTGTTAAAAGGGTCATTTTGGTTTTATTTGACGTCCTTTTTCATATTCCATGTCTGAAGAGGGGCAGAAACGTGGTCAAAGATGGCCCATAGTTGTGAAAGCATATCTTACTGAGGTTTTATAAAAAATTGCCTGAAAGTATGAACATATTGAAACAAGAAATATTACGCGAAAGTATGAAAGAACTTTTATTGAAGAGTACAATATATACCCTTGAAGAGTTTAAAAATGTCTCGTTTGTCTAGAATGTATCTTTCGAAAATAGTTGACGAAAAAATAAATAAGCCTCATGTAATTTATTTCACTGGCTTTCTCATTGAATAACATAAATTTATAGAGGTATTTATGCATTATTTTTGAGACAGAAGGGTCACATAAATGAACACCATACATTTTTTGCTACACTATTCTATCAAAAAATCAATTGACCGGTTTATTGGTTGAAGAAATATTATTTTTATTCTAGACTTAGTCGCAATTGCGGTATTTTAATATCTGTTATTCGGAATATTGAAGGATGTTTGATTAGTGAAGTACCTGGGTATACCTATGAAAAATTTGATAGTCGATGTCACAACTTTTGCGTTTTCTTCTATTACTTTTTTTCAATCATATGCATCAGGTTGAACTTTAGTTTCTGTAGTTTCTGTTGTGCTGAATTGTGTTAGATTTGTGCTGTTAATTTTTTTTTTAATTCCATGTGGTTCTCGGTATATTTCAAAACCAAAAAAACTGTGCTACACATTTATTGAAAAATCGAAATTGAACAGAAAGATAGCCTGGCACTTTCGTTCTTTCTTCTCACAAATGAATGAAAAAATAGTGTGACAGTTGTGCTGTTTTGTGACGTGAATATTTCGACGAAAATTTCTCAGATTTTCCCGCAAATTACGAAAATGGAAATCAGCACAGCACTTTTCTCTTATTCCAAAGAAAATGTGTTACTCGTAGGCAAAATCATGCCGTTGAAATTTTCAGGAATATCCCACTCATTCACTAGAGATTATTAGAAAAAAATTAGCCCACCAGTTTCTTTTATTTCGACGAAAATGGTTTTTATGATTTAACCAAGTTGGTCAGATTGTCAGAAAAAATCAATTTTTTTCTCATATGGAGGAAATAAAAAAATCTGTAGATTTTGTGAAAAACAGCAAAACTAGCAACAGCGTGTGTGTTGGCCCAGCACTTCTGGATTTTCGTGGAAATTTTCGTTGTGCTAGGCTTGTGCTGTTTTGTGCCGTTGGAATTTTTTTTGCTTATGCAATAAAAATTAAAATTTAACGGCACAAAGTACCACAAACCTAGCACAATTCAGCACAATAAAATTTCCTGGGCCAACTCCACAAACACTGTTGCCATGTATGCTGATTTTCTTATAATCTACTTATTTTTCTTATTTTCTCTATAGTAGAAAAAACCTGTCGATTTTTCCTGAAAATCTGACCGACACAAGTTGCCACAATTGCGGCACAATCATATTAAACAATTTTCTTCGGGGAAAAAAGAAAAGTGTTCGGCTGACTTTTTTCATTTTCGTAATTTTCTAAGAAATCTAAAGAATTTCCGTAAAAATATTCAAGGCCCAAGACAGCACAAATGTAGCACAACTTTTCCATTCATTTTTGAAAAAAAAAAGCTATTTTTTTTCAATTTCGATTTTTCGAGAAATTAAACAAACTTTCGGAAGAATTCGAAAGGTACAACTCAGTACATGTTTAGCTCCATTTTTTTCAGTCATTGGAATCCAATTTTTTGAAAAGTGCTGGGCTGGCCCATTCTTTCAGATTTCGAAATATCCCGAGAACCACATTGAATAAAGAAAAAAATCAACGGCACAAACGACACAAAGCTACAGCACAACAATATGTTTTTTGAGATAGTATCCTTTGGGTTTTCTCTCCCAGTCTCTGAAATAAAAAACAACAAACTTTTTCAGATAATAGAAGAAAGGCCCCCATGTAAAACTTGTGCTATAATTTGCCAATGGCCAAATTCCTTGAAAAAAATTGTTGCCTAACAATGCAAAAGGAAACAACACTTGGAGATCTAAAGCTCTTGTAATGTTTCGAAGTCTTAATCCGACTCCTTCGTCATTGCATTCAACAAATGATTTCTCAATCGACATTTAATTGAGAAATCAAAAAATTGTTATGATACAGAAAAGTTTATTGAATTTCAGAAAAAAAGGTTTAGAAGTTACAAAGGTTGTTTCTTTTTTCATTGTTAGGCAACAATTTCTGAAAGGATTTGGCCCCTGACAAATTAATGCTTCTATTATTTGAAAAAAATTCTAATTGTTTTTCCTTTCAGAGACTAGGAGGAAAAACCCTAAGAAAACTTTCACAAAGATGCAAAGACCTTCCATGAAATATTGCAATAGATACAAAAACACCACACATGAGTATATTATTATGATGAATTAGTGGAGATTCTAAAGATGATACTGTTCCATTGGTATCACCGAAATTTCAATGAAAAGAGCTTCAGAGCGCTCTCAAGACCTTCTCCTATCAAAACTCTGCCCAAAAAATGTCGAAAAACAATAACTCACCTCTTCCACTCCTTCCAACGAACCTCAAATCGTTAAACTTGGCCACCTGGTTCTTCATAATCGCCGTTGCGTTCCTCAGTTCCGCTGAACAGTTCTCATCATTGCCCGCCCTAACAGTCACTAGGGTTCCGTCTCCCACGTCCACTAAGGCCACAACCTTAAATGCCACTGGTAAGGTCTTGTTCGACCTCCAATGGCTCGGCAGCACCGAACACATGAAGTAAGGACTGCCGGTCTTCACCAGTTCCCCCGGGTACTCTGCCTGGATGTCGTTGACCATGGTCTGAGTCCACCAGAGCTCCTGGTTGGAGTACCCAGAGGAAGGGTCACACATGGTGCTCTTCGGCCACGCTTCCTCTGAAACGTTGCAGGTAGAGAGAGAGGCCGGCAGATGCATATGTGTTGCACTTGGTCGTTGGTTCTTAGGTAGAAACAGTTTGGGTGCCACTGGGACAATGGGAGCGAGTCTGGTTGTGCAGGCGGCCGTAGGTCTTTGTCTGGAAAGAGGAGATCAGATAGTTCCTTCAATATTTCGATGTTTAACATAAATGAAAATAGAATTGAAAGGACAATTTGCATCAGTTAAAGGATGCTGACATAAAAATGTTACAATCAGAGTAATAAAAAGTGGGGATTCGATCATTTATAGAACTCATTACTTCATATCTTGTTTGGACTGAATTTTTTTTGTTTGCCTTTAGGACTGTGAGTCCTGGCGAATTTAAGAAAAGCACAAATGAGTGTTTACCATTTCTTTCAAGTTTTAGTGTTCACCAAAGCTTGAAAAAACAACGATGATGAAATTCCGATATTGAAAAATCAAAATGATCAACTTTCTCAGAAGACATCCTTCTGGAAAAAAAGCTCACAGGAGAATAATATGATATTACATGGTCTACGAGCTGAAGATTCTAATTTAGAGCTGACGGTAACTGAGCTCATGAAAAATGTGTTAAAGGTTTGTGTTTCAAGAGATGATGTTCTGGACAGCTATCAGTTTAGTCTAAAGGAGAGGGGGGGATATGATAGTTAAGAAACACAAACAAATTGAAAAATACTGATATCTTTTGAACCGAGGACCTTTCTGCTGAAGGGATTACTTGAGTGCTGTGATGTAATTAGAGTCAGCGAAACCAGATTCTTCGTAAAGAGTCTCCATTTGTATATGGATGGTAAAGTAGTGAATACTGACGAACTGAAGAGACAAAGTTGCTGACATAAAAATGTTACAATCAAAATAATGAAAAGTGGAGATTCGATCATTTACAGAACTCATTACTTTATATCTTGTTTGGACTGAATTTTTTCTCGTTTGCCTTATAGGACAGTGGGTCCTGGCAGACTTTGGAAAAGCCCAAATATGCTCTCTACGCTGCTTCATTGATGCAGACTGCAAAGATGTTCATCATTTCTTTCAAGCTCTGGTGTTCACCAAAGCTTGAAAAAAACGACGATGATGAATTTCCGATATTGAAAAATCAAAATGATCAACTTTCTCAGAAGATATCCTTCTGGATATGAAGCTCACAAAAGAATAATATGATATTACGTGGTCTACGAGCTGAAAATTCTAATTTATAGCTGACAGTTGCTGAGCTCATGAAAAATATGTTAAAGGTTTGTGTTTCTAGAGATGATGTTCTGGACTGCTATCAGTTTGGTCTAAAGGAGGGGGGGGGATGTGATAGTTAAGAAACAAATTTAAAAATACTGATATCTTTTGAACCGAGGACCTTTCTGCTGAAGGGATTACTTGAGTGCTGTGATGTAATTAGAGTCAGCGAAACCAGATTCTTCGTAAAGAGTCTAAATTTGTATATGGATGGTAAAGTAGTGAATACTGACGAACTGAAGAGACAAAGTTGCTTACATAAAAATGTTACAATCAAAATAATGAAAAGTGGAGATTCGATCATTTACAGAACTCATTACTTTATATCTTGTTTGGACTGAATTTTTTCTCGTTTGCCTTATAGGACAGTGAATCCTGGCAGACTTTGGAAATGCACAAATATGCTTTCTAAGCTGCTTCATTGATGCAGACTGCAAAGATGTTCACCATTTCTTTCAAGCTCTGGTGTTCACCAAAGCTTGAAAAAAATAACGATGATGAAATTTCGATATTGAAAAATCAAAATGATCAACTTTCTCAGAAGATATCCTTCTGGATATGAAGCTCACAAAAGAATAATTACGTGGTCTACGAGCTGAAAATTCTAATTTAGAGCTGACAGTTGCTGAGCTCATGAAAAATATGTTAAAGGTTCGTGTTTCTAGAGATGATGTTCTGGACTGTTTGATCAAAAGGACCTGCTGAAGAGGTTACTTGAGTGCTGTGATGTAATTAGATCCAGCGAATCAGATTATTCTTAAAAAGTCTCCATTTGTATATGGATGGTAAAGTAGTGAATACTGACGACCTGAAGAGACAAAGTTAGTTGGATTCTTTCCCTGTGTAAGGCAGGGGAAATCAGTAAAGGAATAAAAATTTTGTTCTGGAACACTCATGGGTATAAGAACTTCATATCTGCTGCTTCTGCTTCATCGTTGTTTTCTCAAGAAGTAATTTGTTTGTCGTGGTGGCCCAGAGTATAATTTTGGTGCTTTTACGGAATAGTACTCTAACATAGTTTTGCTGTCGTGCCAGTGGAAGAATAACTTAAAATATAAACTTTCGGATAAATCATCATGATGGATTTTTGTATTTGTGTTTTCACGAAATATTAGCTGTGTTGTTTGATCTTTGTTTTTCAATTTTGCGCATGATTTGAATGAAATTATTCAGTTTTTTCATAATGCCGGACGAAATTTTACTTGTGTTTATTTCACTCCTATAGATTCGGTTCACCAAAGACCTGTAATTTGATTTTTGAGGTGATTTCACATTTTGGACCAGAATTTTGATTTAGAAAATATAGGTGTGTCAAGAAATGAAACTAATCATTGTTTAAAACGAAATGGAATATATACTGCTCCTCAAAAGTTAGGGATGTCGTATTCAATCGTTTTGAAAAGTATGTAATCTTCGAGAAAATCGCTGTAAAATCATTTAAAACTCAATAACAACTTGAATCGATCCAATAAAAATCAGTATGAGACATCGATCTGATCTGAAGTTTGGTTCTTTGCATGTACTTCATTCATGTTCTTATTTATAAATGGCGTTAATTTATCAACGGCTTCGATTTGAAACGAGTTTTCTGAAAATCCCCAGACGTAAATTAATAAACGCTCAGGCTAAGAGGGCTCTCGGAATGCTACAGGGTGGCCCTATTCAGATTGTTGTAGCGGAAAGGCTTCAAGTCAGCCAAAGTGTTATATCTCGACTCTGGAATAGGTTCAGGGAGACAGGTTCCATGTTGGAAAGACCAAGGCTTGGTGGGCGACGAAAAACCTGCTCAGGATTGTTTCATCGCCGTTTCGGCATGAAGAAAGTCTACATCTACGTGTAGAATGCTATCGTGTTATGGTATGAGCCGGGATATGTTTCAACGGGCGCACAGATCTACACATTTGTCCTGAGAATATGACCGGCTTACACTATAGGGAGCATGTCATTGACAATGTTTTGTCAAATTTTCACGATGCTATTGGGAAACTTTTCAATTTCTAGACGATAACGCTAGACCGCACCGTGCAGTCATAGTTGAGAATGCGCGCCAGGAGCTTGGTATTCCACATTTACCAATACCTCTGCACTCACCAGATTTGAATTGCATAGAGCATGCTTCAAAGAAGATTAGATAATCATCAACCTACCCCAGAATCCTTAAATGATCTGAGAGAGCTTCTGTCCCGTTTATGGGAACAAATTCCTCAAGAAATGTTCAACAACCTCTTGTGTAGTATGCAAATAAGCGGTCAATTTCGTTATTTTACTCGATTTTTCTCAACCACTCTGTATACGCTAAAATTAATTTTATTTCCTGCAACTTGAAATCAAATTAATATGAATTTTCATCACAAAATCTCATTTAAACTATATTTTTTCAATTTAAGTCAATATCCCCAACTCATTTGGAGCAGTTCAATTTCGAAAAGAATTAACTGCAAGTTTTGTTATATGCGGATAAGCACATTTTAGTCTATGCTGCGCTAAGAGTTCTGAGGTTGACTTCGTAATGAAGAAGTACTGAGGAATATTCATTGGCGGACATCAATATATACATTTACCCAGTAGCGCACCCAGGAGGGAGCCAAGGGGCTCTATCATACGTCGAAAAAACTAATCCTGGGTGCGCCTTTGCATTTACCTCTGGTTTAATCACTTCAAAATAAATAATCATCTGGTCATTTTTGTTTTCATGATGATTCTTTATAATTTTTTATTGGTGTTTAGTCATTGCTTTTTCTTTGTTTGAATTATTTTTGAAGAAAGTTGTACTTGTTTACATTTTGTTGTTACGCAGCTTTATCAATTGTATTTAAGTATTCTGGTAGTGTTTTGTTGTCTTTTAGCTGAAGGTAGGCCCATCAATTGAAAGCTTTATTTTAGTTGTTACCCGACCTTTTTTCTTATATGTATTGAATCAAATTTGCTGTATTTGTATAGTTGTAAGACGTCCTGATTGGAAAAAAAATTGCAATACTGATATCTGATGAAAATCGATAGTTTGTTCAGAAATTTTAAATAGAAACAGTAAGAGTTATATTTTGGAACTGATGGGTAACTATGTATGATTTTGACTTGCAGTTTTCGGCATTTGGCGCACCCAATACATCAGTATTTTCGGAATATTGCCTTTCATCGCATTGAATTGTACAGTCATTCTTCGAGAATTCACTGCTTTCCCTGGCAATTTTCCGATAAAATAACTAATGTATATCATCATCCTACGAATTCCGAGAAACCAATTAAGACCTCGTCTCTCGTAAACGGCTGGGAAATCATACGAGCATCGATATAGCAGAAAAACCCGCAACAATGTGACACCCATACACGCATCGCAATCTTAAACAATCTCAGATAATCACTGGCAGAATTCAAACCTTTCCGGACAGCAGGGAATCCACAGAATCTAGCCCAGTAGACTTTCGCACGTTGTCTCATCGATGAATCACACTAAGCAGAAACGCCGTCGGGAAATACGCACGACGTAGTGAAGTTAGGCACACGTTCGCAGGTGAACAGATTGAAGTTCGCCACTTTCGAACCACAGAAGACGCGGGCGGCAGGTTGACAGCCACTCTGTCAAACGTCAATCCCGCGCGATTCGAACACCGAAAGGAATGAACAATGCGACGTTCCCGACGCGACTGGATTTGTGTGTTGCAAAGTCACTCATTCACGTTGCGGTGAAATTGTGGTATCCTTCCCGTTTGTGCGGGAAAAGGACGGCGTTCGGGTCCGAAACGTTGGGAAGAGAGACGAGAGGACGGGACCGTCACAGTAGGCAGGTTTCACGGCTAGTTTGATTCATAATACACCAATACATAAGGTAAGATATTGTTTTTGTGCGGTGTGAGTTCGGATTTTAGTCTTAATAGAAATTTGACTTTGTGGAGTTCTTGAGGTGATCGGGGGCAGCGCAGGAAGGGGGCGGGGCTTGGGGCGGTTCTTGCAGCCGCAAATTGATGCCGAACCGTGTTAAAATTGTTTCATTTACACCACTTGTTACTTTTACAGATGGTGGACTGATTTTGCTCGATTGGTGTCTTTCTTTTTTTGTTTGAGCTTTGTTTTCCACTCGAGCGAAGTTGGTCTACATCTGTTATCATAGTTTTGCGCATTTTTAACGCTACGCCCTGTAGATATTTTCGGTCAAAAAAAAAAAAAAAACAGCGGAGCGATTGGTCCAGTCGATCAGGTTATAATTTCATTTGAATTAAAGTTGGATATGGCTGTATATTCTTGCACATTGTGCCGGACCTGACCTCAAAGCTTGACTAATTTCTGTTGAACTTCATTTTCATCAGACAATTTAAAATTTTTATTTTTGACTCTCATTTGATATTTTTCAAAGGATATCTGCAATTTTATGTTTCAGATAACAATTTACAAACGATCAACTTTCTCTAATTTTGTGGCAAATTCGTTCATTCTCATAGAACAAAATCGTACTAGAACATCCCATTTTTCAATGCAAAAATCACTAAACCATATTTATGGAAATTTTCCAGTATTTTAAAGAAAAATCAGTGAATGAAAAAAATTTAACGTATGATACTCGTACAAAAGGCTCATTTAACACTCGTTCATTCAAAAACTCGCCACTTTGGGTCTAGTTTTTGAATTTTTAACTAGTTGAAGAATGTCAAATCCTTCGGCACTTGTATCATAAAATTAACTTTTTTGAAATCGTATTTCTTACTTTACATATAAGTGCATGTTGAATGAAAAAGTATACTTCTTTTGTTTCGATAAATCTAACCGTTTTCGTAAAAAACGCAATATGGCATTGCTTGCATGAGATAAATGAGAATTTTTTTTTATTTATTCGCATTTAAAAAAAAAAACCTTTGGATTCATATGCTATGGTTGCCACAGAAATACGTTGTATTGAATAATAGTAAAAAAAGCTGTGAATAAAAGTTAACTTCAACACCCTGTAACTTTGTCAGAAATCAATTTGCGAAATAATTTTATAGGAAGAGCTATCACTTATTTATTATGAATAAAAAGAAAATATCATAGAAACTGAGATATTTCAGTAAAACTTGCAAAAATTCGATCTTTTTAACTTTGACCCGAAAAATTTTATAGACGCGGATACTCTATGAAAAAACTTTTGAAACAAAAATTGTAGATAATTTATTGCTCTTAAATATTTCTAATGAATAAAAATAGCGCAAATCCCATAGGTACTGAGATATTTCAGAAAAACTTGCAAAAAGTCAATTTTTTTACCTTTGACCCGAAGAATTTTATAGACGCGGACACCCCACAATCAGAAAGGTATGAGACAAGTTTTGAGAGATCAAAATGAAAGCTTACCCAAGTTTACACCCAGTTATCTCCAATTCCGAGGTGAAAACCCTAAAATAACTGGATTATATCGTGAAAAAACGTTCCGATAAACAAATTTACTTGTGTGTATGCATAGTAATAAGTCATAAACGAGTAGGATCTAACGATATCGGTTGCCCATTAGTGAAATTCCAATTTACAAGAATTCATTGTACAATAAAGAATGCTTCATCCATTCTTTTCTAGAAGTAACGATAAGTTTTTCCCCGTTTTTAAAAATTTTTACAGTATGTAAGCAGTCTAGATCCCAAGCTCTTTCAACATCTGGAAAGATATACAGGAGGTCCCATATAAATTAAAAACATTGAGGGTATTTCCGGTTCAACCTGAAAGATATTATCGACAAAATATTGTAAATCAGATGCCTTTCGCCCCATTGCACCTACCTGTAAAATTTCATAAACATTGTCCTTTTCGTTCAAGAGATATTTACTAGGTTTCATACTCTGTACCAATCTTGCATAGCGGAAGGATTCTGCATTTATCTGAAAAGTGTTCTATCCCAGTCTCTGTAACAAAATCAATATGAAAAAATTTTGAATAACAAAAAAAAGGCTCCTGCGAAAAACAGAGGCCGAATCCTCTTGGAAAATTTTTCCCAAACTTTTGTAACTACGATGTTACATCGAGTATCCTCTTGAAAAGAAAGGTGAAATAATGCGTAAAGACTGAGGGCAATAAATTTGAAAGACTCTTGTCAAATTATTGTGATTTGTTCTAAATTAAATTAAATTTTTTATATCACATAACGTACCTCTAAAATCTACCATTTACTCTCGTTATTTTTTCCAAATAAAAGTTGAAAAACCTTTTTCTGAAACCATTTAGTCTATTGAGCAGTAATTTCATGAAAATCTGAACAAACGATAAAGTTTTCATCATGTATTATTCAGTTTTTGAGATAAATGCGAGGATAAATGTATGAAAATTTCAAGATAATGACATTTTGAAGAATGTTTTTTGTGAAAGAATTTCTAGATTACTAGAGTTATTTTCCTTAAGGGCAGCTCAACAATGAAAATCAAAGTTTTTTGTCTTTAAGTTTTTCTGATAATTCAAGTCATCAAGCCAGGAATTTGTACCTCGGTACACATAAATTGGCACTGGTGTCTAAAAGTTTTTAATGTAATTTTTTGGCAGGTATTCACTCTTCAGATGATGATTTTTATTTTCACAGCTACAATAATCTTCTGAATTAGTGTCATGAGAAGAAATATTCCTGTTCTAAGACACATGCCTTGTTTGTAAACTGGGACAAAAGTAACTTTTTACTTTTCTGATATTCGTTAACTCAGAAATTTCATTGAGTAAGTATTTCATTTCACTTCCAAGTGTAAGGTCATTATAAGTATTCATTGTTCAGAATCCTGAGTTCAACATAATTCATTAATATCCATTGAACCATAAGTCTCTGAAAAAACAATGTCCGGAGATACAAAAACCCCTCTTATCTCGTTTCTCTAGCTCTTATATTTTCAATACAGTTGAAACACCCATGGAAAAACAATCTTTTCGTTTTTCTTTTAAATATACTCATGATATACAGATGATTTTTTTTTGTTTGAAACATATGTTTATCTTTTACTTATATCTTTACTGAAATTATTGTAGCCTTCACTGATACTTCGAATTATACGAATTGAAATTGTAAATACTTTTTCATACGAAAAAGTGGCCTGGGAATCGAATCTTGAAATATTATTAGTGCGGTATCCAATTCTGACAAGAAGATCCTCAGAAGATTTCAATGCTACAAAAGGACACAAACTCTCAATTCATATTTCTTAGTATTAGAAGTACAGAACATGAAATGTATTTACTATTTCAGGGGTTGTCGAATACTTCATTGTTCATTTTTCCCCCTGAAAAGATTTCATTGTGGGTGATTATTGAAAACAATGAAGAGGCACCATTGCAAAAAACATTGTTCATTTTAAAATCAACATCAACAACTCATCCATATAATATGTTAGATAAACATATTAATTATGTATTATTCTACAATGAGCCTAACAGTTACGTCTTTCAAGCATTATAACACTTTGATATTCGAAAACCCGATGAACATAAGAAATTAAATCTTTTAAATTGGTGGATGCGCTCGATTGAAATATTTTTATCTGATTTCCATAAATTCATAGTAGAGGCAAGGTTCATTTGAATTTGTAAATTTGTAATTTTTTTCCTGAGTATTACCATTGTATGAGGAATGGTATAACCATTATATAAACAGAAGAAAATAAAAAAAATGCATTTAAAACAAAATCGCACGCCATCTAGTTACTTTTAAGGTAATTATTCCATATATTACAAAAATACTACATAATACTTTACATGAATTCTGGTAAGTTGATAGAGGCCTTGTTCAAAAAACAAGCCTCATCTATTGATGACATGTCTTACCACTCACAAGTTTTGATCGAGAACAGCTACCATTGTTTATATATCTCTAGTTATTCAATGGACAGTAGTTAGGGAAGTTAGATGATAGAGGGCGTTATAGTTTGAGATGCTTATTCAATGAATTCAATTCAAATTGGACACTGAATGCGACTCTTCAAAATCCAATGTTACATAATATGTTGTAGATTAGAATAAACAAATATGAGATTTTATTACGACAAATATAATATTAGAGGAGTTAAATAAAGCGCCCTCTATCAACCAACTCCCCCAATAACTAGAGATTTATAAAACATATTGGAGCTTGTTTCTACAGTTTTCGTTGATGATATGAGCTTCATTACGTCATGTTCTGTCAGGTTGACGTTAATTTAACCTAAAAATTCCATGATAATGATAATTAGAAATCAGATTAGCTAAGAATATCAAACGTGCAGAAGTTCATGTTGACCATGAATACTTGAATACATAAATCAATTTATTTAAATCAATCAATTTAGGGTGCATCCTTTTCCAGATTATTCAAAATGTGGTCCAATAAGAAACTTAAACTGTCTATTTTAGTACTTTTCACCTTGGTGAATGTAGCTATCGCTTCAAACTTTGATGATGTGTCTGATAACGATTTCGCCGAATTCGAGAATTTTGAGGTTGAAAACGAAGTAGTTGTGGAGAATGAGGAACCATTGGTTGAAATATCCACTGAAAAATTCAAATCTTCAACTTTCCTCGAGGAAGATGATCCTGAAGCTGTTGTTGACAATGATGAATCTGAATTCGAACATTTTCATGATGTAGAAGAATTCGAAGGCTTCGAGGAAGTGAAAGAGGAAAAGGTAGCTTCGACAGAACCAAAAATTACGATAACCAATGTGCCAATACATTTGAGGGCCAACTGGGACAGTTACTGGTTGGAAATTCTGATGATAGCCGGTCTTGTGGTTTATTTCATCAATTTTGCCATGGGGAAAAGCAAGAATAATAAAATCGCTAATGTATGGCTCCAAACACACAGGAATATTCTGGAAGATAATTTTTCGTTAGTTGGTATGACAGTTTTGAAAGTGAAATGCTTTTTTAGGTTATTTATTTAAATATGTTTTTCTTCTAGGTGATGATCCTACGTCTATCGAAAGAGGTGAACAACCTGGTCTCGTTAAAGAAAGTGAGAATATCTTCACTTTGTGGTGTAGTGGCAGAACATGCTGTGAAGGAATGTTAGTTGAACTCAAACTAATCAAAGTAAGTCTTTCATATTTTGATTACTTCAAATCTAATATGATGTTTTGAAACTCCAGAGACAAGATTTGGTTGCTATCATGGCAGGTATTGTCAGACCTGTGGTAGACCAGATCCATATAAAAGTAACGATGAACAAAGAAGATATGGACAGTTTCGTATTTTGTGTCGCATCGAAGAAGACAGCACTGCACCTATCAAAAGACATGGCAGACATTAGCGTGTTCTGTCCAGATCGTAGGTTAGGAGAAAAATTCAACATCCCATCTAATTTCAACGTCATGAGCGAAATCGCCGAAGCCACATCTTCCATGTTAGATTCTAAGATAACGGCCGTATTGAACAAATATGGAGATATGGTGGATTACATCCACTTTTCCGACCAATTTACTGGTCCCAAACAGACTGAAGAGAACGCTTCTCTCAAGTTGCCAGATACTGAAAAGGTATGATCAAAACTCCAATCTAATTAAACTTATTTGTGTAACCTCAAAAAATTAATTTGTTTGTTTCATTCAGGTATTGTTATTCGGTTTCAATTTGAAATTGAAGGGAAAATCATTAGAGACTGCCATGAAAGAACTCGAACCTCTGATGGTTATGGTTTTCTATTGTATAGAAAAAATTAAGAGATATAGACTTTCTAAAGAGGGTAAGATGTTTGTTTATTCACGTTTCATGTGGTTTTTTATTTTTAGAAGTTTGATAGTAAACTTTTATATTATGTACTTATTTGGTTTTTGAATTTTTTAAAGGCAAAACAAAGGCTGATAAGAATCGTCAACGTGTTGAAGAAATCTTTCTGAAATCGACCCATCAGGCTCGTGCTGAAGCTGCGGCAGCTAAAAGAGAAGAAAAACGCAGGCTTGAAAAAGAGAGAATAATGGCGGAAGACGACCCAGACCGTCAAAGACGTTGGGAAGAAAAAGAAAACAAACGTCAGGCTAAAAAACGGGCGCCTAAAATGAAGCAGTTGAAAGTGAAAGCAATGTAAAGATTAATTGGTTGTCTGTTTTTTATATCGAATAGGAATGATGCTTTTAGAATTGGATTAATTTGTTCTTTTTAAAAAAGTATTATCGAATGTAGAGGTTCAAGATGTGTGATGTTCAGGGATGATGTTATTAAAGCAATTACTATACTGTGCATTTTTCTCTTGGAACTTTTCCTGTGTTTTGATTAATAGTTTTAAGCCGATTTTTCTTCGTACGTGGAAGTAGCTGAGGGTTAAAGAGTTGTCTGGTAAAATTTCATGGAGATTAGAACCTTAACTGATCAACTTAACCTACAAATCCATATTTCGGTCTATTGCCAACATCATGGTGTTTGAGGCCAAATCCCCTATGAGTGCCTGATTTACAATTTAGATTGATCAAAATTAGTTTAGGAGAGTAATATGTCTCAACTGCAATTCTGAATTTTACACTGATTTATGCTTGGGATGGATTGTTGCGTAGTATTAGTCCAAAAAAATATAAAAGTACTTCGAATCGATATATTTACAATTTGATTCGTATTTGAAGGTAGGTACATGAATATTTCAATGAATATTAAAAAATGTACAAGAGGATTTATAGAGTTTTTCGTCTCTAAATTGATCCATGAAAGCCTTTATACTTTAATGATATGATAATGATTCTTGATTCTTTGTAATAAAATGTCCTTAATAGTATGAACTTCTCTATATTTATTTACAAATATCTTATACTAAATAAATATTGCAAAATAGTTTGAATTGAGCTTCATTCTTGTTTATTCATACAGGAACAGTTTCATTCACATATTTTCTAGACAATTATCATCACATGATTCTCAGTTTTCTGAAATACTTTCATACATATTAATTTTTCGAATTCAAGACATTTGAACATTTTTATTGCAAATTTACCAAATTGAAACAGCTCCAAAATCACATGAATGTACATGATATCGTTAATTTCATGGAATTAACGGATATGCCTATTAATAATTCGTCTGAGCGTAAAAAAGGAACTTATCACAATAACAAAGAGCGGGTAGGAGATATGTACAAGGGTAGAAGGTTGCAGGACAGCCAACAAAACCATGGGGTTCTCAGGATGTTGATCCCCCTGAATCTGAGAAGTTCCCTTTAATTGTTGAAGGCTCTGGAGATGACGAGGATTTGTGACATTGAGCGCAGTGCAGGCAGGAATGGCATGAGCCTGCTTTTTGGGCTACTATTGACCTCAGCTTCACAGCCGGGCCGATCTTCATCTTCATTTTGGTGATTAGGTGATCTTCTGTGAGGTGAGGAAGGGCAGCGCCATCTATACATTGCTCCTTGAAAAGCTGTAACGAAGAAATGACACAATTAATTTTTTATTTTTATTTTTTTTTAAAGATCATGATATCCGTTTATTATCTAATTAGGTATATTGACAACATTCCAAATAATCAACAGCATAAACACTTTCATCCACAATTTCAATAAATGATTTAATTTAACAAAAATGAACTGAACTATTCAACTAATCGAAAAAATTTTAAGGCCTTGTGTACAATGAAAATTCAAATATAAACATGAGAGAGGAAATATCAATTCAAGTGTTAAAAGTCAAATATCTTGAGAAAACATATTGAAATGTTTCATTGATCTTCGTTGGCATTCTTATTTTCACTCGTTTTGATTCTTTTCTTTTCTTTAATTTTTTTTTTCTGTTTCGTACTTTTCAATTTTTTTTTCTGTTTCGTACTTTTCGTTTGAGGGCTTGAGTGTGGATTACTTTCATTCTTTGAATCGGCGGTTGTTTCACTTTCTGTTTCTGCTATTGTAGTAAATATAGTAGAACTCAACTTCAGGTTGGGCAGAGCAAATCCAGTTGCATTATCCTCTTCGTCTAAAGATTCTTTTTGGCCATAAAATTTTTCTATAATTTCGTTACTATAATTGAGAAACGTTGCATTTTTTTATAGAAAGATAGTTCATCGTTTCCTCCTTCTATTTATGCCTTATCTACTTTATTGATTAGTAATCTAAATCTTGGTAGTTTTATACCAAGACATTTGTTGAGAAATATCGAATTGCTCAGGAAGTTTAAAAAAATTCGAGTGGATGTTTGGGATGATAATGAAACGCTCATAAAATGTTTCAAAACCTTATTCAAACCCACTGCAATTATTGTTTGTCCCTGTTACAAAAGCTCAAACCCAATATAGTAAAATAGGTGAAATAACTTCTGAAATATAATGAGTGATAATTAGGCTACTACCTAGTATTTTACTCTTTTCTTTTGGACTGTCATTCGTTTATAGGTTTCGGGAAAATTTCAGACATTTAATGAAATCAAAGTTTTGCATTTTCGAATATCTCCGAATTCCTAAAAAATCAATTTTTTTTAATTCATCTGATTAATAGTTTTGCCCTGTTGAGTTCTTGTGAGAATGCTGATGTAAAATTGAACAAACTCTGTTCTGATTTAAATTTCTCTCCGATCACTTTTACATCTAAATAACCCCTTTATCATCTGCTATTCAGACGTTGTTGCAAGCCTTCGAAGACATATTTCTCTCGTTATTGGACCCAGCGGGAAACTGATCCATCTTTTATTGCCACAAAGCGTTTTAATTTGCGTATGATCCATCTCAATGGCGTTCTGAAGGAAATCTATTAAAGATTCCATTAAATGATACTGATGAACAGCTTACTGATAATATCTTATTTGGAACGTACGTTGCCTGCCAGAATCACCAGATAATATTACTTCATTACTTCATGCATTACGAGACATGCAAAGGATATTTAGAACAAAAAGCGATACAGGAATGAGTTAGAAGGCATATTTTTTGCCTCCGCAGGAAAACATAGGTGTATACTTATTTAGTGTTCAGGTCAGATCGTAGTAAATAACTTTGTGACAACCAACAATTTGCAACGGAAAATGACATAATGCTGTTCATACGTGTAATAAGTATCCTCCACTTTAATAATTACAGGTACAGTTCACTGTTACATTCTGCTTTGAAATGGATCAAAGAAGTAAGCAACAGCAATGTGGTAGACTTGATAAAGTCAGGTTTAAAAAACCAATGATTAACTGATTTTCTAGTAGATAGTAGAAATATTGTGAGTATATTGAATAATAATTGGTTGGATTACGGTTTATTCAATTATCTACAATGACAAAAAAAATATGGCAGTTATAATATACGATGAGGTATTGAAGTTCTCAAAAGAGTTCATGTGTTTACATTCAAACAAGCTCTTCGTCTATTTTAGAATTGATTAAGTAGTATCGACAATGGTTTAACATCACACATTTGCTCTAATCTAAAAGATCTCCTCAATAGGGAAGAACTGTTGAAAAATTTTCTTATTCCACATGTTGGATATATCTCCAGTTTAAATTGGTATTAGGTATTATTCAATTGATTATAGCAAGCAAAGACGAGGCACAATAATTGGATACATTGATTTTAAACTCCACACCAAAGTTAAGACCAAAAATACCTAATAAAAGAATTAAAAGGCCTATTCATCAAAAACAACCACTCTAAAAAATCACTACATCACTAGTAAACCAAGGAATACCATGGATGAAATAAGAAAAAAGGAAGATACTGAAATACCAATACGATACAGGAAAAACTTATTCCATAAAATCACAAAAATATCAAAACACACAATATAGAATGAGCCCACAAACCTCAGAATTAGAAGAAAAACGCAACAACGTCGTTTGATAAACATAAAAAAAGAAGCAGGAATCTGATTTTGGGGAGGCAAGTTGAGATTTGGGGTAGGTACCATAGATATGATAAAAATTGATGGAAAAACCTGTAAAAAATCCTATATCACTATGAAGTATTGTGTTGTGTCTGTTCACAGATGAGCTGCTACGTTCGAACAATGAAGACATATTCTTTCAATAAACATCTGTTGAAAAACGCAGTGAGACTTTTTTAAGATTCTTGAAATTCAAATTCTACTTAACATCCTGATGAAAATATCTAAGAATATCTTTTTGGCTAGTCGAGTTTCATCCAAATTTTTTGTTCATTAGGCTAAAATACTCAACCTCACTCAAGATCTAGCTATTTATAAGAGTATATTCAAGATTTCCTCATTCCAATGAAGAAATCTTCAGAGAAAATCTCCAGAACTGTTTCTTGTGCTCTAAAACTTGAATTTCTTCTTTAGGAGATATTTGAGGTAGTTGTGTATGCCAACTAGAGATCTAGAGACTTTTGGGAACTGAACAATTGATACCTAACTGATTTTAAGCAAAAAGTCGACGAAATTTTTCAGATACAATGCACCAAACGAAGCTGATGTTATCTCAGTTGTATCATAAATGAAGTTCAATTATGAATATTTGTCCCTTCGGGAATGAATTATCCAACTCGAATAGGAAGTTATCAAGAATTTTTTCAATCTTTGTATCCAGCTACCAACTGTTGCTCGTATAATGTATATGGTCACTTTCCACAGTCAATTGAGAATCTACATAGAAGCAAACTAGGAATTATAAGCCCATACCTAATAATTAAAGTCTTATTAATATTAATCATCTGCTAGTAACAGTGGTAGGTATAGAGAGAAAGCGTATTAATCTGCATTGCCTTATATAGACGGCGTTCGTACGTAAAAATAGCTAGGGAATAGAGGTAGGCTGGCTTAACTTCATCTGAACAGAGCAGGATCAGTTTTCAAACACTCATTCTTTCATTGCTGAATTCAACTTTATGATATTTATCAAAATTTCCTGGCACTTTGTACCTGAATTTCCAAACAATTTTTCATTAATTCTTGAATTAATCGTAAATGAAACATTACAAATGAATGTGCATTACAAGTAGAAATCATGTTGATTCGAGATTTTCTGCGATACAGCCCTGTGCAAATTACGGACAATTTTGCTCTGGAATGTGTTTAATATTCAGTTTAATCACTGATGAATAAACAATATGTGGCAGATTTTAATAGGAGCTCTAGACCAAATGAAGAAGTGTAAGGCATATCCGGCAGTATTTGCATGTTCATGGTTAAAAATTAGGTATCGGCTTTATAGTGCATAATGAATCTGCTGACACGTTAGGACATTAACATATGTAGCCTTCCGCGTTGTCTGCAGTAGGTAATTTTCTGCGTGAATTGTTCATGTTTTTGCCAGAGAAGCTGTTTCTTCATAAAGGACCAGATCTAAAGGATGAACACGTTATTTCTCGATTATTCTTGATATTCCCCTGACATTAAATGAAGTAGCTATTCTAAGAAAATTACGCTGAATGCAAATTGTTTGATTTTCATTTTATGCCACCAGTTTGACTGTTAATTCATTCTCGAAGTTTGAGTGAACTTGATAATTTGTTTCAAGGAAGTCATACAGGATATTTTTGAGTTTGGTTTTTATCCTGAAGTATAACTGCTTTGCTTCTTCTAGAACGTAAGCCTCTTGTACATCATGAGTGACATCAAAGTTGAAAGAGTGGTTGATGAAACTCTTGTAGATATCTCTTGGAGAAAATATATGAAAAATTAATTCGAGCACGGAATCACATCATTTTTAAATTTTTGGAAGTCGCTGGTTTCTACAGTACGATAATGCATTGAGAATATGAAAATTATTTTGCACCAACTTCATTAACAATGAAGACCTTCAAATGTGTTAAACCTTTGTGATACTTTTTTTCATTTCTGTGAACAAAAAGTGAAGTATACGAATAAAATATGAATATATGTTAAAATAAATGATGAAAATATTGAAATTTGTGAACATTGCACCGAATTGTTCGAGAAAAACAATTCAGGAAGAGATTAATCAAATTCCTAACCTCAATCTCCGACATTGACAGATAACATTATAGCGTGTATCGATACGTTTTCCAGGACCACATTTAAAATTAAAATATTCACCTCTAACACCGGCAACTTCATATACCGCTAGATAAGGTGGAATTAAAGCTAACATTAGCATCTATTGTGGGCAAACGTTGTTACCAGCAATTGTTAGCTGGTAACAACTAACGCGTTAAGAACAGGCAGACACGAGCCTCTAATTTAGTGCCAAGCACGCATCATCCGACCTCCAGGCCAAACTGGAAGACCGGAGTTGCGATAGAAATGAACGGGAAATGTTTTTTTTTACCGATGAAAACATGAATGTTCTCCATTCTTACGCCTGAATGAATCAGCAGTAAAATAATCTCTCAATTCAATTATTCATTCAAGTATCACAGGTGCATGAAGGTGCATGACGTCGTTGACCAGCGAACACTCTGTACATTTGAAGATATATATGAATAAAAAAAGTCTTGCCTGTGTTGTCATGGTCTCACAGGAGAACGGCTGAAGGAATTTCGGAAATTGTTTTTTTGTTGTGTTCTTTAATATATGGAGAAGGTTTTTGTAGAAGAAAATATGAGAAAGTTGCGCAGAACATGACGAAAATTGAAGAAAACTTAATGATAAACCGGCTCCTCCACCAATTTGCATTTTTCATATAATCCACACAAATTGAAATGAAGGACCAATTTTATAGGGTTTGTGAAAACTTTAAGGCAGCAAGACTAAATCGTTTGATTCGTTTTTAAATTTTGAAGGAGGTTCTCAAACAGAAAAAGGCACATTGCACGAAAAAGAGAAAATAGTATATTCTAAAACAAGTTGCAGAATGAGCTCCCATTTCAACACGAATGCGAAATTCGCAAAGCATGAGTGTTGGAATTGCCTTCTGCAACGAGTATTAGACGATATTGCCCCTATTTCAGTCAAGTTTCGTGAAATACTCTCGAAATTCGAATGAGATTTCAGATTAGTGACTTTTGTATTGTAGCTTGGCAGTTGGTTTGACTTACGAAATTTGACAGATCACGGAATTAGAATTGATTTGATTCGAAAATTGATTCGATCGGCGATCAGTACTGACAACCACAAAACGAAAAATATAACTGAAAACAATGCTGTAATGAGTTTCATTACAGCACTACTTTTAGAACTGTAATGAACTCATTACGATACTGAAAAAATGTATTTAATTATTACCATCATTCGCGCTACTATGAAATACAAAATTCGAAAATCGTATACCCATCTCGTAGTAATGGTTTTGAAAAACAACTATTGTCATTTCAGTTCGAATTTCAATTTAGTGTACCAAAAAAGGGTATTTTGGCACAAGAAAGTTGAAGTATGAAATCATTTTACTTTCTTGGCAGCAGTTTTTTTCAGGTATTCAATGTGATTCAAATTCGACAATTTTTTTCTTTTTGTAGCCTTTTGATTCCTATCAATTTGATTAAATTGATGATGTTCTACATAAGAACTTCGCGCATTCTTCTTAGAAACTTGATGCTCGCTCTTTCACGTTTCGAACACCCACTCATCTCCTGCAGATGAAACAACTTCAATGAAAATACCAACTGGACCACCTGACACCGCCAAGAATGGTGTTGGATGTTCAGAGCTGGCCGTTCTTTATATTACGTCCAAATGAGACCTTCTGCCATCGTCTCCTGACCGCTACTATACCTGAACAATTGCTCGCAGCGAATAAATCAAGCCTGAATTGTATTAAAATCATGTTACAATCAGCAGCTGAATTTAATAATGATATATGACCATCGTCGACGAAAGAGGTGGATCGTCGGGCCTTTGCCTTCAGCAGATGGGCGAGTACCAAGGAGTGGACGCGAATAAAGTGTCTGCATAGTCCAAGGATGAAAAGACAGGTTTCATTTTGATTTCATCAATTTTTTTTAATTTCGAAATATTCGAAGATCTTGAGTTGAAGACAGTGGAAATGAGGGGAGATTTTATGGATGATAAATAAACAGAATTGAAAATTTCACCGTGAAATTCGAGAAGAAAGTAAAAAAAACTCGATTTAGAGCAGAATTTTTTTTATTCTTCGGCAATTTCGATATGGTTGAGCCTACATATCGGACCAAATGATCGTAAATTATCACATATACGCCCAATCGTAAAACTGATCTCATAACGCAGCAGTTGAGGTATAACGGTCGTAAAATTGTCGAGCAGTTATCCGAAACAATTTGACTTACACTTACTCAACTTATGCCGTTTTGACTCACGGTGAGATTATCTGTTTTATTTGCACGAAAGTTATGTTTTTACGAGGAATGAACTCAACATATTCATATCGACTTCAAAAATACGATAGTCTTGAAAATTCATGTAGAGATATTTGTTGCGGAAAGATTATGAATTTTCTTAAATATTTGTTTATCTTCACTTTTGAAACAAAATAAATACGTTCGTTGTTATGCAACAATTTGTTCCATTCAATTTGCTCATTGTAATATCACAGCAAAAATTCACGTAGAAGCTTTTCCACTGTTTAAACACTTTCTATTTGATTTTGTTTCAAACACCAGGAGCAACAACCAAAAAAAAGTCCACGAAATATAAATTGAAGTTTTCCTGAACATAAAAATAACATAAAAAATAGAGATATTGGTAGATCGCAGATAGCAGATCATGTGTGTTCCAATACGGCAATCACATGATGGATTGGAATGGAACAAAAATTCTGATGATGGAACCTGATGATTATAAAAGAAAAATCAAGGAGTCAGCTTGTATTTTGTTGGATGAGGCTAATAATATTGCCAATTTTTAGTAGGAATAGATCGAGTTCGAATGGATTTATTGAAAAAAGAACTGATTTCAGTGAATTTTTAAATAAAATAACGATATCAACATCTAGCAATCAATATTAATCTATGTTTATCATATATTGACAAATGTCAATCTAAAAATCAAAATATTGTCACGATTCTACGAACTTGAATGAAAACTAGTAATTGTCTGACGAAGGAGTCTGATATAGACTCCGAAACGTTACGCTTAAGAGTTCAAAGTGTTTTCTTTTTGTTCATTGCTAGGCAACAATTTCTTCTCGTAAAGTTTTGGCCCCTGACAAATTAGTGCTCAAATTTTTACGCAGGGGCCTTTCTTATATTATTCAAAAATTTTTTCTAATTGTTTCTTGTTTCAGAGACTGGGAGAGAAACCCCAAATTAAGTTTTTCATTAAATTGCAAAGACCTCCCAGACAATAATTCAATAGATATAAATTGAAGTCTTCTCTACTTAACAATTCTTCAGTTTTTTTTACAATGCATTTCGGCAAGCTGGCTTGCCATCATCAGGTATTCAAAAACACAAAAAAAAAATTTGTTATGATAAAAAATAAAAAAACATAGAAGGTCGTACCTTGAGTCAAGGAGCCCAATATCAAGAAAAATTATAAAATATAATTAAATGATAATAATTTGAAAGAATTACAAAGTTTAAGTGAAGAATATCATTATAAGTATATTTCAGTTTTTTATAGTAAGTGGTACAAAAAAAGACATTCAGTATAAATGAACTTCTTGTTGAAGGAGAAGAATGCAAGATGGTAGTTTTTAACATCGGAGTCACTACCCTGTATATCAATTTCATTAGTATTATCTCCGATCAAATGCTTTATAATAGAGATCACGATGCAGAACCTAGTTTGATCTATCATAAGATCAGTTGATCTGAAATTTCTCGGTGGCTCCAATCAACTTGACAGTGCTTAATCGACTCCACCCATAGTATAGATGTATAGGGGAATATTTTCAAAAATCGAAATGTGTCCGGGAACTGTAGAGGAAAGGAAAAATATTCGTTAATCACCGATATCACACATTGAGTATCAGAGGTTGAAAAAATTTCGAGAAACACGTCGAATGATTTTGTTTTTTTACTGAGCCTGAAAAATTAAAAAAAAACAAATTTTGAAAAAATTTCATTGCTTTATCATGCTTACAATCAACAAAATTAGATCTGCGTTTTTAAATCAAATGTTCAAATTTTCCTCTATTGACTCTCATTGAATAATCTTGACTGAAACCGTCTCTAATATGGTTCAACATAATTAGAGTTACCTATTTGAAGACACACATTCACAATTCTTTGACGTAGTTCATCCAAATTTTCAGACTGAGTCATATAAAATTGTGTTGATAAATTGATTTTTGACGAAAAGTTTTCTTCGAAAAAACTCTTTTCATACGTCGTTGTACAGAGGCTCCAAAGACAAAAAAATTATCACTTAATACCTTTTCCTAACTTCCTCCGTTGTCTGTAATGTTTACTTGTTGCTAATTTCAATAATTAATTCTTATTTTGTTAACTGCATAGCTATTCTAAAAGTTCATCACATCATGAGCGTAGGATATCTCCCCCAATATAACATTCTCTGATTATTTATTATTCATTTCTCGAGAATATTTTGTTGATCTCAAAATTTCGAAAAATCCTCATACCTATGTTCTTCTGACCAAAAAATAATAACACTTCATACAAAGAGCTTTAATTTTATTATAACTGACGTTTCGCCCTAATATTTTGGGCTTCTTCAAAGATTAAAAAACACGTAATTACACAAGAACACAACAACAGGGAACCAGTGTTATTATTTTTGGTCAGAAGAACATATAAGGATTTTTCAAAACGTTTTAGGTGCGTGACCGATAACCTGAACCTTGATTGTTGATCTTAAGATATTTGGAAATTCTTCAGTTGAATGTCATAACTGTTTTGCTTATGTAATGAGTATGTTAGCAACTCAAACGTTATTGTTACATTTCTGTTGTTGTCAATGCTTCCCAGAAGGACGTGAATGAATAGAATTAAAAAAAAAAAAAAAAAAATCGTTCATTTCAGATTCGCATACCTCCGATAGCACCGTTCGGGTTTATCTGCCCCGCCAATAATCTAGATCTCTGGAGCGAACCTCGAACGCACTTATCCACGCAGCGTGTCACGGCGGGGAGGGGGCAGGGAGCGGCGGTTCGCTGCGGGTCACATGCCGCGCCCCTGTCGGTCCCCGCGAGGTCGGGCGGCACCGCTTGAACCAGATCAGATCGGAGGCTAAATAAGTCGCGCAGGGCTGTCTCAGGGAAAATCTGGCGAGTTTGCATCAACACAGCTTGTTTTTATTCGTTGTGGACGATAATATGAGCGATTTGAGTGGAGACTTCAACTCTGGGTCAGGCGCGAAACCTCGATGCAGGAATGATGGTTCGAAAAATGTTGAATTTGGGCACTCACGATACATCTGCACTGTGAGGAATGCGAATTCGATTCATAACGCTCGAATTTTCTCGACATTTCCAGAAATTTGCTAGATATTCAATTTTCGAGGAGGAGACTTCAACACCGAGTCAAGCGCGAAACCTCTCCAAAAGAAATTGAAGTTCGTGCGATGATAATAATAATAATAAAAATAATAATAATTTTTATTCGTTCTTTCAGATATCACAAAGATACATGAGATATTTCAAGATAACAATAAAGTACACAATTATTCTTATATAAGCACTAACAGTAACAATATATTAATCAAGTTTACTTGAAAAAAATTCAGCGGTGCTGTAGAGGCTTCGAGAAAATAGCAATTGCTTAGTATTACCCTCGAATTGCTTCAAATTCATATTCTTGAATCTATCAGGTAAGTGATTGTAGAAAGAGATACCCGCGAGAGTTGGCGTAGATTCAAATTTAGAGGCGAAGTGTCTGGGAACACTGATAGTATTAGTATGCCTGGTATTATAGCTATGGAAATCTGAACACCTCTTGAGATTGTGCAAGTTCGAACGCACGTATAAAAGACAATTTAATATATATATGGAAGGAAGCGTAAGAATTTTGAGATTTTTGAAGATTTCCCTGCAAGAATCTATAGGTCGTAGATTGAATATGAGACGTATATAATCCTCTTTTGCATTATGAATACTCTATCAATCTCAGTTGATGCACCCCATAGGATTACATTGTAGGTGAGATGACTGTAAACTAAGGAGTAGTAAACATTTAATAGAGCATCTGTTGGCAACTTTCCCTTTAATCAAGGATTAGAACTTAGGAGTATTTATTGAGACCCAAAATGTCCAATCGAGACTTTTTCAACGAGATTTTGAATTTCGTGGTGTTATCAAAAAGAAATAATAATAAAAATACGTTTAATTGTCTAACATTGTACAAAACAATACAATTCCTTCTTAGAATAAGTGAGTTTCTCTCTCTATTTCAGTATTGTAATTAGTTCATTACATTACTCAAAGTAGTGCTGTAATAAACTCATTACAGCATTGTTTTCAGTCATATTTTTCGTTTTGTGGTTGTCAACTCTGACTTCCAGCCAACTGCCAAGGTACAAAACAAAAGTTACTAGGATGTACCTATAATCTGAATTTGTATTTGAATTTCGACAGTATTTCACAAAACTTGACTGAGAAAATATCGTCCAATACTTCTGGCGAAAGGCAATTCCAACACTCATGCTTTCAAAAACTTTGGAATTTTGCATTTTTATTGGAATAGGAGCCCATTTTACAACTTTTTTTTGAATATAATATTGAAATAGTACTCAGCACACTACGAAAAAACATCCACTTGTCAATTTTTCTCGAATATTTTGGGTTGATACAATGTATCTATGACAAAATTAAGAATGAATGAAATGGTAATTGGGATTCTGAGATTATAACAAGGAGATTTGAGAAACTTTTTGAAATTAAAGAAATTTTCTGATACTGAGTATATACCAATCTTTCTGATAAAACTTGATGAGTACAAATTCAAAGTTGAGATGTTTTGGAAAAAAAATCATAATTCTATCAGTACCTATATGTGTAGACACCTAAATATTGCTTAGAAATAAAAAAAAAATCTGGTTCTGGAAATGAATGATTTCCTCATTCATATCCATAAAGAAAATTTTAGATTTTTTATTTTACTTTTGTGTTGAATAAGAAATAGTCAGAGGTCAGTTTCACGAGCGTTCGATAAAATTTTAGTACTCCATCAAGCAGAATGATTTCTCTGATGATAGTCATGGATAAGTTGTTTGACTATTATTAAAAATTCAATGAATCATTACATTTTAATGGACGTTCGTGAAACTGGAAGTACCTAATATGACAACCGATCTTTTCAATGTCAAGTTTCCAGGCACATTAAACGAAAAACCCTTTTTAATGGAATATATTCGGTCAGCATCAATAATTCTAACATCGGTAAATGAATGATTGTATCCCGGAAGACTCTCTTAATGTCGATTGTATCATTGATGAGGAAGGTAGGTACTGGTTCTAATGATATTCTTAAGGATCTTAGGGATATCTGAACATTACGTTAAGCAAGAGACACAAAGTACAGATTTCAAATATGAATTCAGTGAGAATATAACTATAGTAATTTCAAACTCAAATCAGGATACGGAAATTCTGACCTCAAAATATTCTGAGTTATTTCTATTGAGCTATTTTCAATAATGGACAACTATCTTTATATCAGATGTTGCAAATTCACGGCATTAAAAAACAAACAGAAATTCCAGAGAAAAAAATCTTCAATTTCGACGATTTCCACATTTGAAATAACATAATTCACGATACTCGAATATCCAGATAAATCCTTGAAGAAAAAAGTAAGTGGTTATCGAAATGAATCTATAACTAAGATAATATGTACTCAATTAATTAATTGAAGACAAAAATCCTGAATATGAACTTCTCGATATGGAGACTTCAACGATGCATCAAGCGCGAAACCAGATTGTGAAATATCCATTGACCTGTTATTAACAGAGGAAAAAGAAAAATACTACTAACTTCCCATCAAAAGAAACCAGAAGCATTTCTGCACCGGAAATTGGGACCTGAGCCCTCCCATCAAACCTAGCCTCCTAATGAAAGATCAGATTTTTCAAGAACAACATTTGCCGTAATATATACCGAGAACATGAATTATTAATCTTTGATCCGCCCCTGTTATTCAACCTGTCCCGTCCGAACCCCCTTTCCCTCCCGAGCTGACCACCAGTGGTCGAACTAAGGTACTCGCCACAACATCTGCATTCCGCTAGCTACCGGTCTCTAAAAGACGAAAGAAGCTGGTCGATCCTCTCAGGCAAGTGACCGTCTTGCTCTCCTGCAACCACAGAGGGTCGCCAGACTACAACCTGTCGATGTGACAGCTTAATTAGGGGGATTTGGATTGAGACGGAAGTGCAGCACGATAAGATCGCAGCAATCTTGGGAATAATTCGTTCACTCGTTTTATGACCACCCTGTATGCTCGCCAAAGACTAATTACATTTGGACCATATTTAATTAACGATATAGGTATGCAATTTTCCTCACATACCTAGTAAGAATCACATAAATAACACATTATAATTGTGGAGACTTCAACGGTACATCAAGAGCGAAAACTTGGAAAAATAAGATTCCCTAATTTTATGTGTTTCGTATCAAATTTCATGGATGACACTCAATGAAAAAGCTATTTATTCACATTCTATTCAGGAACTCTAGGAACTCATCGGCAAATCGAAGATTGACCTAATCGTCAATTATTGACGATCAACGAATTTAATAAGGCATCAGATGCGATGAAGTCACTTCTAATTTTAAATGAAAGGCTCACTGTTTTTCGTCCTAGATCGAGAAGGAAGAGATAGGTGATGGAAATATCTCACCTTGTATCATCCAAAAAAATTGATTCTTCATCAATCACGGTTCTCTGGCTCGGAGACTCCAACTGTGGGTCAAGCGCGAAACCAGGCTCTCGAAATATCGATAAATTTAATTTTTTTTCGTTTAAGAAGGTAGTAACCCAACTAAAGGTCACATTCGCAATCTCTGATCCGAATGCCGTTAATATCGGGCTAATAATCAACAGCTCTCAGTTATCGTATCTGAAACAAGCTGGTCTCGTTTTAACGAAGTTAATTACTGAAAAACAAAACGGAGCATACGGCATGGCAGTTTGTTAAGTTGGCTATGCTGAACGTAAAAACTGTTAGTAGGTACATAATTAAGGGGAGTGTTAATGGCTAATAGTATCGGTGTAATGTAAGTGCTTATTCGGTTGCGAGGTTGCCGGTACAAGCTATTTTTTCCTGAGTTTTATTAAAATTTAGAAGATTTCAGTTAAGCCTTAATAACTAGATTAAGTTAGCCATTTTCATGTGACCGCACTGTAATTAATAGTTATACTTGAAGAACTATCTGTTTTTATTTTTGAGTTTCAATTTCAATAAGCTCAGATTGTATTTCTAAACATAACGCCTTCGAGAGATTAGTCAGTTTTTCTAGATTAACCATGTCAGTTTACAAGCCGAATTTTAGTCATTTGCGGAAGGTTTTAATTTTATTTTCAAACCAGTTTTGGCGAAAAAGAACCTGTATACTTATTTGCACAGGAAATTATTTGTGTCATTCATTGAGGCAAATAAATTCCTCGCGTTTGAGTGGAATAAAATTGTCGTATTCATTTACTACAGATATGAAATCACCCATACCACGTTTGGAGTGTTACTGATTCGATTTGACACCTCGCGTACGTTTTGCTCTACATCCCCACCCAACCTAATCTGTCTTCCCAGTCGTTTAATCGATATCACTTCTCCCTGAAGTTTTGATTCTACCACTGTTCCACTAGAATATGGCCCTGTTCGAATTTACTATAGAAACTGTGATGTTTCCAATTTTGTTTTGCTGATCTGTATGTATAACCAAGCGAAGTTGTACACCTATTAATTCGAAAAATATGCAGATTTGTTTATAGTATATAACATTACTAGCAAGGTAAGAGGGTTTTTAGTGGCGAATGGAGGATATAACTGACTCGCCTGCGGCTCGTCAGTCACCTCCTTGAGCCAGTAAAACCCGTTACCTTGCGTGTATTGTTTTATATTTCATTTGTTTCTCATTTGTAAAGAGGTAAGATAAATTCCAAAAAAATCTCAATAATTTGTCGCAAATGTCGTAAGCTATGGAAGCGTTGCCATGAACATGTCTGTTTATTTTTCTTTACATTTGTTTTGGCGAAAGCGAAAATGAATGCATCAAAAGAAATTATTGAGGCAGCCAGCAGTGTAGCATCAAGTTTATTACCTGCAAAATCATCTTCTAGGTACGAGCGAGAATACGACGACTTCAAAAAGTGGCAAAACAAAAATAGTGTGATTGGGGTAACTGAAGATGTTTTGTTGGTCTACTTGAATCAACTATCAGCTAGATTCAGCCCTAATACTTTATAGGCAAAATGGTCTATGCTGAAAAGCTGCTTGGAAATGAAAGAAAATGCCCCTGTTCGCAGGTTTGTTTTCCTTTAAAAATTTATTGAAAAATATGACGTTTAGTTGTCATTTGCAGATTTCAAAAGGTAATAGCGTTTCTGAATCGAAAAAATGAGCTTTATACGCCAAAAAAGGCCAAGATATTAAGTAAAGAAGAGGCTGAACAGTTTCTTTTACATGCTCCTGATGACCAGTGGTTGCTGGTGAAAATTGTAACAATATTTGGCATTTTTGGATGTTGTCGATGTGACAAAATTTTTTCCTTAAACATTGTTACACCACCATGTTTAAGGAAAAAATTTTGTCACATCGACAACATCCAAAAATGCCAAATATTGTTACAATTTTCACCAGCAACCACTGGTCATCAGGAGCATGTAAAAGAAACTGTTCAGCCTCTTCTTTACTTAATATCTTGGCCTTTTTGGCGTATAAAGCTCATTTTTTCGAAAAAGCAAATAGCGAAATATTTAGGTTTGAAAGACCCAGAGTTATACACCGGCCACTCTTTTCGCAGAACTGGAGCCACTATGGTTGCGGATTCGGCTGGAGATATTTGAGCACTAAAGCGTGCAGGAGGGTGAAAGAGCACCGAAATTGCAATAAGTTATGTCGATGATTCGGTCAACAAAAAAATTGAAATGTTTAGCAAATTATTTGGTAGTAAGGAGAGTACAAGCAGTTTCTGAGTCAACAGATGGTTCATCATCATCAGTATCAACTCTTTTATCATAAAAAATCTGTGTTACTCGAAATATCAATTGTAACATGATTTTCAACATATATGACGATAAAACAAAATTTTCCAATGTGAATAATACTACTAACTTGTGAAAATTTTGCAAGTTAACTGTCAGTTTTACAAGTTAGTGACTTGATAAAATAAACTTTCTTGATTAATATTGTGTTTTTGGAAACTGATGTTTACAAATGAGAAACAAATAAAATATTTTTCTGATGACTCCCATAACTCAGCCATTTTCCCGTTTACGGGTATATGTTGACCTTTTCTTTATATTGTTTTAAATGTTCAATTTTCATCTTTTTATATGTAATTTTTAATTATGTTCTCAAACAAGAACAACGAGAACCGTGTAATGGCTTACAATTCGTGGTATCAAGTTCACTTCATTATTTGAAAATATAGAACGTAATGATCTCGATGGTTCTAAGACATCCTCTCTGGCAACATGGGCTCTCCCACATCCTCCGGAGAGCATGTGGACCACATACTTTCCGCAGTTGGTAGCCCGAGGTCGTAATTATAACCGATCGCAAGCAGCCTCGCTTTGACAAGCTCGATCTCACATAACTCTTGCACTATGACATTTCCAATGGACTCAACTAGATTAGAAAAAAAGCCAGAGCAAAGGTTGCCCGGCCAAACCGGACGCAATTTATTTTATATATATGGCTGCCGATAGGTATACGGCAGCTTTTTATTCAGTTCACGGTGTTATTCATTATGGAAACTTGATTTATCTGCCGTTTTTGATACGAGACCGCTCGGCCGGCCAGCACGGTATAATTATTTCGCGCAACTAGCGGGTTCCTCGGACGCTACCCTTCTGTGGACTGCTCCTCGCGTGCTCTCAAACTTGAATCGATAAATAAAAAATTCGAGGTCGGTATTCGTCGATGAATTCGTTGTGTTTTTGTGGAAATAGCGGTTTTCGATTTTTCGATAATTAGCACAAAATAAACCCCGTTGTGCTCGTGAATTGTGAGCCTGGAAGGTTTTAACAAAAAAAAAATAGTGCGTTCTTTTACTGTTCCCATAAAAAAAATCGGGTAACGGTCTGAGTCGTGGTGATTGTAGAAAAATGAACTGATCCACATGAGTTAGGGATATTGGCTTAAATTGCAAAAAACTACAGTTTAGATGAGATTTTGTGCTGAAAATTCAAATTAATATGATTTGAAGTTGCAGGAAATACAATTAATTTATTTTATGATATTTTGGAACTAGGGCCCGCCGGGTTTAAAAAAAAAATTTTACGATCTCACGTTCAAAAGTTGGTTAAAAATCTCAAACAAGCCCTTAACTATAGAAAACACAAGTGATATTTAACGATAACCGCGGAAGCCTTAGCCAATTCATAAAACATATGATTCTTCTAATTTTGAACTGTCATACTTTGTTTATTTATATACCGATTTTCTTGGAATCTTCTGCAATTTTATTCCCTTCTTTTCACACTTATTTTAGAGCTTGATTTATTGTTGAAATAAACTGCCCACATGAGCTAGGGATATACTTAAATTGCAAAAAACTATAGTTTAAATGAGATTTTGTGATGAAAATTCATATTAATATGATTTGAAGTTGCAGGAAATAAAATTAATTTTAGCCTGTAGGTCTGCAGCGTATACAGAGGGTGGTAAAGAAAAGTCGAGTAATATAACGAAATTTCATTCCCAGAGAATTCAAGCATATTAAGATTATCAATACAATGTATGGCCTCCAGGGGTGTCGATAAAAGCTTGATATCTTCTTTGCATACTACACACGGAATTTGGTTCCATAAACGGGGCAGAAGCTCTCTCAGAACATTCAAGGTATCTAGGATAGGTTGATGATTATCTTATCTTCTTTGGAGCATATCCCATGCATGTTCTATGCAACTCAAATCTGGTGAGTGTGGAGGTATTGGTAAATGTGGAAAAGCAAGCTCCTCGCGTTCATTCTCAACTATTTTGACACAGTGCGGTCTAGCGTTATCGTCAAAAAATTGAATAGTTTCACCAATAGCAGCATGAAAATTTGGCAAAACATTGCCAATGACATGCACCCTATAGTGTAAGGAGGTCATATTCCCAGGACAAATGTGTAGATCTGTGCGCCCCTTGAAACATATCCCGGCCCATACCATACCACTACCCCCTCGGAATGGATGGACTTCTTGGACATAGCGACGATAACGGGGTATGCGTGAGATTGTCCATACCCTTATTCTTCGAGAAAATCGCCCATATCTGGATTCATCAGTGAAAAGGACACTACGTCATTGATCGTTCTAATTGATAAGTTACATTGCCCATTCCAGTCTTTGACGCTTATGGTCACGTGTTAATGGTACTCCTATTAATTGACGTCTAGAACCTAGATTCACCTCTCTCAAACGTTGTCTAATTGTTTCGATGAAAACCCATCTGCATTTTGGAGAGTATTCCATAGCATTCTACATTTAGATGTAGGCTTTCTTCTCGCCGAAACGGTGATGAAACGATCCCGAGCAGGTGTTGGTTTTCTTCGCCCACTAAGCCTTGGTCTTTCCAACACTGAACATGTCTCCCTGAACCTATTCCAAAGTCGAGTTATCACAGTTTAACTGACTCGGAGCATTTCCGCTACAGCAACCTGAGTTAGGCCACCCTATAGCATTCCGATGGCCCCATTAACCTCAGCGTTTGTTAATTTACGTCTTGGCATTTTCAGAAAACTCATTTCAAATTGAAGCCCTTGATAAACTGACTCCGTTTCAAAATAAGAACATTCATGAAGCATATGCAAAGAACCAAACACCAGAAAAAATGCTATCAGAGTGACGAAATGTCTCAAAATGATTTCTATTGGATCGATTCAAGTTGTTATTGAGTTTTGAATGATTTTTTAGCGATTTTCTCGAAGATAACATACTTTTCAAAACGATTGAATGCGATATCCCCAACTCTTGTGGAGCATTTTACTGAAATTTCTTGAGTGTTTTTATTTCAGTGTCTGAAATAAACATAAAAAATATTTTTCAAATGACGGAAAGATGCACAGAATTCAATTTCTGCAACATTCTTCTAAAGATTAGGTAGGTTATCTGATGCTTGATACTTCTTCAGTGGGCAGGTTTACAGGTGCAGTATGGCTCATTTTGAAAATTGACAATAGAAATCTTTGTATGGAGACTGAATAATGAATAATCTCAAGAAAATCTACTGTCAGAAGGTACTCAATTCTGAAAATATGTTGATGAATTATATGGCCCACAGAAATACTCACAAAAAAACTCTATGAATGATTCTAATACCAAATTAATTTCCATATAAAATGACAATGCTTGAGTTGTATTGAAATATGCACTTCATTTGAAATCAAACTAATTTGTTGAGGATAAACTAAATAAGAATAATCACTTCATAGGTTTAAGTATTTATTGCCCTGTTTAGTACGCCACTGTACCTGCCGCCACAACGAAAATAACTCCGAATCGTCAATGGCCAAGACAAGTGCTCGACCTAGCAAGGGCGTTGTTATATTTCACATTTTACATTCGTGGTGACGTGTTTTGTACTCAGCATAGCTAGCCATGCCCACCAATGTTTACTTTATGTTATGACCGCCGATGTGCATAAGAACCTGTATGATATAATTTCACGACGTCCATTATATACGCTTGCAGATACGTACAATGTCGAATGAATTACTTTTCCTGGAAAGCACTTCCAGATAATAGAAACGAGGCGTTGTTCCAACCCATCTCTAGATTAATAAAGGCAACAATTGCTACAATGGGAATTGTATAAACTATTATTAAGGAATCTGAGATCGAATTCGAACTTTATACAGCTTGTTTTTTACAAAATCTATCAGCAATCTAATTCCAACACCATGTTTTCTTGACAAAGTATTCATGGTAAAAATGTTAGTGTTTCTATCAACCTTGCTTTACAGTCCAGCACATTTTTGTTAATGTATAATTATAATCAAGTTGTGCTTAGGTTATATCTTGACGATAGATGTTACTGAATATGTATGAAATCAGCTTTGAGAATAGACAGATGGAAAAACAGATTGGAGAAAGAAATAAAGCACAGGTTTATTCTCAGTTCCTGTGAAAGTTATACTGAGAAACTAAGGAAATATCAATTCTTTCATACATTTCAAAGTAGCTAACAAAATTTTCGAATCAATGACCGAATTCCGATCTCAATTGTAGCAATAGAAGCAATTGGTATGTAAGTATAATTTGAATGTAGTTTGCGGATAAAATTATAGGTTACATAATGTACCCATGTGGAAGAGAGGTACCAACTTGATTCAATCAAGTCTAATAACATTATTTTCACACTAGTGACAGAATGACAATTCTCGTAATATGTCTTAGTTTTTGCTCCTGAAAAATATTCTGTTTTCTTGTGTTATAACATGTTTGGTTTATCTATGGGAGATGATTGCCTTTCATTGGGTCCCGTAGCGGTCTTCAAACATCTGAAGTGCCGAAAAATCATCACTTGGAAGGTCGTATCTGGTTTGAAAAAACCCTCACGACCAGAGAGCAACAATTTGTGGATTTTGAATTTGAATATCGAAGGAATTTCGAAAGGAAAGTGTGATTACGTCTCCAAATTAGCTGATGAACATGGTATCAAAGAGATTCTTCTGCAAGAAACCCACACGGCAACAGAAAAAAAATCCTCGTGAAAGAGGACAGTTGAAAGGTTATGTATTACTTGATTTTTTACAAGTTTAGCTTGTTATGTTGAAAAATTATCAGTTTCGTAACATTCAACAGATTCGGAAAGGGGAAATTGTTGGAGTTTTTTTTTTTTTTCATTTCTTTCAAATTTTATGACATTGCTGTCATAAATATTTATAAACCTCCGAACATTATTTGGCCAAGAAATCTCAATGTTGATGTTTTTTAAAGTAGCAAATGCATTTCCAAAATGCATTCGATTTATTCTGAATAATCGGTTTCTTTTCTGCTTTTGTCTTTTTTCATTTCAGATTAAGAATTACGAGTCGTTTTGGGAAGAATCTGTGCATCCGAACCCATCGACGGATAACATGAAGATGATCACACTGATGTCTTTCAAGATTTTCCTGATATTTGATATTTTATGTTATTTTGTTTACGGGGAGGCAGGTTTTTTCGGCTGAGGTTTTTTCCCCTGGCTGTATAGTATCGTATGATACTAGTGTTGATAGTATCGTATGATTCTATAGTATCATACAAAGAATGTTATGATACCCCGTTCTTTTTTTACCTCAGCTTAGGTACTTTTTGTTTCAACATTTATTGTATTATTTTAGCTCTCTTTTTCATAAGAATATATATATATATATATTTTCACACAAAGGAATAAGTTTCCAATAACATATGGGTCTTTATTCTGTCCTGTCAAAACTCACCGAGGATTAAATCATACAATGCAACCTTGAGGATGGCATCTGCATTGACCAACGCGGTTAATTGGATCAAGAATAATGGCCTGATGTAACAATCGGCAGTAGGTACTTATTGTATTAAATGTGAAATCTTACATACCTCACCGTTGTTCTGGATTAAATTCGAAACAGTGCAGAACGTCGATGTAGCGAGATAGTCTGTCATTACCTTAACACAATAATACGGTTAATTCTATGTTATTCAGGCGGTTATAGCGTTGATTCGCAATTACGTGCGAGCACCGGTTGAATCTTTTTCAACTGGGACGAAATATTGGACCTTCGAACCGGATCAGATTTCAATCTGCGAATATTTTTCGCATCATTGCATTTACGTAATATCAAATGTGAGTCATTCGTTCAATGATTTGATTATCTTCGGTAAAACTGTTTCCTATACCTCCAGAATAAGAACGAAGAAATAGGGTTTTTCGCTGATTTCAAGGATTATCGAGGAGACTTTAACGTTGCGTTAAGCGCGAAAATTGTGAATCTTTGCATCGGAAATCAGCTTCGTACGATAACCTACTGCAAAAAACGAAAATTGAAACTAAAGAAAAAAATGGTTTCGGTTAGTATAAAAATTTATGCATAGGGGAAACAATTTTTTTTGTGAATTTTTTATGGTTCCAAAAAAATTTGGCAATAAAGCGACTCTTACGAAACATTATGGGTTAGGGTGAAAAACGTAGGTATAAGGGCGATTTCAAAGGTGATTTGAAGGTTTCTCTTCCTCACCAAATATTCGAATGACTTCGGAGACTTCAACGGTGCGTTAAGCGCTAAAATTGCGGAACAAAATGCAACCGAATATTTGAATGGTTGAAGTAAAAACTACTATAGTTACTCATAGAACTCGATTACGGCCAACATCTTTCTCCAGTTCCCGAAAACGCCAACAAATTATGCGTAGCATACACCCGAGCTGACATTAATGGTACTAGTATTATTATTATCTCCACGCTGGTGACTAGTCAACGACCGTAGACACATTCGAATGTGTTATTTGATATGTTCCCAAGATTAGGAGGAGAGGAGAGACTGAGAAACGTCCTCTTTGCGGAGATATTTCACATTTTATCGGAACTATTATGCCTAATTTTATGTCTATGAAGATGTTTTACAAGGTGTTGCATTTAAATTGCCTCCAAGTTCGGTAAATATGGTCGGGTGGCTCTTAAATCTTTCCTGGGTTTTTAATATGACGACTACTCAATGCTAAGAGGCGGTTAATGTTGTCATTATGGATAAAATGTGGAGGATTCTCATTCGTTTGATGGCAAAACGAAGGAGTCATGAATAAAGATTTTGGTTGTCGAATAATTAGGCTTGTGTGGGAAGATTAAGTAGGGTCTATTAATTGTTCAAATTTTATAGCCGCTCAGAAGTTCATTTATCATTTTGGATAAACATTTTATGAAAACGAATTTGTGTTTTTTAAATATTCCATTGACTAGAACTTATGACGTATGGACTTAGATGAACAATAGCAACGAACTTCTTACAATTTCATATCTTTTTGGTTACTCTATGTCCATTCTAAAATTCAAGAGACATTCACAAAAAAAAAACCTAGGTAAGAGAGGTACTCATACCTCGAGAATTTTTTTTTCAAACGTATATATTTTATTAGATATTGATAAATTACCTGAAACTCACGATTTAGAACAATGAATAGTTAATACCCTCACATTAAGAACTGAAATGAAATAATTACTCAATAAAATTTCTGGTTTTATTTCAGAAAAGTTAAAAATTTGTTTTCTTTTAATGTCCAATTTTCCTCCGGTGATACTAATTCAAGGGGTCATTTTAATTTCTTTTGCAGCAGTTTTTCACAATTGTCTAAATGATAATGCTGCTTGTTTTTGGTATATACTTCGCGCAACAATTAACGAAACGGAAAATTTTTCAAGCTGTATCTCATTGAAAAATGGTCGCATGTGAAATAAAAAAAAACTTACTTTTTGAGCTTGAAGACCCTAGTTTCTTAATTTATTGATTAAAGATTTTTCGGATTAACGGTAGCCATCCAATCCTTGGATAAATCAGGAAGAAAACATTTTCAAAATTTTTCATATTATTATTTTTGTTGTACCCGCATGAAAAAATTTTTTCGAGCTAGACCAATGCCAAGATCGCATAATCTGTTTATTCAGCTCTTATTTGCTATTTATAACCCCCCAATATGACTGTTTGGCTTCGAGATATCCAATTTTGAATACAAAAAGATCTTTTTTCTCTCAACTGACGATATCTCCAGAACTACTGACAGGTTGTTCTTTTTGCATACAAAATTGGATCTCTCGAAGACATAAGGTCATATCCGAGGGTGGTGAAAAGCAAATTAGAGCTGAGTGAACAGGCTATGCGACCTTTGCATCGGTCTAGCTCGATAAAATTTTTCTATGCGCGAAGAGCAAAAATAAAAATTTGAAAATTTTTTCTTCCTGATTTATCCGAAGATTGCATGGCTACCAGTACTCCGAAAAATTGTTAACCAATGAATTAAGAAACTAGAGTCTTCAAGCTTCAAAAATAAGTTTTTTCATTTCACATACGTCCATTTTTCACTGAAATACAGCCTTTTTGAAAATTTTTCTGTTCCTTTAATTATCGTTGCGCGAAATGTATTTGGCGTTTATATTGTATTGTGTTGAATTAATGTTGTACAGAATACCGTTGTTGATTGTTTACTAGCTTATCAGTGCATATAATTCGACTCATTCCATACATGAATGTTATATCTGAACGGATTAATAAAGAATTATGATTATAATTGAATGATTTTGTGTAAAAATGAATGAGTTTTTTGTAAATTTTGATTATGGGCTGGAAGCTTTGCTTCTTTTATCATTCTTTTTCATATTCATCTTTTCCTCTCAGTCAGGACATTTTGGAGGTGAATAAAATTCTTCATTTGTACCGTCTACCCAAGACATTTTTTTGGATTAATTTCCAATCTCAAAACTGTTCATGCGAACAACTAATTCGTTTTAAATCTTTTTTCAGTTACGTTTCATCGAAACGCTCCATTTCCAGCGTCCACTCTTCGATTTCTTCCGGCTGGCAGAACCAGGAGAAAAAGAAGATGATACTCTGCGCCTACTCATTAAAATTCGTTACAATTCCAAATGCCGAAATGTCACGTCTTGCACTCCAAGATATGCATGAATCTGGATTGCCCGCATCCTACGTGATTGAGACCATTTGCGTTTCGCGATAGAACCGCAGCTGTCTTATCAAGAGGCAGGGGCGGCCTCAGCGTTTCGGAAAGAGGGAGTGGGCATACTTCAGGAAACTTTTCCAAACCAAAACGGAACGAGGAGATCATCGTTCTGCTTTGGAGCAAAGTTAGGCGTCGTTTTAAATTGTTGACCTCGACTGGTCCACTATGAAACAAGGCTTCGACAATATAAAGTTTCTAGTTCCAGGTTAGGTGTTGTTATTGGTTCTAATCATTGAATAATGTGAGACACATCTGGTGATTGACAGGATGGCCCATGAGGCCATCCACAGAATATCTAGAGAAGGCGCGGGTAATGAGAGAATTAGGTGTCAGAGAGTCTGGAGCTCTCTGAGTAACTACATCTCATCTGCGAACCTTCCTAGTGATGTAATGGTCAAGAAAGTAAGTACTGAGAAAAACTTCAGTACGATGCTATGCAAAAGCCAAGTGTGCACTATCGTTAGACACCTGTGTGAGTGTTCTGCAAGCAGAAATATTAGCAATCGAAAGATGCCTAGACATTCATCTAGAGAGAAACTATCAGAGTTGCGACATAGCTATTCACTCAGATAGTCAAGCTGCTATTAAAGCACTGAACTCCTATGTCATCGACTCAAAGTCGACATGAGAATGCCGAATCAAACTCAATGAGGTAGGCAAGAAAAATAAAGTCTCTTCGATCTGGGTTCCTAGTCATTCGGGAATCACAGGTAACGAAGAGGACAATAAACTTGTCAGAGAGGGTGCTCGGAAACCACTTACTGGCCTTGAATCTTTTTGTGGTATAGGAAAATGAACCTATAAGAAAAATTTTCTGGAGAAAACTGAAAGAGAAATACACTGGCAGAATCTCCCAGGGTTGGATCACTCCAAAAAGTTCCTTCGGAATTTCGAAACTGCAAGATCCAAAAAATATCTGGATCTCAGTAAGAACCAACTACACCTCCTCACTGGCTTTCTTACAGGGCATTGTCGCCTCAGAAAGCACTTGCTGAGAATGGGCGTATCGGACACTGACGAGTGTAGATTCTGTGGGGAGGAGGAAGAAACTCCTATTCACCTAGTCACAGAATGCTTTGGCATTGCAAACCATAGGAAACAATGCTTTGGTCGAGAGACCTGTAGGAGTGAGGAAGTAGCCTCACTGAAGCCTTCCGAGATATTGGATTTCATAAGATCTCTGGGACTGGAAGGCGAGCTGTAAAGCTTTGTCACAATAGACCATAAGGTCGCAGTGGACTGTAACCCCTTTTGAACTATCAACTATCAAGGGTCCGTGAAGGTCTTCCAATATGACTACCAATTGTATTCGGTTTGCAGTGACGTAACAGGAATTTTTATTATTAGAAAGAAACAATGGTGCAAAAATTGAAAAATCAAAAAATTCTAAAGATTCTGCAAAGTTTAATGAAACCCAGAAGTTCGGGACTATTCTGTTTCATATTGCTATGAATCATGTTGCTATAGTCATATTGCTATTTTCTTGTTCATTACAATATGGCTATGATAATACGTATTTTGTTCCGAGCGTTATAGCAAAAGGTATTGCTATCAGGGACTTCAAGAATCGGCGATTCAAGATCTGACAAACTGTATTTTATGCAACGAAAGCAATATCATTATCTTAGCAATATCGTTATGAGCAAACAGAATCGCACTGTGTTTTTCCTTTTTCATTGTTAGGAAACAATTTTCTGAAAAGATTTGGCTCCTGACAAGATAATGCTCTAGTTTTATGCAGCGGGCCTTTTTTCTATTATTTAAAACATTTTTTATAATTGTTTCTTGTTTCAAAGACTAGGAGAGGAAACAAAAAACCCTAATAAAACTCTCTTTGCTCATCAGCTCAAAATTCAAAAATAAATTTTGTCAAAGAGAGAGAGTTATTTCATGAATATTTTTTTAGATGATTTCGAATGGGGAACTTTGGGACTGCTTCTTCTGGTCCGGACCTGCCAACCAAACCGTTCTCCAACTGCACCTTCACCCAAGACATTGCCAATGTCCAAGTGATAAGATATTGTTAGAATTTATTGGGTAGATCTAGTTGCATTCGATCCGGTCATAAATCCGATATTGTGAATTAAATTCTATGGAACCATAAATCTACTCCGGTCAGTGCAGTTGGAGTAGGTACATCCACAACACGCCTCGAAATATGCCGATGTTATCGGGTATGGGAGCCGATATAGGGTGTATCGAAATTATTGGACGTTAATGATGGAGTTACTAGGCAGCGTCTTAGCCTGAACTAATTCCTTTGGTCATTTGTTGCATTCTCCATTCGAATCTACGGTATATTGAAGCATATGAAAGTATGGGACAAGAACTGCTATCAGAGATGCAATAGTGAAGATTTGAGTGTGGTTTTATTGCACTGCGATCAGTGATCAGTGGTGGCTCTACCATGAGAGCACATGAGCACGTGTTCCCCCAAGAAAAGTAACATTAAATCATCATTTTGAAGTTACTAATGTTATTTTGTACCTAGTATCATTGTTTATATAACTCTAGTTATTCAATGGATAGTAGTTGGGGGAGTTAGATGATAGAGGGCGCTATAGTTTAATATGCTTATTTAATTAATTCAATTCAAATTGGACACTGAATGTCACATATGTTGTAGATTGAATAGACAAATATGAGATATTATCACGACAAATATAATAATACAGGAGTTGAATAAAGCGCCCTCTATCAGCCAACTCTCCCAACCACACTTCATTGATTAACTAGAGATATATAAACAAGGCTAGTATCTATTTCTGCATTCCCACTGCCCAACTTTTTTCATCTATGAATTGAATAATGCGATTTACTCTACCTACCCTGCCATCTACTCTATGTCGATCGCACGTGCGATCGAGTAGGTGGAGCGGCGTTTGAACTGAAAAAGGAGCACAACTTGGCTGTGCACCAGCGGTGCAGAGATCACTTTTGGACTTTTTTTTCGTAAACGACCCGCAACGTAAATTATTGGATGATGTAGGAGTTATACGTATTTTTCTCCAGTAGTGTTGTGTGTCTAGGTTGCATTATGGGTGCAACAAATAATCATTGAGAATAACCTAGAACTAGCAAAATGTACATATAAGAAGGAGTTTCTGGAGAAGGAGAAAACTGAAAGAGACACACTCTGGCAGAATCTCCCAGGGTTGGATCACTCCAAAAAGTACCTTCGGAATTTTGAATCTGCAAGATTCAAAAAATATTTGGATCTCAGTAAGAACCAACTACACCTCCTCACTGGCTTTCTTACAGGGCATTGTAGCCTCAGAAAGCACTTGTTGAGAATGGGCGTATCGGACACTGACGAGTGTAGATTCTGTTGGGAGGAGGAAGAAACTCCTATTCACCTAGTCACAGAATGCTTTGGCATTGTAAGCCAAAGAAAACAATGCTTTGGTCAAGAGACCTGTAGGAGTGAGGAATTAGCCTCACTGAAGCCTTCCGAGATATTGGATTTCATAAGATCTCTGGGACTGGAAGGCGAGCTGTCAGGGAGCACAATAGACCATCAGGTCGAAGTGGACTGTAACCCCTTTTAAACTATTAACTATTAACTATAACCTAGAACTGATAAGGTATCCCAAATTGCTTGATTTTCACTGTTTCTTATACTTCTGGACTAGATAGGTAAAAATGTTGAAAATAGTCCTGGGCTCGATTTTCGTGAAAACACCATTAGTGGTAACAGTTTACGAATATCTTAATTTTTTTTCGATATAACTAAATTTCTAAACTGTGCCATAACTTTTTCATCAACGGAAATATCTAAAAACTATTGAAACTTCCTCTAAAGGCCCCGTTTCACTGGAAATACGACAGTATATTCAATATTTTCTATCTCTTGTACTGAGCGAGCAAAAAAACTCATTTATCTCATATCAAATTTAAAAAAAATTGAGATAAAGAAAATTGAATTTAGTGTCCTATTCCCCAAGAAAATCGCTTGAAAAGTTATGGCACATCTTCAAAATTGTTCAAATTTATAAATATATATATTCTGCCATTCCTTCCCTTATCCAAATACTTGTGACAATTCCGTTGACGACAGCTGAAGCAGAAGGAAGTTTTTCGAGAATTAAAACCCTTTTCTCTATTTGTGTATCGTAATGAGTTCATTACAGCACTAAAAGTAGAGCTGTAATGAAACTCATTACAGCATTGTTTTCAGTTATAATTTTCGTTTTGTGGTTTTCAGTACTGACCTCCGATCCTCTCAATTTTCCAATCAAATCAATTCAACTTCCGTAATCTGTCAAATTTCGTAAGTCACACCAGCTGCCAAGGTACAATACAAAAGTCACTAATCTGAATTTTTATTCGAATTTCGAGAGTATTTCAAAAAACTTGACTGAAATAGGGCAAATATCGTCTTATACTCGTTGCAGAAGGCAATTCCAACACTCATGCTTTCGAAAACGAGCTACGAGGGAGCGCATTCGTGTTAGAATAGGAGCTCATTCTGCAACTTGTTTTAGAATATACAATTAAGAAATTCGATGCATGAAAATCATCTGACTGCGATCTTGAAAATCGAAGATCACAGTTCAAATTCAGAATATTCGCAAGAACTAGGAACTATAAGGTTGACCAAAATTTAATTCTAATCTTATTGAATTGAAATCGGAAACCCTTTACAGCTAGCGTTCCAGTTCCACTCTCTTCTTGATAATGTTATGAGCCTCAGATGCACCAAATTTCTTTTGTCATGAACAAAGCCCAATCGAGGAGGACCACCACATCGATGGGGGCCTTCCAGAACATCATGAAGATGCCCGCTTCTCGCTTGAATGGAACGAGCAGGCACAGAGGTACCGAAGTGTATAATCTCGACCAGCTTTAGGGTAAATAAAACTTTCGATGGAAAGCCTCCACTTTAATTACAGTCCACGGAGGTTCGGTTGAGGAGCTTCATATGGAATGGGGCCCGTGTCAGAGGTCGATTATGGGTCTGCCAAGAACACGGGGGAGGGGGTATGGTAGCAGGCACGTGCCCGGGGGCTGCTAATAATAATGCGGGAGCTCTCTGCCGATCTCTTCGCGTGCACTCTTCACCTCCGCCTAAAGGTGCCCCCACACTATAGGAGCAGCACGAGAACAGATTGAAACGTCCAACAATATTATCCCATTGTATAAAAAAAAATAGTAATCCAACCTTACGGGTTTATCATTTGACGGCTTGGATCCCACCAATAGATTCTTGATACAATGGTTATACTGTTCCTAGGTATCACTATAGAAGAAAATCTTGTATCGACAGAACACATCGAATAAACTTTACCCTTACAAAAGTATGTAAATGAGGAATCAATGTAAAAAATGTATTTTGCCAACTTGGAAAGTCTCATGACATTTGGAATTGTAATATGGTTAAGCTACTACAACATATTAGAACTATTCAGATTTCAGACGAGGCTATGAGAGCGATGGTCAGGTTGAAATGTACCCAAAGTTGCAGAGTCATTTAAAAAAAAAATTTTTGAGATTTTTCAATGGGAATAATTACTGGAACCATCCGATCTACACATATCCAATGGTTACCAGTGCTATCAAATATAGTTCCTCCCCATATTCGAAGACAGTCTGCAACTTGGAATTTTTGGAATAAATTCAATTCATTTCCGGATTCCTTTCCGATACTTTCCTACGTTTCAGATAATAGAATTCCAAGACTGATATCCGGTAAACCTATTTGGTCGAATAACTTTCTGAATTCGAACTTCAGCTACAAGAAAATCTGGAAATCCGATTGGGATGCATGTTCTTTAACTAATAAAGATCTAATATCTGATCCATCAAATAAAGTTCCTGGTTTCAACCTTCCCAGGAGAATATGGTCCCTTCTTAATCGAATAAGAACAGGTCATGGTCGTACCAATAGCATGCTTTTCAAGTGGAATTGTGAATGTGGTGAATCAGAGGAAACAGTTGAACACCTAACTAATAATTGTTCGATTTATAAATTTCAATATGGCATTAGAGCCATTCACAATGTATCAAATTAATTTTTGCAATGAGTTGAGAATTTTAGATCAATTTGATGAAATATAAATTGAATTCTTTTGCTGTTCTGTTTTTTTTTATTTTCAGGTTGGAGTTTGTGTTTGGAAATCCTTCTTCCGAAGAGCTGTTCCGATAATCGTGATGTCCTTCTGTATGAAATATTCCGATACAACAATTTAATTTTATTTTTTTCACGGGGAAACAGTTTTTTTTGGCTGAGGTTTTTTTTCCTGGTTCTATAGTATCGTATGATACTAGTGATGATAGTATCGTATACGATGTATTTTATGGTACCCGTTCTTTTTTTTACTTCAGCTTAGGTACTTTTTGTTTCAACATTTATTGTATTATTTTAGCTCTATAATTCGAAAGAATATATATTATATATATATATATTTGAGACAATAATGTTCGTTTACAAGAACAAAAACTTTTCACCAGAAGTAGGCTATTTTCACAATCATAATAACTGAAAAGGTAGCTACATATAACAGGGAACCATAGTTATACAGACACAAGATTTTTCAATGAAATTCCAGATGATGTGAAAACATGATCACCTATCAGTTTATTCAAGAAGAGAGTCAAGAATTTACTGGTCGAGATGGAACCCTACTGTTTGAAAGACTATAATGATGGATAGTTCAAATTTGAATCGTGTTATTTCATTTATATTCATGATTGATTTGTGTTGATCGTTCATGGGACATTCCCTTGAAATAAATGTTATTATTATTATTATTCACTTGAAACTATGAACAACTCACTCCATTGAGTGGTGTCAATTGTAGAAGAAAAACAAACACGGTAATTAAAAATGTTGAAACATGTATTATAAACAGACAGTATCTTTCCAGTACAGCCGAATCGAAATGAGAATAGTGAATGAAAAAAATTAATTCTTCGATGTCGTACATTTTCTATTGAAATATGTATTATGTCAAAAACACACAATATATGACAGTAACTCCTTTCGGTAATTCTGAAGTATTTATATAGGTTGTATTTCAAATAATAGTTATGTATTCTTCGGTAATCGTCCATTATGAAAGTAAATGAAGTGAACATGGGAGTTTTGGACTGTTTTATTCATTGTTCTTAAAACGACGCCGACGTTTCGAAACTGAAACTAGTTTTAAAAAAATGTAGTCGATTCATTAATAAAAAACATTATTTATTATTTAATTATTCGCCCCCACACAGCACATACCGAGAATATTTTCGAAACATGGACAAATTTAAATACCTAGTAATAATCGAAATACTCCTTAATGACTTAGGAATCCAACTCGGAGAAAGCTGGTAAGGATTAGATGAGAACATTTTGAGATCACTCATTTTGAGTATGAACCGTCGTTGCCGAACTGTTATTAACGCAAGGGGTGGAAATAAAGTATTAAGTCACTTATCAGCATTTCACTGTTTTGAAAATTGTTCATTTCTCTTCTTTTACATAAGATTCGGTGAAATCCTGTTTCGTTCAAAACCTTCCCGAGAGAACATGAAAAATAAGTTATGAAGTCAATGTAGAGTTAACTTTCATTAAAATTGAGATTTCCATATTGTGCGTTAATTTTTTTGAGCAGTGTATAATTTCCAATATAGTCCCCACAGATATTTCATGAAAAAGACTGGAGAAATGAAATCAGATTTTGTCACTGAGAGAATATTTATTCATTAATATGTTGACCTTCTGCCGAGGATTTATTTATTATCTGTCAAATTTGTTGCAGAGGAAACAATGCAAAAACCACTACACGATATTTATAGAAAAATTCTATTGATTCCAATGAAAATTCATTGAATCAGATAAAATAGCATATCATAGTAGTACAAAAGGATTATTCTTACCTACACTAGTTCATTCAAAACTAGCCACTGGCTCGTTTTCAATGTGCCTTCTACACACAATCAACTTACAATAGTGAAAATTTGGGTACAAAATTTAATGGACGATTATATGAAATGATTTTTCTTTCTGCAATTCCGTCATGTCTGCTACCTTTAGTTCTTCGGGTACCACCAGCCTGGTCCAACCCACACCAAATTACCGACTTGCATACTTCTATAATTACTTGAGCCTTATTTTATTAACCACTAAACCAGTTGGGTTACGTTCATCTCGAATTTTAATGTTCACCGCCTCGGGTCATACCGCCGATAATTTTTTTCATTCCTTTGAAGGCCTGAAATTTTCGACCTTTTCCATTGTTTCGCCGATAGATTTTATCGCCCCAAAGAACCGATGGTTGTTGAGATTTGGGAAGAAGATGGATTACATACAGGCCTATATTTTCTCCGAGACCATCTTTCGAATTTAAAAGAGATTAGCAAAAAAAAGGCAGAAATTTCACAGAAAAAATTAAAATGTCTATCTAAGGGTAGAATTTCAGTATAACAAAGGCATTTTTGGCCATTAATGCCTTCCCAAACAGAAAACGTGCACAAAAAATTTGGCAACAACGTCAGAGAATCTTATTGTATCTTTTTGAAACACAAAACAACTGATAATACATAAGGAAGTTTAAAGTCGAGAAAACGATTTCGAACTATCATTATTGTAACATTCAATTATTTCTATCAACTTCTTCAAAATATTTATTCCTTAATCAGGTCTACAAAAAACATCCAATAAGAAGCTAAGAAGTTCCTTAATGAATTTGAAAAACGACAAAAATGAAAAGAATGTTTCAAACTAAGTCTTTAGCAATTTTAACGATGTATAGAACATAAATATTTTGAGATAAAATGGATCTTGCGTAACCCTTTTGTTCGATGATGATGATAGCAACTTAAATGTGTCATGACCGAGAACATCACAAAATAATTAACTTCTCATCTACCTTGCGTCTTGTCACGACAATTTCCAGAATTTGGGGTCAAAACATTTACCGCGATCTTTGATAATGGTCCTGTAATTTTACGTAGTAGAAAGATTTATTACCAGATGCTGTGTATTAGATTCAATACGAATATTAGTGATTTCGAAACAAGATCGATGAAATATGATACCTCAAGGATTTTGGTATTTTGGGAGCATGAGAACTGGGGCTTTTGATGAGGAGAAACTGTCGAAATCCTCAAAAATGAATACAAGATTGAACAACGTATCGCAACAAAATTTTCATTCACTATTTCTCGAAATTTCTTTTTCTCACAAAATGAATTCAGAGAAGAGTTCATTCTTACATATTTCAATAATTTATTCTTATTCTTTGAGTAATTATCGAAGCAGTCTTTCACATTTCTGTACTTTGTTATCGGGATTCAGCATCGTATCGAATCAACAAATATAATATATTTTAATATTTATCATGAGGACGAATTCCAACCCTTTCAATCTGAGGAAAAATTTGACGAAAAAGTAAAAAATAGTCTGCTACGCCTTTTCTTAATTGAATTTAACCAACAACTAACAATTATTTAATAACACTGATGTATAAAATAAGTCGAATCATGAGCTCCAGGTTTCTTTAAAATAATGGCTTTTTTATTCTTAGTTTTCCATATTTTACTTTTTATTTCAGCTTGCTGTTATCTCGTGTTTTTTGAGTCTTTTTCAAACTGGTATTTACTTGTAGGTACTGCTTGACTCCCTAAAGATCCAATCACATTTTATGAACTAAGTATATCATTCTTATTGAGTCGGAAGAGATAAAATAATGAATGAAAAAAAAATTAGTGGATGCAATCCACCTTGGTAGCTACACTCTCCAACAGTCCAAATGAGGTGAAAAGATGTAAAACAAACTGTTATTTCCCGAATTAAACACCCAACAAACTGTGGACGATTTACCGAGATAAAAACAATATAATAGAGCAACATTTTAAGAATTTCTAAAGAACGTGTAATTATCCATCCTAATGTTGCCTCATCAGGAATCAAGGTTGAGAGTGTCGAGGTGATGGAATGGTGACTGCTAGCTGAAGACGAGTGGGAGGATGGTGAGATTCAACCCGCTGTCTTCATGTTGACTGTAAATTAGTGTTGAATGACGCTGAACAAGGATCAATGTTTACTTGCGCTAATTGGGTTTGGATCGATAGAAAATATGTAAATGATCTCCTAGGTATTTGAACAACAGGATTTTCTGAACTTTACTATTTTTGTATCCCGTGGTCTTTGTCGACATCCTGCAAATGTATTTGGGAGGTAAAAAGTAAATTGAAATATAAAGTTAAATTGCCAAAAATGTTGCTACATCTTAGCACTTATTACCTACCTAAACGAAACGGATTAGTAAAGTAGAGTTTCATTTTCAGGTAGTGAGTGTCATAATTATATATTCATTTCAATTTTTCTAAACAACGTCAGATTTTCAATCACAAAATTTCAAATTTTTTAAATTGCGAAAGTAATGACTCGTAAAAACTGGACTCTTTCTCAAAGTTCGGTTTTTTGTTCAATTCACTTAATCGTATGAGTATTCACACCAAACTTCAGATAGCATCGGTTGGCTTTTAAAGATCCTCAAATTTGCATGAACATGTTCGGACAATTAATTTTTCCCAATTTTCTAAAAAAAAAAAACGATATTGGTTTATCTACAGAGTTAGATTTATGATGAGTGCAAGGCTTGAAGTATCCTATCCTAATTTAAATCAACTGCAGACAAACTATCCCAATGAATTATGAATTGCATAATACATGGAACGAAAAATAGTATAATGGTATATTCTAAAACAAGTTGCAGAATGAGCTCCTATTCCAACACGAATGCGAAGTTCGAAAACGAGCGACGAAGGAGCGAGTTTTCGATAGCATGAGTGTTGGAATTGCCTTCTGCAACGAGTATTAGACGGTATTTTCTCTATTTCAGTCAATTTTTGTGAAATACTCTCGAAATTCAAATGAAAATTCAGATTAGTGACTTTTGTATTGTGTCTTGGCAGTTGGTGTGACATACGAAATTTGACAGATCACGGAATTTGAATTGATTTTATTCGAAACTTGATTCGATCGGAGGTCAGTACTGAAAACCATAAAACGAAAAATATAACTGAAAACAATGCTGTAATGAGTTTCATTACAGCACTACTTTAAGTACTGTAATGAACTCATTACGATACTGAAATAGAGAAAGTATATTCTGAAACAAGTTGCCAAATGAGCTCCTATTCCAATACGAATGCGAAATTCGAAAACGAGCGAACGCATGAGTGTTGGAATTGTCTTCTGCAACGAGTATTAGACGATATTTTCTCTATTTCAGTCAAGTTTTGTGAAATACTCTCGAAATTCAATAAAAAATTAAGATTATATATTTTAGTGACTTTTGTATTGCAGTTTTCGAGACTGTAAAGTAAATCGACAAACTACAGAATTAACAATGACATATAGAAATAATCTTCCTTTTTATATAATTTGGAATTTGAATTGAGGTGTGTTGAAAATTGATAGAATAGAAAATCAGAGCATCAGCCACAAAACGAAAAATACAACTGAAAACGATGCTGTAATGAGTTCATTGAAGAACTACTTTTTGTACTGTAATGAAATCATTACGATACTGAAAAAGAGAAATCAATTCTAAATATCGATTGAAATTTATTTTGTGGAGAATATTTTTTTGGGATGTCACTACCAGTCTCTGAAAGAAAATGCAATGAAAAATTTTTGAATTTAGAAAATGCTGTCAACTATCGAAATAAAAGGCAACAATTTTCACAACTGATTTGATGCAAACAATTTCGTGCAAGCATTTCGATTATTTAAGAATGTTTTAGTTGATTACATTCCAGAGAGTAAAAGGAAACCAAAAAAAAAATAATAAAATTCAAGAAAAAAATTAATACATTTTGATAATTTAAAGTTCATGAAAGTATTTATTTTTCTGGTTTTCAAATAAGAAATTTTAATGAAAGAGAATGTGATTTTTGAACACTTTCTGGGTAGATGAGTGATGGATTTCAATGATTCATGATGGATGTCATGATGAATATAAAATTGAGTTGATGCTCGCAATATTTTGGAGGTTTATAATAAAATTTTTTCAATCATTTAATTGACTCATGAAAGAATGTTCGAAATCAAGGAATTCTCAAATAATGGGTTCAGTTAATATGGGCAAAAACTACGACTTGGGCCGATAAACACGTACACGTTTGTTTCAATTAGCTCAACCGCGCTAGAATAGAGAAGGTGTCTAGTCGACCAATGGCGTAGAGCTATTCGCGCAAGGTGCCAAATACGGGTACGGAATGTCTAAATACTAACGGTATGAGTAGGTCGTAGTTCAAATGTCTCAAAATTCACGTTGAATCATGAGAACACCTTCAGCTAGTCTCAAAACTACCGGAAATGGCTAACCAACCTCTAGATAGAACCATTTTCGATCCTCTCGATCTTGAACCCGTTTTCTCACACAGTTGAACGTCGGAAAAAAGTCGATCTAACCTAACCCGTGAGCGCCAGCCAGCAGCCTCTCGGAGGACCTGACTGGAACGGCCTGCGGTCGAGTTCAATTGTTTGATATCCGATGTCTCCCGGTCCAGTGGGCTGGGCATATCGCGGCTGACCGGACTAATAGCCTTTTTTCGACCACAGTTCATTCTTGCCACCGACTTCTTACTCTTCCCAACGGCCTCAGCGTTCGGAAACTATATCCACTTTTTGTGCTCTGTGGGAATTGCCGAGGAGTTATTGATCGACGTGCGAACTGGTCTTCGATTCTTTCAGCTTCATTTGTTTTGGTGTTTGGAGATGGGAAGCGGTTGGGGAATTAGATGGAGGAGAAATGGATGTTCGATTTCTTGTATTGAATGATAATCGAAACCCGAAAGGTCAATTCCTGTCAACGGCTGTACAGTAAGTGATGGGAACTATGAAGCTGTTAAAAAAATCAGCAAATCCGAGGAAATGTCAATGTATCGCAACCATATCAGCACCCCAGAGGTAAAGTGTGTTAAGTCACAATTTCAAAATTGGACAAAATAGAGATTTTTCAGTTCGATTATTGTTTCAAAGAATGTTCACTGCCATTATTTGGCGACTTGATATATTTAGGTAGTCAAAAATGTGTTCCACTAGCTAGAATTCACTAATGTGAATCCAATATTGTAGATAGTTCGTGTCTGAAATAATGTGACTTAACACACTTTACCTCTGAGGTGCTGATATATTGTTACATCTCCAGGGCTACAACAAAGAAATCATGGTCATTATCTGTAGAATGAAGGATGAATAAACACGACCACATTCATCAAAAAAAAAACAACAATACAATACAAAATAACAAAATAGCTTATTACAGGTTACAGAGCCACAATCTGCATTGGAACTCATCGAAGCTAAATTACGCGTTCAAAAATTGGATGAGCATGAGACATTTACCATGAGACACTGAAGTTTTTCGAGAACTGGTAGGTATCAAATGGGGAAGAACATCAACACATTTTTTCAACGCTGATCTCAACAAGGCTATTTCGAGGTCGAATTGTTTTTTCAAATGAAAAGAGATATATTTCAGTGCAGGTTCTAATTCTTCAATAACGTAGTACCTTTTGTTTAAAGTTTTTTCATTACTTTCATTCAATTTCAGTAAATGGTCGAAATGAGGATCTTGGACGATACATTCATCAATTCTTTCAATAAATAATTCATTAGAAACATTGACTTAGCATCAAAGTTTCTGCATCGATATTCCTGCAAGCAAACATCTTTTGAAACATAGATGAATTCAAAATAGTAATCATCGAAATGAATACCATTTTCAATTCCCAGGCTCAGAGAAAATGGTATTCATTTCGATGATTACTATTTTGAATTCATCTATGTTTCAAAAATGTTCTCGATGTGCCTTCGTAAAGGCAAAGAATTTTCTTTTTCTTACAAACATCTTTTGAATATGAAATCATATGAAAAAAGTTTCAAACAAAAGGTACTCCTTTTTTCTGATAAATAAGAGTCTTCTTTAAAGAATATACTTTTTCTCGTGATCTTGAAATAATCTAAAAGTATATAGTTTGCGAAATTATTCTCTGTCAAAATGCTGCATCCTGTATATGAAAACAGAAAAACGTGAGGTAGATCAGTCTAGAACCTGATGGTTGGATATATGTGAGCAACATTATGTATGTTCATTTCGATAATTCAATCAATTTATTCATCTTCAACCATACTACAATAATAAAGAAATAAGAGAAGTTGTTCTGGAGGTATAAAACCTCAAGCAAAGCTTGTATATTATTCACTCCAAAAAGAAACAAATGAATTATAATTATTTTACAAATAAAAACTATTATTATTGTTTTTATAGATACTTTTATCTCTACCACATATTGATAACATATTTTACTAACTCTATTTCAGTATCGTAATGAGTTCATTACAGTACTAAAAGTAGTGCTGTAATGAAACTCATTACAGCATTGTTTTTAGTTATATTTTTTGTTGTGGTTTTCAGTACTAACCTCGATCCTCTCAATTTTCGAAGCAAATCAATTCAAATTCCGTAATTTAATAAGTCACATCAACTGCCAAGATACAATACAAAAGTCACTCATCTGAATTTGCAGTTGAATTTCAAGAGTATTTCGCAAAACATGACTGAAATAGAGAAAATTTCGTCTAATACTCGTTGCACGTTGGAATAGGAGCTCATTCTACAACTATTGTTTTCGAATATGTTCTCTATTTCAGTATCGTAATGAGTTCATTACAGTTGTAAAAGCAGCGCTGAAATGAACTCATTACAGCATTGTTTTCAGTTATATTTTTCGTTTTGTGGTTGTCAACATTGACTTCCGATCCTATTACTTTTCAACACGCGTCAATTCAAATTCCGTAATCTGTCAATTTTTATAACAGTCATACCAAATGCCCAGATACAAAAGTCACTAGAATGTATAATCTTAACTTTTCAATGAGTATTTCACAAAACTTGACTGAAATAGCGAAAATATCGTCTAGTACTCGTTGCAGAAAGCAATTCGAACACTAATGCGTTCGAAAACTCGCTCGTTTTCGCATTCGTGTTGGAATAGAAGCCAATTCTACAACTCGAATATACTATAATAAGTGAGAGATTTTAGAGAGGTAGATAGTAAATGAATTGGAAGGGAACAAAATATACCAAGAAACATAATATCGAACGGAAAATGAGAAGAAAATGAAATGGAAAAGACAATGACTCAGATGAAAGAAATCCATCGATGATCATGTGAGATTCAAGGTTGTACTCAACTCTGAACTTTAATTTCTGCTCTTTATACCTGCATAACTGTACCTACTGACCACAAGTCAAGGCCAACTGTAATCGTTTTCGAATGGAATAATTTTTATTCTCTTTTCTTTCAAATCGAAGTAGTTTATGATCTCGTCATTCGATATCCGAGAAGTAAAAAAAGGTAGAATAAATTAAGGATTGATCGTATTTTTATCTGTGACTCTTCAAAATCTAATTTCGACAGTAATGACATTATACATTGTCTACTAAGCACCAATCGATCTGCAAATCTGTGAAGATAAACCTGTAAGGATTTGCAATTTTTCGTTGATTATTAATATTTGGTCCTTCGAGCCGGATACGAAAAATTCATTTCCTAGAGAAACGCATTCCCGACGCAACTGCGGCTTCTTCCAATGCGAGATGCCAGAAATTCGCCGCGCAAACTTACAAATCGGCCGGCATTCCGCCGTATTTGTAATATCCCGCGTGCGAGCGTCGGGGGCACATTCTGAGTTATGCCGGCGGGTCAGAACGGAAGATATGTGTCCCGGGCAGTCGCCGCTCGCCCCTCAAAGGACGGCGGTCACGTTTCCGCCTCTTGGGCCGTCACGTACAAGACTTTACGCGCGCAAACACATCTGTATCGGCTGTTTATGCCGCCGCAAACATTCGGTTTTATCCTCGATTGTTGGTACTCGCGATCCGCCTCGGGTCAGAGATGGACCTAGTCGGATACGTTGGTAGCACTGATTGTTGCCGAGATGCGACTGCCATTGGCGAAACTGCCATACTTGGCAGTGATTCGAATACGATGGTAACACTGATAGCTGCCGAGAAGTGTTCCATTGGCAAAACTGATGCGGGATCCTTGATAACAATAGAGAGATGGAGACTGAAACGTGCTATTGGAGATTGATGTCAGTTGGAAAACTAACAATACAACTTATTACTAAGAACAACATATTACATATTTTTATTACCTGTAAATACGTAAGAGGTTTTAGTTAACAATTTTTCAAGCATCTCTTACTACAATACATTTTGTCGTAAACCATGGGAATTTTTGATATTTCAATTCACATAGTTGAAAATGAACGTAAATACAATGTTGCAAACTTTTGCTGAAATGCCAAATTGAGAAATTGGTCATGGACCAGACACGCCTAATTTAGAGAAGAAGAAAAAATAATTTTTGATTTCAACAAACCTGCTTAGTACTACCCAAAAATGTAAGGTTGGAGACCACCCACCAGAGGAAAAAAGCATATTGGTTTCCTAAGGGAGCATTCAGTAGACCTGGGGAGGACGGTTTCGTGAAGGTCTCTAGGTTGATCGGAGGAAGGTCGGAAAGAGTGTATCTGGGGATCTCGGGCGGAAAAATTTTGGTAATTGGGAATTATTAGGTTTTTTTCGAAGATCGAAACGGGAAACGGTTAAAATTCGTTGAGGAAAAAAAGGAAGTTTTTGTTTCGTTCGTAGTTGTCAGAATACTAGGGAGCTTCGAGAAGTGAGAAAGCGAAGTAGTAGGTTTTTGTATAAAGGAGAATTTTCCGTGTTGTTCAGTTAGGATATTGAGACGGGAAGAGCGATCGGAAATTAGGGTAGCTGTTCGCGAAACGGGAGTGAAGCGTTTCCGGAGTGGTTTATTTCAGAGAACTTGGATTATAGCTCAGCGAGGGAAATCAAAAGGTCAGAACTTTTCAATTTTAATTGATGAGTCTTGCCATCTCTCATCCCTCATCGACTCACAGCTTATTTTCTTAGTAGTAATTAGGTAACCCAGTGAATAGCGAACTCATATTTCTTCATGATATTTTATCAGACAGTCTGAACTACAGACATATCAATTAATAAGTTATTTCATTATCTTTTTGTTTTTCTTGGTATTTTGGTAAATTAATTTTTGTAAGTTACTTCACTGGTTTCAATTATCCTTAAAACTGAGAACTTTCTACAAGAAAAATAACACTAAGACCTTTTCATTTCTGCAGAAGGACGTACCATTCTCTCCCTGAGAAAATTTCGTTGTTAGGTTGACGTGAAGCCGCTCTCATATGCCTCAACAACCTCGTATGAACAAAATCCCTTTTTATACAAAAAAAAGCTCATATAGTTGTGTCTATTACGATTTAATTGCTTGAAATCATTTCTATAAAGGGCTGCCATGCATTTCTTCTCTGCCTCGTCGATCTTATCGACAGAAGCATTAGATTTTGTAGACAATTCTGCTGCTTTCATCAGCAGGTTTGTGTTGATTACAAACGTCTTTAAGAATTTAATTTTTCCTTTACCGAAAAATGATGACGTAGTGTCGCAGCCATTAAAAAACTTGGAGGAACTAGCTACGATTAAATGATCAGCATCCTCAGCAGGATGAGCTACTGCGCGATTTAACATTGTGGTTTGGAGAGGTGCGATTACGTTTGTATCATAATATGATGCTCTACAACTCTTTTTCTATGACACTTTGTTTTAAAATTTGTACTTTCATAGGTATTTTACGTTTCATAGTGAAAATATATGTTTTTTCGAAAAGTTGAAAAATTAGCCTTATTTTGACGTATGATTTCCATAAAACTACTCATTCAAAATTTAATGGCGTAGTACTTTTTAGAAGCAGAATTTAATGTGAACACTTTTGAATATCACATGTTTTCGATAAAGCGCTTAGTTTAGAAGCTATTTGGGAAAAACCTATATTGGGACAGAGCTCAAACTGCTCTTATTAGAGGCCTCAAAGAATGCATAGAACAGTTTGCCGAACTTCACCAATTATTTTTAGGCACACCATTTTTTGAAGCTAATTTGCTTGACCTAGATGTGGATGTAAGATCAACACCTTGAAAGCTTGTTGGACCAACCCATTAAAAAAATTTTATAATCCGCCTCTGGATAAAATGCCGAGTTATCGAAGATCCATTCTTCAGTCCGTCATCATACAAGCATATTCAGCGTCTCTTGCACCGCACACCGATCCGCCACTATGACATTTATGACAAGAAGAAGAAAAGAATCTATGACCTCTTGGCCCTCTGTCCCATCCATCCTAGACCAGCTGCAGAGGATGTGACGTCAGAGGCATGTAATTTTGAATGACGACCATCAAAAACGGAGCAATAAAAACTCACGCCTCGGAGCTACTGAATCATAATCTCCCATATAGAGAAAGAGTTAAAGGAGCTAATGCCAGCCCGTACAAGGCATTAAATCATGCCCATCGGAGGTCAGACATGTTGATTTATTCATTATTGGTTGCGCTCTTTTTGTTTACTCTATCATTACGATTATTAACAATTCACGGAGTGGCTTGGTGTCATGGCCGACAGTTTTGTTTTTGGCGGTCATAACACCGCCGCCTACTAAGATGAGTTGGCGAAGAAGCGGAATATCTGCGGCAGAATCTACATTGTTCGAAATGAATCGAAATTGAATATTCTTGTGGTAAATGATCGACAACGCGTTACCGTGAATCATTGACAGCCTTGAATATGTGAATTGAGGCTTGGATCAGAAGATATTTGCTGAATTGGACTTCGATACTAGGACGCAAATGCTAGATGGTGGTAACGATTTGAATAAATATTGTTATGTTCCGCATCATATGAATAACACCCTTTTTTTCAAACTCAATGACCCATCATCTGTTGATGGTACCAGTGTTCTTCCACAGGCATTGAAAATTCGTGAGACAAATCAACAACGTGAAATTGGTATTATCACTTATAACAATTAGCAACAAAGAAACCTATACGAAAATAATGGATTCCAAATACCAACGAGACTCTTAACGACTTAGAAGCGTTCAGAGACAATGAATTCAATGAATGTCAGTCAGTACCCCTTTGATCTGAACTGAATTGGGCACTAAATTTTGAGATAATACATTTTCTTGGTAATGAAAAGATCCAAAAAATATTTGGATCTCAGAAAGCACTTGCTGAGAAAAGGCGTATCGGGCACTGACGAGTGTAGATTATGTGGAGAGGAGGAAAAAACTCCTATTCACCTAGTCACAGAATGCTTTGGCATTGTTAGCCAAAAGAAACAATGCTTTGGTTAAGGGACCTGTAGGAGTGAGGAATTAGCCTCATTGAAGCCTTTCGAGATATTGGATTTCTAAGATCTCTGGGACTGGAAGGCGAGCTGTAAAGCTTTGTCAGGGGGCACAATAGATCTGATTGTCCACTGCGACCTGATGGTCGCAGTGGACTTTTAAACTATTAACTATGAATGAAATATAGGTTTGTGATAATTGATACAACGACCAATAGACCTAATGCTTTCAACTTCTGAATACCCCGAATAAAGTCACTGACACTGACTTTCTGAGCAGTAACAAGTACCTAAACACCAAAGCTCCAACACTGTGAGTGGCTTGAACAACAGTATCTCGATATATTATAAACAATCGATGAAGATCTCTCAACATGCAAAACAGACTAAAAGAATAGTAAGTAAGAGCATTAATATAGTTTGCCAAAAGAGTCAGCATAGTTTAAAATAGCAATGATGATAGACCATGTTTGAATCTTGCTCTTAGTAGTCTTTTTTTCCAAAAGGATGGTCAATTTTGTGAAACTATTTCGTAACTTTGCTAGGACGTTGTTCGTTTAAGGAGAGTAGTGTTTCACAAGTATGTACCAACTTCCTATTGCATCAAAATATAAACATAGATCTAAAGGACTCACCGGAGCGTATTCGGCACAAATATCGATACCAGCAACAAAGTTGGCAACTTCATCCACTGTCCAGTTCTTAAAATCATCACTCAATCTAGGGCTCTCAGACATCGCCCTCTTGGGTAACACCAAACCTCCTCCAGAACTATTCGTGGTGGTGTATTTCGCCCTCATCCTTTTAACCGATGGAGCTCCGGCTGAAAGATCCAAGGGCGAAACAGCTTCTTGCCTTTTCGCGCCTTGGCTAGGTCTCGTCTGTTTCAGCAGATTTTGAGACTCCTCATCAGCTGCACTCTTCAGCAAGGTCACCAGGGCTTGCGTCGCTGTCATGTCCATGATGGGGGGATACAGGGTGTTGTTCATCAGGGGGTTGAGAAGTGTGACGTAGTCCGGTTTGGGCCTGTTGAGGTCGTTGCTTTTGTTTGGGGATATTGGAGGCAGGTTTGGCATCATTGGAAAGGGCGAGGGTTTTAAGCGTGGGTGGGAAGGTGGTGGAAGACCGTTTCTTGCTGCGCTGAAGTAGCTGAAAAAAAGGTTCTTATTTATGTTGTGATTGAGCAAAAAAGAAGAAAGCACAACGAAAAAATTTGACATGGAGATGCATTCTCATAGTGAGGCTAAGAACTGAGATTTCATAGTATCCATTCTGAGAAAAAAGACCAGGAACATCTTCAGATTGGCTGAAAACTTTTTGTGGTATGTACCTTCAACAGAGGGTATCTGAAGGAGACAATATAAGAATTTGCTGTGGCTATTAATGAAAAAATCTTCAGGACTTTAACAATGTAAGGTTTGAAACAGTCTGGATGGTATAATGTGCTTCAGCTCTTTACTGGATTCTTTACAGAGCACAGTCTAATGGAGAAAAATGGGTGCAGATCCTGTAGGGACAAGACGATAAACTCTTGACCATGTGGAGGACACTCTTGCAAAAATTTCTTTGGACTAGGAAGTTGTAAAATCAAAGAAATAACCTCCTTGAATCCATGAGGAACTGAAGAGCGACCTGTGGACTACATAAAGAGCTCTGATAGGAGCACAATAGACCTCGAGAAGTAGTGCTCATGTTTATCACTGGAGCAGAATATGGTCTTGGGGAAGAAATATCAAAACAAGAAAAGAAAAGAAACATCTTGTACCCTTTGCGACACTCCCAACAGTAGGTAGACAACATATATTCAATGAAATGACGTCTAGCAGAAGAAACCTTATTAGTAAACATAAAAAGTTATCGTAGAAGTGGATTTTTACTCATTCAGAGATAAACTCCTCTACAATTTTACGTCATGATGACCGTTGAGGGCTTAAACTTCGAAAATTCAATGCTATTAACTCATTTACTCACTCATTCGCTTGGTATTTGGCAGCTAAGGTCCGCATGAAGTCGCTATAATTCCTACATCCAGCGAAGGCTAGTTGATCATTCGAGGGTGGTGTTCCAGGGTGAGAGGCAGACGAGGGGGTTACAGTCGGAGACCTGCTCGAAGTGTCCGGAGTACCGGGACTCAGTCTCTCGTTCTTCACATTGTTGTTGTTGTTTAGGTTGTTGTTATTCGAATAGTCGGCTGCTATTCCCGAATGGTCACTATCGTCCTATCCATTTGTTTTCTCATCAACAGTTTGGCGGAACTGCTGTCCAGGTTTTGTGGTAAGACTGGTTCACCTGGAACAAAAATTTGTAGGTTATATCAATGCCATCAAAGTTCACTTCACTAATACTAGATAGACTGGAAAGTGTAAACAATGTTGAAGCTGGAATCATCAGAGAAACTTATGTCGCGATCTCAAAGAGTTCATCGTATTTCATGCCTCAAAGCTTTGGACGCCATAACATTTAGTCAATAAATATAAAAAAACCGAACACTTCCCAATGTGTTCATTTCTGAAAATGATAGAAATATAAGAATGCTAGGAGAGATAACGTTCAGTCAGCTTTCATATTTGTTTACTCCTGAAGATGAGATGAGCTAGACGAGCTAAGTGAGTCAGTAAATCTTTGAAGGCGAAACGGGAATAGTCTTCCAGGTTACTCGGAATAGTACACTCTTCTTTAAAAGTAGAGTCACATTTTAGTAGTGTCCAATAATTAGGCAGGTTTCGTGGAGTGAAAATCCGTTATAATGAGTCTTCGGTAAGACAAGTTTTGGATTGAACAAAGTTTTTTTTTGCATTTGCATTTGAAAGAATTAGGATTTTGTTTTGTGAATGAATTTTTATTTGATCTGATTTAAAGACTGCGCATTTGAAGTTGGTTCATGTCAATTTTCTGTTGTTGCATTTTTCAAGATATATTTTATGTAGGTAAGTTATTTCGGTGGTTTCAATTGAAACCCTAAAACTAAATTCTCCGTAAGGAAAACTAAACTGCGCAAAAAAATTAACGCACATTCTCGAAATCTCAATTCTAATGATAGTTAACTCTACATTGACTTTATAACTTATTTTGTATGTTCTCTCGGAAAGGTTTGAACGAAATAAGACACATTAAATAGGAGAAAAATTCAGGATTTCACCGAATCTTATCTGAAAGAAGAGAAATGAACACTTTTCAAAATACTGAAATACCGATAAGTGATTTAATACTTTGTATTTCCACCCCTTGCGTTAATTACAGCTCGGCAACGACAGTGCATACTCAAAATGAGTGATTTTAACATGTTCTGATCTAATCCTTCCCAGATTTCTGAGAGTTGGATTCTTAAGTCATTAAGAGTAGCTGGATGATTTTCTGAACTTCTCATCCTTCTATTGAGGTTATCCCAAACCTGCTCAATCGGATTGAAATCCGTACTTCGAGTGTAGAAAATCAAACGGAAGAAAAACTATTGATCACTAGAATTGATCGAGAACAACTGATTTTAGAATGCAGCCAATACATTCAAAATCTGATAATATCTTTTTTCATTCCTGCTGGAGAAAAAACATATGTATTGAAGAAAAACGTTGAAAGTGGATAACATATGCATGCCTATTTCTGGTAAAAATAATTATTAGTCAGAACACCTTCAGTTGTAGAATAAATTTGAGATTTCCATAATGTGCGTTAATTTTTTTGCGCAGTGTAGTTATTAAGTTCCAAAACTTTCTCTGAGCTATGGATAGTTTATCTTGTGCTAATTTTTCAATAAAATCCTTTGGTTGACGGAAAGCCGCTCTTTCATTTAACAACCAACAAATCCAAGTAGAGGTTGATTTTAACAAGTCTAACTATAGTTTATTACAGAGTTTACACGAGTCGAGATAGTTAGGAAACAATGTTTATTTCATGGTTGGGGGCCTTAAAAGGAGTCTATAGGGTTTTGTTGAGTTCCTTTCTCAAGGCCACAAAAAAAGGCTTCAATATTCAGTTCTTTGGCATGGGAAATATTCAAGTTCTCTTATGGCTAATATGAAGGCATCTTTCTGATGTCCAGGAAGAGAAGGGGTGATTATTTTTCGGATTCTGATGATCTAGAAAGCACCAGGATGTCGAACTGTGGAGGGAAGCCAAACCACGAGGAGATTACAGCCACGTGATTTCCTCGTTAGATATGGATTTCAGCACAAAACCAAGCCATCAATCTCGAAGTTATAATTGTGATAGCCGTGTACTGCTTATTAAAAAAAGCAGCAGAAGCGTGACCGCCCAGTGTTCGGACGTGGTTAATGAATTTTAATTTTGTAATTGCAAAACGAACGCCAAGATTCTGGTTCATGGAACGTGCTCTTTAATAGCTGCTTCAGTAAACAACCTCATTTTTTTAATTCAGATATTTATCTGGCTTCTACAGTTAGGTGTTTGCTTTTTTCTGTTTGCATTGTAGTCAGAACGGAGAAGTATTTGTGTCGAAGTCGAAGATCAATTTTAGATAAAAGTGGGGTATGGAATTTTCGATTCCGATACGTTTTTATTCTTTGTTTACTTCCTCGTTCGACTGTGGGATTGGCTTCAATTTCTGCGCGAGTTAAATTTACATTTATACTTGTAAGGAATAGAAAATATTCATCAATGGGATGGATATCTTGAATAGAAGGCGTGTCCGAAGACCTTCACTTTTGGGTCAATACAATTGAGAGATCGACTGTTCACATATCTATTCAAAAATATGTTTTTCACTGAGTTGAATTCGGGAATATAAAAACACAACCATCGGAAGGGAGGCGACAAAGAAACATACTATTTTTTTTTGCAGGAAAGATGGAACAACAATCTTAGCATCAATCTTTTTCATATTTTTTTTCATCATTATATAGCATTTCTATTTCATTGCTGTTGTTTTGCTTTCAAATATTTTGGTATTGGATATATTCAAGCTCTTTTCTTTTTCCAGGTTATAATTAATTCTGTTTCTATATTTTCTCGTATTCTTTCTTGGTAGCTCAACAACGATGATATCCATTTATTGATTCTTCGAGTGACTTTCTCTTAATAATTTCTGGTTCTGCTTCAATTGTAATCATCAGGATTCAGCTATCGTTTGTCATTTTCTGACTTACTTTTATTTAACTTACAATTTTCATCCTTAGTTTTACCTTTCTGATATATTCAATTTCTAATTTCGTCTATGTTTTTATTGATGTTTTAACATTGTACATTCTCTAGTAATTCCAGTTGTAATTTTCCCCTCTTTTATTTTATATTTTCTTTGTTGATATTTCTTTTTGTATCAAATGGTATTCATTTATGTTTATTTTCGTACCCTGTCGATATGATTTCGATAACGTTTCTCAATCATCTAAAATTTTTTAAGGTTTTCAGTCAATAGATGGAGATGCCCCTACGTAAATTCTTGCAATAATTGTTCAGTATCAAATCATTTGGAAAAAATTCTTGCCTAACAAAAAACGAACAAAACGAACAATAAATAGTTAAAGGCCTTTCATCATGACATAACTAGAGTTTTCCGAGCTTATTGACCGTGATATTTTACGTTTTATTTCACCTAACGTTTCGCTCACATCTGCGGTAGGTATCTTCAGATAATCCTTGGTCTAAGATTGTAACTAACTATAGTTTTTTTATTAATTCTCAGAAATTTCATTTTACTGAACTTTTTTGCTTTCAAAGATTCTGGTATTGGTTATCTCCAATCTCTTCACCTCTTTCAGGTTACCTATATGATTCGTTTCTATATTTCCTCGTATGCTTTCTTGGTGGCATATCCAGTATGAGATTCGTTTTTTGATTCTTTGAATATTCTCTGGTTTTGGTTTATTTTCATACTTCAGGATTCAGCAGTCGTTTGTCATCTCAGGACTCACCATTATTTTACTTAAAATTTTCATTTCAAGTTTTTCGAATTTAATAGATTTCATTGCTTCTTACGTCCATGCCTTTATTGAAGTTTAAACCTTGTACATTGCAATTCCCCACTAATTTTAGATCAACACTTTCAATATTCTGCTTTTTATTCCAAAATTTTTCTGTTGAGAATTTGCTTTTGTATAAATAAATATTATTGAAAGTTATTTTCTCTCTAAAAGTGTGTTGCATTCTTCCTTTCTTTCGATTCCAGAATGACCAAGAAGTAACACTTAACAATACCTACCAACTTAGAGTCGATGATACGAAAACTCAGTCCTTTCACATTATGCGCACTGTAATATTTCCTCCAACTGTATCATTTTATAAATCGTTACCAGACCCTTGATTGCTTTCAAGATGTAAATCAAAATATTTTCTGGTTTTTAATTCTGTAACCTTTCTCGACAATCCTACTGTTCTAGTTTCTCTTTGTTGTAATCACTTCAATTTCTAGTTCTGCGAAGATCCCTTTTCAATAATTGCTTATTTTCTCCATCACTACTTACGGAGACTCAAAGACTCTTATTAGTCGATAATAAACTTCGTTGTTCATCACAACAATGTAAAACTACCTTATGCTCTCTTACATCAAAAACATCCCTCCACTCCTCTGCCTATCGGTTTTGCCCCGTCACTTCTTCCAAATGAATTAACACCGACACAGGGGTACCTGTGTTTCGCCTGGTGAAAGAAAAACTACCTTCCGTCACGCAGGTACACAAATGGGCCAAATTTCTTATCGAGAACACGGCGAAATATTTCATTCCCAGTAGGACGCAGAGGCTGCTGCCACCTTTAACCTCAAATATATTAGGAAATATGCTGAATAACGATATAGGTGGTTGGTGCATGCGAGAACAGGTTCGGATGTGATTTAACGGTCGAGACTTTGGAACTGGGTTCGGATTTCGGCGAGAAGTGTCAATATCATGCATGGCACGGTTTGCTTTGAGGAATGGCAGGTAGAAATAAAAAATAAATCCGTCCAGAGGTTCATTAATCGAAAAAATTTTCAAACGGATACTCACCAGTTTGATAACCTTGAATATTCCATATTATGTATATTTATGAAGAAAAAGTTATACGGCAATTCACAAAGTCTACTTTGAAAATGTTCAGATCAACACCCAATTCTTTATAAAAGGCTCCTTCATAAGTAGATTCATATAGACTCTATTAATTCAAAATATTCACCAAGTCATTGAAACATATTTAAAAAATAATTGCAGTGCATGAAACATAATTTTGAAGGATGTCAAATATTCTCTCCAATCAAAATGACAAAATCACAAAATAGTATATTCTAAAACAAGTTACAGAATGAGCTCCTATTCCAACACGAATGCGAAGTTTGAAAACGAGCGACGAAGGAGCGAGTTTTCGATAGCATGAGTGTTGTATGAGTTCAGTACTGACAATCATAAAACGAAAAATATAACTGAAAACAATGCTATGAGTTTCATTACAGCACTACTTTTAGTACTGTAATGAAGTCATTACGATACTGAAATAGAGAAAATGATTTTACCATTAGGGGGGATTCCCATTCATTAATCTAAAAAACAATCAGAGATAACTAGAATAGTGGCAATAGAGAATATGGAAATTTTAATATAGCTACAAAAATTATTTCAAAATATTCAGAGAAAAATCGCAACAAAACACTGGGGGGAGAAGATGCATCATGGTTGTCAACAGAAAAAAAGACACATAAAATGGACCGAAATATAAAAAAAATAGGTAACATTTAAAAGAATGTAGTTATATTAACAGAAAAACCCTATGGTCCAGAAGAGGAGGACAAATATTCGGGAACCAAAGTTAAAACATCTTGAAAGGAAAAATGACACAGTCAAAGTAATTTGATCAAATTATACTTTTTTCTTCTTCATGACGTTCAACCAAATAACTAAAATTAAAAAACAAAGATTTTGAAGAAAATATTCGTTCTGCGAACCGTCAATAAACCAGTGAATGAGAACTATAAATTCTCGAGAGCTACCTCAAACAATAATCATTTTACCCCAGAGTATTCATGAAGTTTGTTTAGCTTGACCTGAAAGTGGTGAACCAACGTTGACATTCCAAGAAGATGACAATGCTCTCAAAGTTCGAGGAAACGAGGCACAAGTGATGCCTTTTGACATACAATTTCAGAAGGCTCCTAATGTTGGACCTGTTTAGATCCTCGGGTACGTTTATTTACCCACGTATTCAGAAATAACAAAGCTCTTAAGCCGCTGTACCCTGCCTCAAATTGGTCAGTACAAAGCTGGCACCCTAACTTCTTTCTTTTTCTTGTTTTCTCTGATCACTGCTTGTATTATATATAATTTTATATCACCTAGTTTTGCAAGAGATCCGTTTTCCTTTTGTAAACTGTAGGTTAATGTTGAGTTTGATGTCAAAAGTAAAAGTTTCAGGAAATCATCATTTTACAACACTTTAAATCTATGAAAATAACTATATTCCGTTTCATGAACCTTCAATCTTCTTTTGTGCATCTTTTTATTTCGTGGAAAACAAATTTCGGTAGGTCATCAAACGTTGAATTCACAACGGTAATACGTTGACCTCCGCGGCAATTATCTTGTAACTGAACTCCTATTGTGACACTCATCTCGGCTCTCTCAAGAGGAGCAAATGTCATCGCAATAAAAAAAATCATTAAGCATTACAGTTAACATCGATACGACATCTGTGAGACGTAAACTCTTCTGTTTGCTTCTACGTTGAAGCACTCCTTTTGTTTAACCGTTTACGACCACAGGTAGGAAAGTCCGAATTTAAATTGTGAAATTTCTTACAGGGCGAAACTGTAACTACAGTCAAGGATCTTGATTTTGCAACACGTTTTCACGTAATGTATATATGGAGAAGAAGTCATTGTTGGAATGACTTAAGGAACTCTTGCACTCTTTTAAGAGAGTAAAAACGAAAATAATCTTTCTGATATTTGCAATCTGTGGTTTGAAACCTATCACATGCGTTAGCTCGTTCTTGAGCTGGCAACATCTGCTCATTTGACATTGACAGCGTCAGGTGTCCAGTTTCAGTCGCTTCCTTTTAATCCTTTCGTGCGTGAATTGATAGTTCGATTAAGAACATTTCAACGAGTTTCACCTTCTGTTGAGAGTATCCAACACAACGAGAACAAGATTTAGAGACATTAACAATAACTGTTAAAGATTACATTGTTGCTGATCGTTCGACTTTTCCTTTTCGTTGTGAAATATTGATAATACTCAACGGGATGACATGAGAAGTTCGACTAAAGGCGGAACTTGACATAGACATAAGTTGCTGCCATGACATACTACGATCGTAAAAATATCCAAGACCCAGTGCATTTCCTTCTCGCATCGAGGTCATTGCCAACAAATTGACGTGTAAACCCGCCTTACTTATAATCAGCTAACGAACCGACTTAGTTGGTAGCACTCGCCTGCACTAACACGAAAACAATTCAGCGCATTTGAATCAGATAGAGTAAGATCATTATTCCGTCTTATATTTGCATCCGGCACGGTTTTTGCACCTACCCAGTTATTATTGCCGTATCGCCATATTCAATTAGAGATATAGTTGCCCGTTTGATGGATTGCTTCATTGACAGGAACTGCAGGAGTTATTAGACGGCTAGAAATCGGTTATTGCCTCTGACATTCCGAATTTGCGTTCTGAAAGTAGCAATTATTAGGTTCAGTTATTAGAGGATTTCTCCTCATACGAGGATGTGACGTTTCAGATAACGTTGGACGATGTTATTTCATGAGAACGGCGAAATGAATCGTAGTTTGAACCATGCTTTAGGTAATCTGAGATCAAATACGATTCAAAATGTATCAAGTTTTGAAAACTTTAACAGCAAACCCTGCATTTTCAGATATCAGAATCAAGATATCTGAATTATTCGTTCTATTGTAGAAGATCGAACAATTTCTGAAAAAAAAACATGAATAAAAAGAGGAAATAGAAATTAAAAGATAGCACTCATTAAACCTCAAAAGCCTGCAATGAGGCGTCGACAAATTGATGAGCATCTCGATAAAAAAATGAATTTTAACATGAAAAAGAATAATGAGGACAGAAACATGAACCGATTTTGTATTATTTTTATATACTCAGTAGCGAAAAATGAAGAAACCACACTATAATCACACGGCGATATCAACATAAAAAAAAATATCAAGTAATGCAAAAAAGTACAGAATCACATTCAAATTATGTAATAAAACAATCAGGAATCAAAATCAACAAAGTGAAAAGCTGAACAATAATATTCCGGAGGACGAGAACGAAAGCCAAAAGAAAAAGGCGAAAGTCATGAAAAACTGTGAACTACATGTAACAAGAAGAATAAATTAGTAGTAACGATCAACTAATAAACAAATCATAAAATAAATGAGAATCAAAAAACATTCGACAAGAAATTGTACTAGACAGTACAGACACAAAGATTGAATTAAAATATGGAAAAAACAAATAAAGAGGATACCGAGAATTTCTGTCAGAAAGACTGACAAGAGAGCTTAGATGTTTTATTAATTGAACATAATTAATAAAGACCTTTATTACTATTTTATAGCTCCAAATTGAAACTGAAAAGAGAAGCAACTAAGGAAAAGGAGACTATCTGAAAATAAAGTGAAGAAAAAATACAGAAAATATTATCTGAAAGGCTCATGAAAAGAATTGTGCACTGTCAGGGGAAAATTCTTTTGAAAAAAATGTTGCCTAAGAATGAAAGAAATAACGCTTCGAACTACCTAACTTTGTAACGTTTCGAAGCCTATACATCAAACTCCTTCCTCAGACAACTTACATGTCATAGTGAAACAGCAGAATTAAAAAGATGATATATGAAATGAAGGTCTAAGAAGTACAATAACTTCTTTATTGCCGAAAGAAGTTCATGAAGCTTCAATATGTATTCCTGTGTTCTATCAATCTCTCAACCAAAACTGTCCATAACTATTAAACCAAGAAAGAAGCCGCCAGTTTAATTGCAATTATGCAAAACAGAGTCATTATCGGTATAGAATAGAGACATCAAACAGAAGCTCGCACAAGAAATTAAATCTGAATAATCCGATTCTGTACTATCAATCTTGGGATTAAAAATCGCGGAACGAATCAGATCTATCGAAATGCCAACTTGACAATACATCATCGTTTTTATGAGTCTCTCTAGGCGTCTGCCATATTCACAGGTGAAATTCCTGAAGGAAAATTCGCTAGAACGACCTTTGGATAGTCGGTAAGCTGAAGCTTGCAGATAGCACGGCACACCCAAAACATTTCTTAATTGTTTCGTGCCTACAACTATGTGATGAATTATGTGGATTGCTTTGGAGTCCGAGATAACCTCGAGCAGGTCGAAGAAATAAATTGGTTAGCAGTTCGAGAGGTTTTATTTTGGAAGCAGTGAACTCTTTTTTTTCTTTTTTTCAGTACCTGAAGAACATTTTTAATTTAATTCAATTCAGTTGATATAGCACTTTCGGAGGACATTCCTTACCTATACAGGGTGTGAATGAAAAATTTAAGAAGTGAATCCCAGTCAAAGATAGAATGAGTCTTTCATAAAGTTCAATAAGGCGCCAAGAAAATAATATTTTCATCACAAGGCGATTCTTTATGAATAAAAGTTGAGGTATGTTGTAAAATTTTCAAGAATAGTATATTCTTTTGTTTCGATTTATATTGTATAAACTTTTTCAACTTTTTTCTTTTTTTTGTAGTGTTAGTTTTAAACATCGCTGTAATAATCATTGGGTACATATTTTCGTTTTTTTTTCCTGTCAAGTCCTCTATTTAATTGAATTATGAAAAAACAAAAAAAGACGAAGATGAAATTCAACGAACACTCAACAAAAAACACCCCTGAAATCATTTTGCGAAAAATTATTTTATCAAAATTAGGAATTCATTCTAAATAGCTTGATGCATTTTTAAAACATTTAATTTTCGAATTTCTCTCTAAATTCTAGGTTTTTGAGGAAAAGAAAAATTTATTAATATTTACATAGAAAGAGATGTATGGGCTTGAATCAAACTCATTTTTATCTAGTATGCGGAGGTCAATTTTCATGACTGCTAATCTTTTTTGATTGAATATTTTTTATATCTATATAATTATTCTGTAGTGTTTGGAAATTATGGAGCATTTAACTTTTCAGCAACAGTTCCGAAATATTTTACTTTACTCACAGAGTTCATAAAATTTAAGATATCACTTCGAAATATCGTCATGAGTTCATTACATAACTAAAAGTAGTGCTGTAATGAAACTCATTACATTGTTTTCAGTTATATTTTTCGTTTTGTTGTTGTCAGTACTGACTTCAGATCCTCTCAATTCTCTAGTCAAATCAATTCAAATTCCGTAATCTCCCAAATTTCGTAAGTCACACCAACTGTCAAGATAAAATACAAAAGTCACTGATCTGAATTTTTATTTGAATTTCGAGAGTATTTCTCAAAACTTGACTGAAATAGAGAAAATATTGTCTAATACTCGTTGCAGAAGGAAATTCCAACACTAATGCGTTCGAAAATTCGCTCCTTCGTCGCTCATTTTCGAATTTCGCATTGGACTAGGAGCTCATTCTGCAACTTTTTTAGAATATACTATTGTCACACCAGATCGTGACACTGACATTAAAATTTCAATATAACAGTTAGATTTTTTTATTACAGTATGTTAGGTTCTGTGTCAATTGAAGCAGTTTTCTAGAAGAATTTTTCAAGCTTCTATTGATATGATAATAATATTAATAATGATATATAACCAAAATGATTAGCTTCATTAAGAAACAAAAGTGTCAGTTACAAGATACAACAATCACTAAACCGATAGAAAAAATTTGGATGTAAAAACAGAATAAAATTTGAAGACCGTGAATTTCTGACATTTTGTAGAAACAATAACGCACTTGTTGGTGAAATCAAACACGCAAAAAATAGACTCGAAACTCGCCTTTATGTTTATGAATTTTTAGTTATTGGGACCTTCACATCTCCGTGTTGATGCTGCCTTGTCCATTCACAGATTTGAATACAGTTAATTAAAAAAAAATAATAGAGTTCACCGAATGATTTCACCGGCCGAATTTGAATATTTACATCGGATAGAAATCCATCAATTTTACGATTTGAATTGCAAATATTGTAACATTAAACATATCAACACTATAATTTCCGAAATTCTTTTGGAATAAAGAACCAATTATTTTTGTTGATGTCATAAATAAGCCTACGACTCTCGACTGCCTCTCCCGCGACAAAAAACAATTTTTGTAACGGTTTCCACCCAGGAAGATCTATCAGTTGGTTCTTTGTATTCAAGGTTTAATTATTCTATTGTCTATGCGTTTCGAACTTTTCTATCAGAGCCGATATGTTTAGCATACTAAACAATCTCGGATGAAAGGTAGAGGTAATAGTTTCACTGTGTAAAGCAATTATCATTCTTCTAGACGTACATGGTTGGTCTTTGCATCAGCAGCTCGATCAGCATTCACCACCTACTGCGACCTTTGTCGATAAAATATTATTTTTATTTTGAACTTCGACTATATTTTCATTTAACTGCGGGAAATGTGATTAGTATTAATTTTTTCAATTCAATTTTTTATCTCGTTTATATTCCAGTGATGTAATATTCTCTCAGCCTAAAGGATTTTAATCGATTCACAGTTTGAAGATTCTTTTTCAAGAATACAGAGCAAGCTTGTTCCCTCTTTGGTAAGCTTCGGAAGATTCACAGAATTAATTGATTGTTAAATTATATGTAAAATCAAGGACTCACTGTATTTGCTTCTGTCTTCGACCACAGTTTTCGTACCATAATATTCATCTAAGAAAACAACCCTTCAACCCTAAACATGACTCAGGACCACCCTCATCTTGTCGTGAAGGGCATGAGGATTAGAAGATCTTCGAAATGAAACACTTCAATGATTTGCCGAAGGGTCAAAAGGACGGGTTTAAATAAAAACTTGTCCGGTTTCCTATCTTTAGAATTCTTCTGTAGTTTGTCAGCGTTCCTGAAGGGCGAATCCAGTGGTGGAGCAGAGGGCTCCAGCCTTCAGTGGCTTTTATCTGATTGGGCTGACATATTTGTGGGAAAATTATACCTAAAGGAATTCAAAATGAGAGATTTATGAGAGAATATTCAGAGAAATACTCTCAGTTTGTTTGTTTCATAGTTCATCTGATGAAAATGGTACCTATATTTATTATGATAATGATTTGGGATAAAAATAGAAAAATAATTTTGTTTGGTTTTCTCCTTCCACCGTTACAAGAATATGATTTTTCATCAGAAAAAGCTAAAATAATACAATACATATTGGAACAAAAATGTACAAGCTGAGGTTGGTGCAACACAGGAAAACCATACAGATCTGTAGTATGATTAAATGAGAAAAAGGAAAAACCTTAGCTGGAAAAAAACCCATACCTCGCCCATGGTAGGAAAAAAAATTACTAAAAACATTAGATATTAGAGATATCTTGAAAGACATTCGCGTGATCTAGGAGAACATCTTCATGTTATCCTTCTATGGGCTCAGATAAACAGATTCTTCACAAAACGACCCGCAATTCTCAATTTGAAATGAAAAAAGACAAAAGCAGAGAAGAAACCAATGATTTAGAATAAATTAAATTATTTTCAATTCAACCACCCATTTCAGAAATGCATTTGTTACTTTATGTATAGCCTCTAGACCATCGTGAAATTTATAAATGGTACAAATATTTATGTTCTATTATCTCCACATTTTCCTCACAGTCACAACTAGGGCTCTCAACCGAATTCCATCGGAAGAGCATGCTGTTGCATTGTTCATGGCCTGTTCTAATACGATTTAGAACATACCAAATTCTTCTGGGAAGGTCAAAACCAGGAATTCTGATGGAAGTAACAGAATTAATATCTTTTTTGAAAAAATTGCATATATTCCATTCAGATTGCCAAATTTCCTTGTCGCTTCTATTCATATCAATTAGAAAATTTGACCAAAAATGTTTACGTGACTTAAATCTGGGGACCATATTATCTGGAATATAGGTGAGTATGGGAAATGAATTTGGAAAAGAATTAAATTTGTTCCAAAAATTCAAAGTTGTTTTTTCTCTATATATAGGGAGAGACAATATTTGAGAGGACTGATAAGCTAGGAGTAGGAGTAGATCTGATGGTACCAGTGCCAATTCTCATAGAAAAATTTAGTTCGGCATCATTTTTTTTTACATAAACACTATTCAACGAAGCAGGGCAACAATATTCAGCAAAAAAAACAAGACTAGCGTTGCCGTACGATATGTAGGTCTTTCTAAATGTTATATCATTTTCGAATATAATGAAACTTCTAGGAATCTTAACTTTACATGAGTAAAGTGACAGTGGAAAAGTCCACGATACCTATTCAGAGTAAATATCGAGTTGAAGAAAACAATATCCAACAATGAACTGGAAACAAACAATGTTTTAACCCAATTTTAACACTTATGTTAAGTGGGCTCCTGATATTTTATCGAAACCTCAAACGGAATTGCAACATTGCTGACCAGATTACCTTGGGGCGAACCCCTTTGTGAACGCCACTGGGTAGGGGGTCAGGTGCATCTCCCTACAGGTAGGTGACCTTAAACATACCCCGAGTGGGAAAATGACAATATTTCAAAGTTTATAGCCTCCCATATATATTAAATTATTATACAGCAGTCATAAAGTCTATGAGGACTTTATTAAAGCAACATCTCACATTGATCCCAGCAACAGTGCACCAAGCGTCCAACAGGGCAAACTCACAAATTGGTTTCGAGCAAAAACTTAATTTTGTGTCGGCAACCAACTTCGAGATCTGAGGATTCTTATAATCCGGATATTTGGAAAACGTTCAAGTTTACAGCCGCTTGCAATGGCTATTGTTCTTCGACTTCTTGCAGTATTCGTGTAATGGTCGGTGAGAGAAACAATGGTTTTCGATCTTGCAGTAAGAAAAGGAGGTATTGAATAATGGGGAGTTCAAGGAGGAATTTTAATTATTGGCGATATTTTAAAGGTTTGAAGACGTTTCCTGTGTACTTCTTCATCCATACATACCAAACTTCTCAGGTTTTCTTTAGTTTCAGCGAAAACGATTATTAATTAATTTATCATATTCTATACTAATAGACGTTTCTCTTGCACAAAACCTATCATCTAAACTCACAGATATGCTACCAGAACAGTCATTTTGTTTCCGAATCAACTGTTGAGAAAATACCATAACAGTATTTTCATAAAAGAAGGATAATGTCATTATTTTGATCTGCGCGAATTCATCTCAGTTGTTGTCAATTTTCAAGGCGTAAAAGGTGGCATTTCTTCAGCCAGTTAACTGTTTTTTAGCTTCCCCTCTTGATGAGAACAATGATAATAAATCTTTATTCATTGATATGAATAGAAGCGGCAAGGAAATTTGGCAATCTGAATGAAAAGCATGCAATTTTTTTAATAAAGATCTTATTACTGATCAGAGTTCCTGGTTTTGACCTTCCCAAAAGAATATGGTCGGTTCTAAATCGTATTAGAACAAGCCATGGACGATGCAACAGCATGCTCTTCCGATATAATTCGGTTGAGGGCCCTAGTTGTGAGTGTGAGGAAAATGAGGAGACTATAGAACATCGTATAAATAGTTGTCCCAGTCCCATTTATAAATTTCAAGATGGTTTTGAGGCTATACATAGAGTAACAAATGCATTCCTGAAATGGGTGGTTCATTTGAAAATAATTAAATTTATTCTACATGAATAGTTTCCTTTCTGCTTTTATATTTTTTCTTTTCAGATGAAGAATTGCCGGTCATTTTGTGAGAAATCTGTTAATCTGAGTCCATACAAGGATTACAAGAAGATGTTCTCTCAAATCACGCTGAGGTCTCTCAAAATTTCTCAGATATTTTAATATTTTTAGTGAATTTTTTCATCACTGATGAGGTAAGGGTTTTTTTCAGCTGAGGTTTCTCCCTTTCCTCATTTAATCATACTACAGACCTGTGTGGTTTTCCTGTGTTGCACCAACCTCAGCTAGGTACCCTTTTGTTTCAATATGTATTTTATTATTTTAGCTCTCTGAATCAAAAGAATATAGATTCATTCCGTAAGACATTTTTAACAATGTATGGAACAGGTCAAGAAAAATACAAAATATCAACACATTCACACTGAAGAAACAAAAACGAAGAAGGGCATACACCTAAAAAATTACCACAGAGATATTCATCTACTATAATAACATTTATTGTACAACGATGCCTTGACTGCTGTAAGAAAATAATTTTGTTTTTATGTTAATTCATCAAATAGCTTGATACATACATATATAAATTCAAGATCTTTATAATTTTCTGGTGATATTTTGGTTTAGACAACAAGATTTCATTTTATATGTTGTAGTTATGAATGTTGAAAAACTAAAACATACATTCATCGCTAGTGTAGAGAAGACTTTTATGAATTTAGATAAATGGATTTAGTCAATATTTTATGGTTATGAAAGATTGGCTTACAAGTCGTTGGTGAATTAAGATCAAGAAGCATAGTTAAAATACGTTCTTTGTAATGAATATTCTATTAAAGTCAATTGAGTGGCTCCAGACCTCGATGTTATATGACAGATGAGAATAGACTAGGCCATGAGAGAAGAGATATTCAATAATGCATCGAGAACGAAAATAAAAGAATTTTTTACTGATGCAATCAATACTTTTGCACCATCTCAAAGTGGTGTCGACAATCAAACGCGCATTTTGCAAACGCACAAGACCTGCAATGATTCCGTACATACGCAAACGCGCGTTTGCTGAATTTAAAACGCGCGTGTGCATGTGTTCGATATCATTGGAGCATTTGTGTTTTTAAATGCGCGTTGGCAAAACGCGCGTTTGCAAACGCCCAAGATCGATATCGCCTTTGGAAAAGAGCATTTTGCTAACGCGTTTTTCAAAACATAAGTGCTCCAATGATACCGTACACAAGACAACGCGCGTCTGCTGGTACTAAAACGCGCGTTTTAGATCCATCAAACGTGCGTTTGCTTGTATACGGTCTCATTGCGGCAGCTGTGTTTTAAAACGCGCGTTTTTCTAACGCGCCAAAAAACAAGGGCTACAATGACTCCGTACACACGCAAAGGCGCGTTTTAAATCCACCGCACATTTGAATGTGTACAGAATCATTGGAGCACTTGTTTTTTGAAACGCGCGTTAGCAAAACGCGCGTTTCCATACGCCTAATGTATACCAGGTCTAAGCCTGGGTTGAGAATCAGAAGCAACCATTCAAATATTATTGTAAAACTGTCACAGATTCTTGAATCTTTGTGGGGCAGTATATCTCAAACCGTTTATGAAGATAATTTCACTCCTACAGCCAACACCTCGCATATCTAGTTATGAAGGCGAGAAATATGCCATAAATATGGCAGATCAAGACGAACGCATCTGTGGTCTAGCACTCGATAGTCCTTATGCCCAATTATAGACTGGCCCAAGATGGCGTCACGTGCAGAATTGTCATAGTCGCTCGCAAATCGAATCAAAGTTTCTGCATCGTCTGATTTACAACGGCCTAACACGACAGTCGAACGTATAGGGTGTTGGCATATAGGCGTTGTGTTTTGATTTGCAAAGGGGTATTGTCGAAGATAGTCCAGGTAAGTACGCGACCGAGTGTCAGATTTATACAGTGATTACGTTTCAAATTTTCAACGTGCACCGTGTATCTTCCCCACCTCAGGTTTATGTATTTATAGGGCCTTTGACTCGTTTTGATTTAAGAGCTGGATATTATTACTTTGTACTGTGACGAGGATTAGATGTTTCGCACCTTGTTTGTGCTTTATCTTCAGTCTGTTGGTCATGGAACTGCGGTGGTGATAAATTGTAATGACGCAAGTTATGAATGGAAAGAATGAATGTTCTTGGAAACTCAAGTTGCAATGGGAACAAATTTTTATGATGGTTTATCGATTTTGAATTGGTGACAAAATTTTAAAAAAATTTCCGCAAGCGGAACATTGTTTAAATGATCCAGGTTTTCATTCTTTCTGATAGTTTTTGCTAAAAACATTGATTCGGTAAGGTACTGGGCTTTTTTTTGCTTTACTTGTGTCGATGGAAATATGTTATGGACTTTCAGCAAAAATGAGAGGAAATAATTTTAAAACATGAGAACTATCAAAATACAACATGATTTAAGATCTATACTGACAAAATCTAAACATTTGAATGAGAAACTAAGAAAAAAAATAGTGTTTATAGTATTCCTTGTATTTATGGATAAACTTATACAGGAGAAACATCAAGAAATTCATGTTTAGAGATAAGAAAGACATAAAAATAACATGAAAAAAGAGATATTGGTGAATCGCGAAATGCAAATTATTTGTGTTCTATCAACGGAAATCACATGATGGAAAAAAAAAAAAAAACAGAACTTCAGAAAACAGAAATTTATTCAACAAAATTTCGTGGTGGGATAATTAATTAATAATTTTGGCAATTGTTCGGTGGGTTTTGGTATATTTGATTTTTTGAAGAAAGAACTGATACAGGATACTTTGAAATTAAATAGATTAATATCACCTATAAATATTTATTCAGTATTATTTTATGGTCACCATGTATTAATTAATTTTATTATTTTAATGAATGATGGAGTTGGATCTAGACTCCGAAACATTACGAAGTTTAATAGTTTGAAGTGTTATTTCTTGTTTTATCTTCAGGCATCAATTTTTGAAAAGATTTGGCTCCTGACAAATTAGTGCACAAGTTTCACGTAGTGACCTTTCTTCTCTTATTTAAAAAGGTTTCTAATTGAATTAAGTTCCAGAGATTCGGAAATACTACCTATTCAGGTGGTTTCATTGTTTTCAATATCCTCATATTGTCTGATTCATATGTTGTTTGTTTTTTATTCTATACTTAACGGCTTGCTGTCGATTCCTTTTCATCAATGTACTTATTTTATTATGGATATTTCGGTTTTGACATTATGATTGCTCATTTTCTTATTTAATTCTTATTATCGGATAGATATAGCAATTTCCGATATTTTTAAAGCTTTTATTCTCTCTCTCTCTTTTACGTACCCATCCATTGTCATTATATTTCTAGTTCTTTGTTCATGAAGTTTCTCCATTGTTAATCTAACCTTTTCTTCTGGTTGAGTTACGCTCTTATTATCTTAGCTGTTTTCGCATTTTTTTTTCAGCTTATTTTTGCGAATACCAATTTGTTCGTTAGGTATACTTTATACTTTCTTATCCATTATGAAAGGTACAAAAGTGAACAGATATATCACTTTATTTCTTTCTTCAGGTAAACACTCATGATGAAGAATTATGTTATAAAAAAAAATTGCTGGTAGTGGATTAATTACCAATACAATATTTATATCGATCAAGAATTGATTTTATAACGAATGGATGTAATACCACATTTTCTGAAGCCGGCATTGAGTTCTAGTTGATTGTGTGATAACCTGAATTTACCTAAATGTTGAATCATTTTAATATGAAACCTTCGAGTTGAATTCGATCATCTATGTCAACAAACCTTGAACTATAAATGCTTGAGAATTCAATATCGATTGTTTTATTTTGAAAATTACCTGATTCATAATAAGTCACCAACATTGACTGCTTTATTCCAAAATACACTCATAATTAATAGTATTTCATTCCTCCTTGTAGTTGTTGTGCATAGAATTCAATTATTTTAATTTGTCTATTTCGATATCGTAATGAGTTCATAACAGTACTAAAAGTAGTGTTGTGATGAAACTCATTACAGCATTGTTTTCAGTTATATTTTTCGTTTTGTGCCTGTCAGTACTGTCCTCCGATCCTCTCAATTTTCAAATAAAATCAATTCAAATTCCGTAAGTCACACCAATACAATACAAAAGTCACTAATCTGATTTTTTACTCATGCTTTCGAGCTCATTTTGCAACTTGTTTCGGAATATACTATTATTGTCTTCTTCCGAGAGTTGAGAATACCATCATTGAATAATATTGACCTACAATGATTTTTTTAAATCATTTCGTTTCGATCCATTATTTGATGGTATCTTGTCTGAGCAATCAAAAGGTAATTGCTTAGGGTGAGACTCAATTTCCTTTCCCTTTCATCAGGGGTAAAGTACACGAACACTACAGCTAGCAGACGTGGGAGTGTCACTATGAAGAAGTCGTCGACAGTTGACGATCAATTCAACACGAAAACTGTCACTTATCGTCTAGCGAACGTGTCCGACATTACAAAATTAGCTGCATTGATTTATTCATCGGGCATCCCCAGTACTTGATGGAATGTATTCTTGCCTCGATAAGTATTTGTCACATGCGTGAATGAAGAAGTGGAGACTATAAGTTGAATATTTACTGAAAGATGTAATTTTAAGTTTATATTTTACCCTACCAATTGAACATCGATTATCGAAATAACCATTACTAGTTATATTGAGTCTGATGGTCAATTACTCAACAAGCTTCAAACCGTTTGGAGACCAAAAGCCAAATGGATCATCATTTATGACCCAGCATAATTTATTGCTTCGTCCGGCTTCTTCAATATGGACGATTTCTTGAGGGTTGTTATTCAAAGATGGCCGTAAAATTTTAGTTTTAGGGCTAGCAATTAGGTAGTACTTGAACACTGATTCACGTTCAAGTGTAGGGATTTAACCAGTGAACTCACGCCCTAAATAAAACTAACACAAATACTCTCTGGAACCGATGAAAATTACAAAGGATGCTGGGGTGTAAGTTCATAATAATATATTCTAAAACCAGTTGCAGAATGGCTTCCAATTCCAATAAATGCGAAATTCGAAAACGAGCGACGAAGGAGCGAGTTTTCTAACGCATGAGCGTTGTAATTACCTTTTGCAACGCATATTAGACGATATTTTCTGTATTTCAGTAAATTTTTGTGAAATTTTCTCTTAATTTAATGAAAAATTCAGATTACCGACTGTATTGTATCTCTATAAGTTGAAGATTGTATTCATTCCGATGATTGCCATTTCCAATTTATCTGTGTTTCAAAAATACATCAGAATGCTCTTCCACATTATCCGACCAATTTTTGTTGCTTTGTTGATTCCCTTCTAGGCTATTCTTCATTTCTGTCACGTATAACACCTTTGGCAAACTAATCCGAAATTTTTTTTTCTGAATATTTCACAAAAGACGACCTTTTCTAATTTTTTTATCATGCTGAATTAAACAACTTCTTTCTAGCTTCCTCTTCCTTGATTGAAAACGTAGTCGCATGCAGAAACCACAGGGTTTCTCGTAGAACTTCGCATGCAAGAGGACTGAATTTATATTAAGTTGTTCCAGTGGGCAGTATATGCAAAATCTCATTTGCAAGGTGTTATCGTGAACAACGAACACAATAGCCTTTGGATGTTAGCGCAGCCTAGAATCCTCCCGTTTATCAGGAACCTAATTACTGAAATTACTTTGTACGCTGATTGTAATAATTTATAAGCTCGTTACTTGTTACCCACAATTTTTATTGTGATCGCAAGGAGCAATTAACTTCGATTTATTCAGTGGTCGGTTTTTTCACGTTCAGAAATTAATCAACAGGGTTTTTAATGAGCTTCGCCTGGCAAAACTGATATGTTTTGTTCTGATTATTGAGATGCAAGGAAGGTTCAGGATATTTTTAATAATAATATTTTTTTATTTACCAATTAATACAATCGCGTACAAGTTCATCTCGAACTGAAAATAATAAGGCAAAAAGGTTAAAAATACTCCCAATCTAAGGTAATCTTTCAACGAGGTCTACTACCTACTAATTTCTCAAATTTTTAGGTTTTGGTTTTGTACCAATTCATCGTCCAGTATAAATCAGTCTAGTAAATCCTGTAGATAATTCACCAAATCGTTATTGAAATAACTTAATCATCTATGAAGAATATTTATGTGAACAAAATACAGAATTATTCTTTGACTTCTACATATGTTTCAACAATAGGTAGATTCTTGAGGTCAAAAGACATACTTTTTTCGTATACCATTTTTCCTTATTCAGCCTAGAGGAGAAGATAAAGCCATTTTAAACTTTCATAATGAGCTATGCCACCTCTGGAGACATGTCCCAAAAATTCGGGAATTCAGCCAAAGTAACCAATTTTTTTAATTTCTTTGATATAGATTTTGTTAATGATGAATTACTCGAAAAATGAGCATTTGACGAAGAATACTCATATTTTTTGAAATGGCTAAATATTCATTGAATAGCACTCATTCACGTTCTTCAAATTTCTGATAGGTATGTGATGGTCAGAATCAAAAAAATTAAACATGTAAGTGGAATTTCAATATCCTGTATTTTTTCAACTGGGCCGAATAAGAAAAAAAGGTAAGGATAAAAAATGTTTTTTTATCTCAAAAAAATACTTTTTTCTGAAAGTTTTTTCAAGATTTACTCTGCCAGTTTCTGAAACAAAAATAAAAAAAAGCAATAGCATTATTTTTCATAATTATTTTTCATTCTCCCAATTGATTTTTGTAACATAAACTGGGAGAGAAAACCATAAAAAAATTTTTCAAAAAATTGCCAAGACCTCCCATAAAATATTTAAATAGATATAAGTGAAATACTCATTATATATAGATGTTTTTGATTCGACATTTGACATCCAGGTCTGTGGGTGTTCAGATCAAGTTTAATTGCCAATAATTTCCAATTTTTCACTTAGTGAAGGTGAATGAGAAATTCAATGCAATCTTTCTGCTTTTTAATTTCAAATGATGAATAGATATAATTATAATGAGTTGATTTACCGCAGCAATGAAATGACGTCCCAGATTGAAGCTTAGATTCACCATAGAATAGCCTCTATAACCGGCATTTTCTGAAGTTACACCACAGAAACATGGAAACTATTCAAATAAAGTAGACATTTCCTCGAAAACCACCTAATTACATCATTCAAATGAAGTTGTCCTATTAATGTTTCATATTACAGCTGTCAACGTTCCCTAATGAGTAATAATTAGAACGAAACATGTCTTGCGACGAGAACACAAAAAGCAATGAAACCTTCGCCTCACACCATAACACGATCCCCTTTTGAAGAACCACATCGTAAATATAATTACAAACAAGCAAGAAGATAAATAAGTAGAAGGTAAAAGGGGAACAGGTTGCCTCAACTTTATATTGTTTACGATCAAACATTTGTAGGGTTTCAAAATTTTTTATAGAGCCACAAGTTTCGCGAAAAAGAAGCTGCTATATATGTGGATACTAAACTGGTATTTTTATTGACGTTTACTTAAAACGTCCTGTCAATTAATGTCCTCACTTACGTTCAAAACGCCTGACATCTTAATGTGGGGCGAGAGTATCAAACCAGTTTGCTTTAATTCTCGATTATTTGCATTTATTATGTGCTTTCCGCGGTTTAAGGATCAAGAAGGCAAGTAGGGGACGAAAACATGGTCCATAATCCAGCAGTAGAATAAATTAATACTCCATGGGAATAATCGTTCTAGTTGACGGTGTCCTGCTTGTTTCAACACCAATAATATTTGGGAGATTTTCGTCCTTTTTCAGTCCCAGGATAGCTTTTGTATTTTCCATCATATTGAACAAATGGAATGAAATATTTCAATAGGGAAGAATCTGGGTTTCTGTCTTGTTCAAACGTTGAAGTCTCCGAAAATGGAATCTAGCAGATCCCTCGAAATATTTCAATGGGGAAGAATCTGGGTTTCTGTCTTGTTCGAACGTTGAAGTCTCCAAAGCAACTGCGGCGTTTTTGTGATTCAGCCCCATAACTTTATCGATTCACCGATATTGACGAAATCAAGTTCGATCGCCCAGATAAAGTATAGGATGTCTCGGCTACCAGAAGCTCGACCGTCTTCGAGGAATGTCAAACGGGTGCAGACTGTTCTCCGAATTAATAACGCCAGTAAAGGCATGGTTTATTATCATTCTATCAGTGTACGCTGCTATCGACAGACAGGATGGACAAAGAGTTCGAATGTGTTATCGAAGACGTCACACGGTACGTATGTGAGGTCGTAACCGCTTTTGGTCTGGGTTTCCGATGTCTGAAGGCTTCTTTCTTTCTCGCTACTGTTCGGATTTAATTTTTGGTCAGGAAATCGTAAGAGTTCTATTATGAGTGAGAATTCATGGGTAGTTCTTATCTTGAATAGCTCAACTAGCTGTCCATAAATTGTAGAATCCTCTCCATATTAATCTTTGCACTAATCTAGAAAACTCAAGCTAACACCTATTTACCTGTTTCTTTCTACAGGTAGTGAAGATGTTGGTGAAAGAGCTACTTAAAAAGAGTTCTCACCATCTTTCACCTTAAAGTGCATTTGAATTTACCTCAATAATTTTAAATTCAAGAAACAATAATAAATGGAAAAATTAAAAAGAATTGGTTCTGAATTCAACATAAGAACACAAAATCATTCAAGATCTGTGAGTAATGAAAAAACTAAACATTCAATCAAACAAAGATCAAAAAATTGTGTTTACAATATTCCCAGTATTCGTGGAAAAATTTATAACAGAGAAACATCAAGCCCCCTCAGGAATAAGAAAGCGTAAACATAAAAATAACATAAAAACTAGAGATATTGGTAGATCGCAGATTGCAGATCATGTGTGTTCTAATACTGGCGATCATATGATGGAAGGATTTGGCCCCCTACAAATAACTGCACAAATTTTAAGCGAACCCTTCTTTTATTCGACAATTTTTATCTCATTGATTTTTGTTTCAGAAACTGGGAGATCAGACCCTAAAAAAAATTTCAGAAAGTGTAGTTTACTGATTCCTACCAAAGGATTAGCCAGTAATATCTCTGTTTATCCTTATTTGTATAAGAAAACCACTGGGAAAATCCATATATATGAGTTCGTCACACCGTCAGCAAAAGGTTAAGAACAATAGGCACTTACTTACATATTATAGCTTCGAGTTCGAGGTGGAATATTATTCAAAACAGGACGTTTCTTCTCAGAAAGAAGACATTTTCGAAAGCTTGGTAAACACTGAGCGCGGTGTTAAATACAGATTATGTTCTCATGAAACAATGTCCTGGCGTCAGAACATTTAGAGAGTTCAACGGTCAACTGTGGGTTAAAATACATTTCTAGAGACATTCATTCGTTCATTATATTCTTCTGGGTATTCGATAGGAATCCCGCTATATTTTACGACCAACCATTATTATAACATCGTAGGTGGTGGTGACTTCAATGAGCGATCGAGACAGAAACCTTCAGTACCTACCTACCTACATTTTTACAATTTTAACTGTGAATGATTCAGATTTTCTTTTCGAATACGAACTGAAATATAGCTATTCGATATAAATAAACAGATCAGGTAAAAAAGTTTCGAATCTATCTACCATCCAAAATTCAAATAATTTAATCATTATATTATTGGAATATACAAAAGATTGCTTGGTGAAGTTCAATCAAAAATAGTTGAAACGAACCTAAGCATGAATTTTTTTTCATGAATTATTGTGAAAGATTATAAATTCAATCATAGTGAGTTTTGATATTTTTCTGGTTGGCTATGAAATGGGTATTGCATGAAACCTCTTGAAAGAATGGTTAAATATTGAAATAAAGTATTATTGGAGATTGATAATAATCTGAAGCAACTGGGATGTTAGAATTATTCATAAAGAGCACGTATAATAAATAACCTTCGCACGATTGTCGGATGGATTTCCATTGGAGATTCCGATAGCCGACCAAGACAGAAACATATCATTCACGAAGCATTTCTCAAAAAACAGCTTATGAGCATTAATTGAAAGATTTTCAGGTGAAATTTTTCAGAATTCTAGACTAACCCATTCTTATTCGGATTAAAGTTTGCCTTTTTGATTCCTATCCATGATCAGTGCAGGACGGTGTTTTTGTAGGTGCAAGAATTTTTTTTATTACCAGGCTTGATATTAGATTTTGTGCAATTGTTTAAAGTAAAGTGATTAAATTGAGCTAAGTTAATAAGTATATGCATATCAATTTTCTGTTTTTGAGTTTCACTCGTAATTTGAGTCATCAAAACAGGAATTTGTATCTCGAAAACAGGCCAATCATTTACATGGTGAAGACAAACTTTTAAAGAAAATTTCTGGTGGGTATTCAATTTTCATATGCTGCAAAGTGAAAACCAAGTGATTTGGTCCATTTCGTGTAAAAAAAAATCTTTCGGCTGTTCAAAACTCTTATCAATCAGAAAATGTCGATTCCTTGTCATATCATGTATTATTTTCAATAATGAGTAAATAATATTTCTCTTTTTCACTATCGTGATGAGTTCATTAGAGTAGTGTTGTAATGGAACTCATTACAGCATTCTTCGTTTTGTGGTTGCCAGTGCTGACCTGAAATCCTCTCAATTTTCGAATCAAATCAATTCAAATTTCGTGATCTGTCAAATTTGAAATGCCAAGATACAATACAAAAGTCACTAATCTGAATTTTTATTGAAATTTCGAGAGTATTACACAAAACTTTACTGAAATAGAGAATAGTTAGAATACAATTCTAACACTCATGCTTTCGAAAACTCGCTTCTTCGTCGCTCGATTTCGAATTTCGCATTTGTGTTGGAATATTGCAATTGCAATTTGTTTCAAAATATACTATTATAATTCTAGCGATAACTTTGTATCCTAAAATGATCTCGAATTAGTGTAAGAAAAAAGTACACGCCTAAACTACAACCTTGTTTTTACCTTGGGACACACATAACTTCAAATTTTTCTAGAATGAACTAGAAATTTATCTAGAGAGTATTTCATATCACAATGTTAGGTGATATAGTATTAATTGTTTCGAATCCAGAGTTGAAGATAATTCATCAATATCTTTCGAAATATAGGTGTTTGAAAAAAATTCTAGGTACAAGGACCTCCCTTACTTATCTATTTAAAATAGACAGGAATAATAAATCTGATAACAATCTGAACATAAATTTGTTTTCACGTTTCAAATAAATGAAATCTGGTAATATCTTATCGGAGACTTCAACGATCGATCAAGCGAGAAACCAAACGTTCCCGAAAACATACCTGAATAACACCAAGATGGCCAAACCACTGGACTCTCAGTATCCATAATAATCACTCAAATATCCATTCTTCGATCGCGACCACAAAGTAACAGTCCAATTTCTCGATAGCACCAACACAATTTTTTTTCGATCTGAGAAAAAATCCCGATCAGCCAACACTCAAGGCTACCTATGTGAACCGAGCGATGTCCATATCAAACCCTAAATTATCACGTAACACATGCACGATTCACACTCGCATAAATAAATCTCTCAGTGAGTGGTATTTGTGGAATTTGTAATGTGGTCGAATGTATATTATTCAAATTGATGAATGTATGTTATGGAGATCTTCACTCTGTCGTTTGAAAAATCGACGGGAAATGTAATTTGCATATACGTTTTTCGTGTTTGATTTTTGGATTTTAGGGGTTTCTACACCTGTTCAGGTTCTTCCAGTCCGATTTAAGAGCTTGTTATTGAATTTTTCCACTCATTAATCCTTTTTGTAGGCGTTAGAATCCACAGCGCACTCGAAACAGCGGTCCAAAACGAGATCGCGAAAAAAATCCAACACATATAAATCTGCACAACTAGGCGGCAGCCGTACGCGGATCGCCGAATTACCGATGTGCGTGTGCACGTAACTGGGAACGTAGCAGGCGTATCTTCGATTGGCAGGTGCAGCAGACACTGAGCACGACGATTCGAGTCTGTGGTTCAGGTTCGCAGGGAGATACTTCAAGCGACCTCGTCCGGTCGCAAGACGCGCACTGATCAAGGAGTCAAGGAGTGCTCTGGAATCGGTGGCCACCACTCAAGCGCCTGTCATTTGTTTGGGACTGGTAGCGCGAGGTGTTTACTGACTGGGCAGTCGGACGATTGTCGTCAGTTTTTTCACGCACGCGGAGCCGCTGCATCGGCGGAGGTCGGATGCTGACAGCAGGACGAACGGAATAAGACTCAGTTGTTTCGGAGTTGAGTATTTTGAATTTCGAGAATTTTTTCATTTATTCATTCATTTATTAATTTTCTATTCTTTATTTTTTATTTATTCATTTATTTATTTATTTATTTATTTGTTTATTTATTCATTTATTTATTTATTTATTTATTCATTTATTCATTTATTCATTTATTCATTTATTCATTTATTCATTTATTCATTTATTCATTTATTCATTTATTCATTTATTTATTCATGCATTCATTTATTTATTCATTCATTTGAACACAGGACCATGCCAATTTAGAATTCCAGGGAATATACCAAAGTAAATGGGAAATTACATGGAAAAACATATCAGGACCTCAGAGGCAAAGTGTGTTAAGTCACATTTTTTCAGCCAATATTGGATTCACATTAGTAAATTCTTGCCAGTGGAATACATTTTTGACTCTCTGGGTATATTAAGTCACCGAATAATGGCAGTAAACATTCTTTGAAACAATAATCGAACTGAAAAATCTCTGTTTTGTCTAATTTTGAAATTGTGACTTAACACACTTTACCTCTGGGGTGCTGATATTAACAAGAAGAAGAATTTTGAGGGCAATTCGAGAAATCATCGAAATAAGTGTAAAATATGTTTAGAAAAGAACTCATAAAATAAGAATATATCTACAGCGTGCCAAAAAAGTAACGTGACTCGTCAATTATTCTTGTACGAAGAATTATTAAGAAAAATCCTCATTCTCGTCGATTTATTTCAAAATTAGTTTATCGTATGCTTTTTTGAGTTTGATATTTATCCGCACCCCTCTTCTTGATTTTTTCAAATGGAAATATACAATCTGTATACAGGGTGTACCATGTTCGACGGTCTATTAAGCGTTTCTGGAGCCTATTGAAATCTTTCTGGGCCTATTTGAAATCTGAAAATTGGGATTATATTATTGTTTGATATTATCTACCGATCTAAAATATTCTTGGGGCCTGACCACTTTCAGTTATACACGGACTGAACAAAAAATAAAAAAAAAAAATTTTCCGTTTTTTTGTTTTCGAATTTGATAGAGTATGCAAGTCCGAATACATTCGTACTCAAATCGTTGTATTCGTGAAAAAACTTTCCAAAATATCGAGAAAAAACTGAAGAAAAAAGGAAGATAAGTTTATTCGGTATTATGTTTGTTATTCCTAACCTAGACATCGTAAGCACAAACTGTTTTCACATTTTTGAAGGCGAAGACTGTGGAAATATTGTACAATTTCAGAATTTTGAATAACCCTCAGGGTATTCCAAATGTTGGTTCAAAAATTGGAATCAAAATTGGCTCATAACTTTCGTTTTTCAAATTAGAACCCTATTTTTTCATGATTGTGTTGGATTCTGCAAAGGAAAATGATGATAATGTTCCAACATGTAGATGCTCCTAAAATTACTAATTCTTGAGTTATTTTCCTATAAATAATGACAACTAAACATTCAGTATTTATAGCGAGCGGCATGTTGCAACCGCCTTTTTAATTAATAACTTAATTTTCATTTTCATCAATTTAAAATCAAATTTGTTTTTTCCATTCTAATTTTCTTCATTTCACAGTAATTTCATTTTTTATATACCCCATGAACCTTGAGATTTCTCTTGCAACATATGGACTCATTCAAAATACAGATTCAATGCCTCACTTTTGAAAACACCCTGTTTGTAACATAAATTTCAATGAATCATTCTTTAAGTATTCGGCAGTTTCTGAAAATTTCAGATTTTTCACCCTAATAATGTTAAACTGAATATCACACTTATGTGGAGAGTAAGAAAATATTACTTGATGTGTTTTTTTTTTGAAAAATTGGTCCTTATTATTCTGTGAAAAGGGTGAATTTTTAATATGTAGAATCTCATCAAAGTAGTGAGTATTTAACTTAAATTTTCCATGTGCCCAACATTCTATTATGTATGGAAGAGATTTCAACGAGAGGTTGTCTGGTGAATCAATTGAGTCATTGCAGAAAAGGATATCTTAAGACTAAGAGAATAGACCAATCATGTTCTTTTAATTGACTCAGATTAAAGCTTTATCACTACATGTGATGAATAATATATTTCCAGCCTTCCACTCTTCACAAAATAAACTCTTTAACTCTTGTTAATCGAACTGCATCCATCGAAAAAACTCCAGGAACTGATTCGAAAAATAAAACAGATTACAAAGTGTCAATACGACATTTCCTTCAACAATGACATTCAGCATTTCTTTCTGTGATTCGCGTCACGAAATTCCAATTGACACCAATGTTGCACAAATCCACCTCCATCCCACCCTCTCGATGAGCAAATGGTCCACGAAACCGAGTTCTATGACATCCTAGAAGTCCAGCCAAATTGCACGGATGAGGACCTCAAAAAGGCGTACAGAAGACTCGCTCTCCAGTACCATCCGGACAAGAATCCAGAGGAGGGTGAGAGGTTCACCAGGATATCCCAAGCTTACGAGGTTCTGTCCGACCCCCAGAAAAGGGCCATTTACGATGAGGGTGGGGAGCAGGCCCTTAAAACCGGTGGGGGACACACCTACTCCAATCCCATGAACCTCTTCGACATGATCTTCAACGCTGGGACTTCAGGTAAGAGGAGGAGTGAGAGGAGTCGTAGGGATATCATTCACGAGTTATCTGTGAGTCTGGAGGAGCTTTATAGTGGAGCCAACAAGAAGATAACCATAAAAAGGAATGCGCTTTGTGATAAGTGTAAGGGAAGAGGAAGCATGAATGGCAAAACTTTGAAGTGCAAGATCTGCGATGGTCATGGAGTCATCGTGAGGACAACTGAGGTAGCTCCTGGTATGATTCGTCAAACCCAGAGGCTATGCAGGGAATGCAACGGAACTGGAGAACAAATTGACCCTAAAGACCTGTGCAAGAAATGTAATGGTAGACGTGTTAATGAAGTTTCCAAAAACCTCACTGTAAAAGTCGAGAAAGGTATGTTGGATGCTCAAAAAATAGTAATTAAAGGTGAGGGTAACGAAGAACCAGATAAAGAACCTGGTGATATAATCATAATCCTTGAGGAGAAAGAACACCCCGTGTTCTCAAGATCTGAAGAAGATCTCCTGATGAGAATGGATATACAGCTCATCGAAGCTCTCTGTGGCTTCCAGAAAACCTTCAAATCCTTGGACAATCGGGATTTACACATAGCTGTACCGAAAGGAACTGTCATGAAGCATGGCGATATCAAACTTATCTCAGACGAAGGTATGCCTTACTTCCAGAACCCAAACGATAAGGGTCGGCTTATCATTCAGTTCTTCGTTGAATTTCCTGAGACTCTAGCTGAAGGAATCATCACCGATCTAGAAAGGATTTTAGGTCCAAGGCCTCAGGTGAAGGTTCCCAGTAAAGCGAAGAACTGCCCTCTGGAAACCTTTGATCCGGAGGTCGAAGCTAAGAGGCATCGTACTCAAAGGATGGTGGATTCGGATGATTCCATACAAGAGTTACAATGTGCAACTAGTTGATTGTGAAATAAATTATAAAGATTCGGAATCAGACTTTCATATTTCTTCTTCTTGTCTCAATAGATATTTCTAAGAGTAGCATGGTTCTTCGATCCAGAACACCTTCAATAGTTGGTACTGGTTACTATTCCATCAGGATCTTGAAGCCAAATTGTAATAAGGAAACTGTTATAATTTCGTTGAAGTTTCAAATTCATATTAAATATGAAAATACTCAATCAGAATTGAACCTACCAATTTATTTCACTTATTAACTTTCTCAATATCAACATATCATTGAGAAAAATCTAAAAGTTATATTTCGTTTTTCATGAATTTTTCAACGAATCCACACTTGACATATGTTTACGTTTGAAAAACGAAAGTTGGATTGTTGTAGCCAAGGAGTTGAAAGAAATTAATCTATCCTTGAAAAAGTACGAATTTTAATCTAGACTCTGAACTGAACCTGTATGCAGGAGCGTAGGATAACTCGAAAACCAGCAAAAACTCGTTAGCTTGATTTCTCAATAGTATATTCTAAAACAAGTTGCAGAATGAGCTCCTATTCCAACAAGAAGGAGCGAGTTTTCGTTAGCATGAGTATTGGAATTGCCTTGTGCAACGAGTATTAGACGATATTTTCTTTAATTCAGTTATGTTTTGTGAAATACTCTTGAAATTCAAATAAAAATTCAGGTTAGTGACTTTTATATTTCATCTTTGCAGTTGGTGTGACCTACGAAATTTGACAGATTACGGAATTCGAATTGATTTGATTCGAAACTTGATTCGATCAGAAGTCAGTACCATCAACTACAAAACGAAAAATATAACTGAAACAATGCTGTAATGAGTTTCATTACAACACTACTTTAAGGACTGTAATGAACTCATTACGATACTGAAAAGAATTTTAAAATTTCGATCTCGCCTGTAGAATCAGCCAGATCAAAGCTACCAAAAGTACGATTCACACGTGGACGCCTGTATGAATGGAGATTGACTTTGCTGGACGACCGTGTTAAGCTAACATCTCGTTACTTGTTAAACAGTTTTCGAATGAGGCTGCTTTGTATGAGTTAACAACTGTGAGGTTAGGTAGATTCATTACCAAATTTTCCGTTTGATTGGAGATCGAGATAGCATCTAAGTTTCGCTTTTCACATCGCACTATTACACATGCGGATGAAGATAATTAAGTTATTCATTTCGTGATTCTTCTTCTGCTTCGTAATTATAGCTAATAGCGCAGGAAAGGTCGGAGTTCCTTAACGTGCTGCCATGTTATGTAAGAACTCACCAAATTTATCCTTGAATTCTTGACATATGTTCTGTATTGCAATCTGGCTAATGTAGTTATTATAGAAACTTTTCCTCACATACAGTTAAATCATTTGACTTTGATAATGTGTCGTAAATTCGAATGGTTCAGAGATCCCGGTAATTGAATCCATCTTTTCGAGGTAATTTTTCATTAGTAATATCATAAGGGCATCTAATTTTCCTGAAAAATATCGAAAAAAAAATTTTCCTGAGGAATAATTTTTGCAACTCCACGTAAAATTGAAAAACTATTACCATTCTTTGTGTTTTTCCTAATTTTTTTAAAGGAAAAATGAGATGCCTGAATGTATACATAATAAATAGAGATAGTTGGATAGATAAGTATATAAATTGTGGTAATAAAATGAAACACTGAGAATTGTTATTACAACTGTTCACAGTTATGAAGGTATTAATTTGGAAACTGAAAGAAAGGTAATCTATTCAATCATAAAATACTACCAACTCAATCAATTATTATTTATGATACAATGAAAATATACTCTGCAATTTTGGTATTGTTTGAAATCTTTGTGAACTCATTGAAGAACGTTGGGTGTAGGTAAGTTCTCAATGTTATTGATGAGTGTAGCTGTTGAATGAAAAACTTGGGGAGTGGCTGCAGGTCTTCTGTTTTTTGAATGGCTGTTTTGAGAAGTTACTTCTTATCTTAGGATGTTTATGATGTTGGAATAATGCTCATTATCCTAAACTGTGGCCAGTAATTTCAATTCATTGTTGTTCACTGCTTTATCCAGCTATAAGGTGGTGAGCTATTTTTATATATTTTCTTTTAATTTATTTTTGTATGATATTCCAATTATTTTTTCCGAAAAATTCATTCATGCCTATGATATTGTTCTGGCTTTCTATAACTCAAATTTTCAGAGCATATAAAGTATTCTTTGTACAAATTCAGAAATCCTGAAAATTCATTTTTGAAATGGCGTTTGTACCCATATGATAATAATACCGAGATTTTTTTGTTTTTATTGAATGAATCTTAAAAATATGGAAAATTGAGTGTCACTGAGAAAAAAAAATATTCTATGTAGATTTCAGAAGATGTAAAACGGTCCAAATACACGAAAACTCAATAAGATTGTATCGTCAACTCAATCATATCGAATATGGGAAAATCAAAACGGTAAATCCTTAATTGCTTGACGCTTGACTTAACAATCAAGAACCTTAAAAACATTCCAGGCGTAACTTCATAGAGCATCAATTTGTCCAACAATTCAGAAGCAGTAAAACTACATCGTATAAACCAATAAACCGTAGAAATTATACATATCGAATCACACATTGGTATCCACAATAAACGGATAAAAAAGGTTATTAAATGGTTTGTGTTATTGGATGTTGAAATTGAACAGTTGATTCCCATTCCTACGTGCTGAAAAAATTTAATGAGCATATTGATTTTGTGGTGATATTATTGTCTGTTGAAAAAACACAAGGAAATTACTTTTTATGGTTATTATTAGAAAAGGCTGAACCATTCGATCTCAAACAAAATGAATGAATGACACCTTAGAAGATAACAGACGAAAGGAAAAAAAAAATTCAATTTCATTACTGAGATAAGGAGCACAATATGTTCTTGAAAAAAACGATTTATTGTCATGAGGATTTCTTTTCCTGAGGAAAATTTCTGAATGAGATGACGAATTCAAATGACCGAATTCGGTATGAAATTGCTGTTTTCTACATGCTATGTGAAACAGAGTTTTGTTGTTGTTTGTTCAGAAGCATCAAAATTTCAGCCAAAGTTGAATTGAACAACCACCCAGATCCAGATACCAAGCGATGAATAATGTCCCTTCCCAATTCGATAATATTCAGGTTACGATCTGCCCACCGACTGAATGAACTGGGTCCCATTAGAAAGAAGAAGAAAATCCCATTCATAATTCGAATTAATGGGAAGTTAATGCACAATCATGATGCATCTGAATCAACTCGATAATTTAGTATGGAAAGTTTATGTAAATATTTAGAGCTGAAATATTTCTTTCGTCTGTTGCCTGATTATATTTGGTTTGCACCTCGAGGTTTATTTATACATCCACGAGCAGAACAATATAGCTGGCAGCTGAAGAATTGATATGGATTCCGTGTTTCGACTTATATTCGGTACTTCCGGCTGTTTGTAATTCACACCTTTAATTGTAGTGTGAGAGAATAATGAGATAGGTAATATGAATCATAAATTGAAGAAATAATAATAAGATTGACTAATGGAAGGAAAACATAGAAGTGAAATAAATTGATTTGAAAATAGAAAAAGGAAAGAGCAGAAATAAAAACGAAACCAAAATGAATACCTATGCTGTCCTGACCTGAGCAAAGCAGCTCCATCGACAACACCTATATAATTGAAAAAAAAAATTGCTCAAACTTCTCGGCAGCATTTCTTCATGATTCTCATAAAATCCTCTTTCTGTTACGAAATATCCACTTAAAGATCTTGTTAACAAGAAACGACCATCATTCAGGCAGCCCACTCTGATCCACTCCGTGAACCCGTAAATTTCTCGCTTTAGTCTTGAATTCAGACCTGGGGCTCAGTTTTTAATTAACAGATTATCGGATCAATTAATTACGACGAAGGCAGATAGGATAATTTATTTCTTCTGGTCCACTTTTAAGGATGATGAAAGCGTTTTCTGGTTTCGGGCTTGGCCAGCTACGATCGGCATTTTCTTGGATTTTCGTTATCGACCTTGTTGTGCGCTATAACTATCTGGACTTCTGCTTGGACACCGGATATTGTGCGATGGCTGCGATTCATGGTCGGTCAGAAGATGTTACAACTCGATATTTCGTGTTTCAAGATGGTAAATTAACATATTATGAAATATTTTACGAGGTTTATTTCTAATTGGGAAAATTAACTCCAAAAGAAGCAACCAATTAGGTGATAGCTCCCATGATGCTCCGAACAAGGTTTTCTGTTAAAGTATCTCGGTTATGAATAGAAATAGATTAATTAGGTCTCAGTTCTTTATGAATTTGAATAATTCCTCTCTGAATTTCACTGCACATTTATATGATCTGCGCTTGAATCTTAACACTATGAATAACATCAGAAACTAGCAGGTACTTCATGGGGTACTGAGGCAACAACACTTCGTGTTGAATATTGTTGCCCTGTTTGGTTGATCAGTCGTCATGTGAAAAAAATTATTCCCAACTCAATTTTCTATGAGGATTATCACTTGCATTTGCACATCTTTACCTACTCCTTGGTTACCAGTCCTCTCAAATATCATCCTACCCCATATTCGCAGAGAGACTACAACTTCAAATTTTTTGAAAAAAATCAGATTAAGAATTTCGGATAGAGATTGGTGCAGATTTTATTTTCTCTTTCCAAAGAAGAATTACATGTAGATGTTCTTGTAAATCAAGTAGATGTCCTTCAAGATCCTCTGATATAAAATATTTTTTGTGGATTTTTTCTATCACAAGGGACGCAGGGATATATTCTGCTAAGGTTCTTTCCTAACTTCATGTATCATACGTAGAACTGAGTGGTATCCCGTTAAACTAATGTTTCTCTATTTCAGTATCGTTATGAGTTCATTACAGTACTGTAGTACAGTTGTGGTAAAATGTTCTCATTACACCATAACAGCATTGTTTCCAGTTATATTTTTCGTTTTTGGTTGTCAGTACTGACCTTGAAGGTTCTCTGAACTATAGAAAATTTTTTCTTGATAACAAAGATTAAGAAAAATTTCACTTGACCGCTAATTATTTTCCAGTAAAAAAACACAATCGGAATGAGACTGAAAATTTAAGACAAAATCGTTTTTCCTGAATATCTAGAAAAATATTCATTTTGGGATAAAAAACATATGCTTATATCATTTTCTGACAAAGTTTTCGAAAATGCTTCGAAAAAATTGGGTTCCATTTCTAACTTTGACAAAGAATTTGTCTGTATAATATTCGGAAAGTCACGCTATCGGAAGAGAAGCATCTCCCTTTCTTCTCAGAGATTCTCAAAAAGGAGAATTTTTAATGAAAAAACCTCGAAGTTGTCTGTATTTAAACAGACTTCAATTTTGAGATTTTTTTTTTTCGTATTTCCTCATTTAAAGAGAATTTTCTTGGGAAAATTCAAACTTTTTGAATCAAAAAGACTCAGAATTCAATGGAGAATCTAGTTTTGCAATAAAAACGGGTCTTCCCATTTGAAAAAAGAGAGTTGATGTCACTTCCGGAAAAACCGAAAGCTCACCTTTAGAATTTCAATCCTGAATCTTGTGTCTTTCCTAAAAGTATTCTATAGAGCCATATTCGTGAATAACCCTGTATAATACACCTGTTTATTGGTAACTAATTCCTGTGATAAAAATTAAACACGAAAACTAAAACTGCTTTCAAGTTACCTCATATAAGAACCAATATAATGTAGCGAGATATTAGAAGCAGAGTTATTTATCAGATTTTCTATTAATTTATTTCTAAATGGGGGGGGATCCTTGTTGGACTCAGTGATCATCTCTAATTTAGAATTAACTCAAAGCAGAAAGATTCTCGAGATATCTTGCTAACAAGATGATCGAAAGATTATGGTCTTCATTATAGGCATTTACATATCGAAAACATGATTGATAATATCTATGTCGATTTTGGCCCCATTTACAGCTTTTATTCTCCTCACAAATTCGTAAAATATTGATCCAAAACGAGGTGAATTAACGCAAAAAACCTTTGCCTCAAAGGATATCTTCAAAAGAAGATTAAAATCCTAAAGGCGCGCCTGAATTTTATACAATCTGGTCTCATACCCGACTTTTATCTTTCCCTTAAGGATGTTGATATTATCTGTACCCAATCTCCTCATGAAAACACTCCGTATATCAGATATGAAAACTCATAAATTATCTTAAAATATGACGTGGAAGGTGACAGTCAAGATTCGCTTTTGCGAAAGGTAAGGTCGAGACACCTTTTGGAAACGACCTTCTCCTGGTAAAAGTACACCAGCAAGAACGCACGAGCTCAAGCAGGTGCTTGTCGGGTCAAAACGAAATAGCACTTTCATTTGAGAAATGTGTTGAAAGTAGAGCATTTACTTATACAGTTAATCGGAACAAGCACGCCTATATTTATGTCTAATCTTCTAGTCGTTGATCTCAAGGTGTTGAGGTCTTTTTCTGGTCATGATGAGTGATTCCATTGGGGGTACACCTACGGTTAGATTCAATCGCAATTATACGTGCAGAAGGACCTTTATGCAGATTTTTTCCAAAACGGTAATATCAAACCTCGAGCAACATATGTGGAGTTTTTTGAAATTACACTCAAATGTGTTGATGCCGTGTGAATTTTTTTTTGCTATCAGTGTTTCTTTTGGTGGCATTACTTGAATTGAGTGCTTGATGATCGAAGTCACAATAAAAAGTTCTTCAGATGGAGGTTCAATCTCTTAATTTCAATCAGAAGTTATTGATATTTTCCTCGATATCATGGCAAAAGTTTTCAATTATTCATGAGACTTTGTATCATGAGTCAAGGAAAGAAAACCAATATTATTAGAATAATCGGATAATCGTTTTACCAAATTTAAGTGCTCATCCCTCTCGCACTTTCTATCTTTTCAAGGTAAAACAACATATTGTGGCAGATGATGTCAGAATCAAAAATGACGTCGTTATCATATGAACTATAAGGCAAAATTCGTTTGGAAAATATTTAGACCAAGGTATTCAATTTTTTTTAAATAATTTTTAGTACGATTTAACCCATTGGAAAAGGAGGAGAATATAACAAAACTGAAAGCAAAACTACAAGTCCTATGGAAAAAAGTGAATGACAAAGTTGCAGTTAGGTAGGTAATAAAAAGATCTACTTTTAGATCTACTATTTTTTTAATACACTTTCTTCACATAACCTCACAATACACGTGAGAAATTCAAATAATCTAACGAAATTAACACTGTAATTTTTTTTTATTTATATTGTTCATTTTCTCAACTTATTCTGATTCAATATCGAAACATCAGCCCTATTTTCAATCGGAGAATCTCACGTCAAAATATCTGCTTTTGTCAAAAAGTGGGTTGGGTTTTTGTTCATTGAAATCTATACTTTTTGATAGGATGAGAATATTTATACATTACTATGACAGAAAAAATAATAATAATCATGAGAAAAAATTATTAGAGGATTCCTGTTGAACTCTCAGATTATACAAAAGTGCATCAAAGTAATCTAAATCGATAACTTGTTGTATAATCTCGTTTTACTCTGACGGTATGAATAATCCGAATGCAAATAGAAGATTATTCTATCGAATTGGCAAGGTTTTGCGGTTATGCAAGAAGTCTGGGATGTGGAATCATTCGGCAGTACGATTTGTATTTTATGCAATTCTGAGTGTATTTCGATAGAAAAAACGCGAATTTCAACTACACTTATATTAGTGCAATAAAAAATGAAATTTTTATAGTTTCTCAACTCAGTTTCTTTCGCCACAAAGTGTAACACAATATTTGGAATGCATAAAATCGATAGTTTTTGCTTCATTTATCACTGTTGAGTTTGAAAGTACGAAGTGCATTTTCTTTTTTCATTGTAAGGCGACAATTTTTTGAAAATACTTAGGCCTAGCAAATAAATGCACATGTTTTACGAAAGTCTCTTTTTTCTGTTAGTCAAAAAAATTAAAATTGACTTTTGTTTCAGAGAGTGAGAGAGAAAAACCCTAAAAAATTGCTATATTTCAATCGACCTCTAAAAAGACTTCTTTCTCATTATATTTAACTGCAGCATTTTATAGCCATGAAGATTGACAGAACACCTCTCTTTCCTATACCAAAATTATCTGTATAGTTGCATTGTATAAAACAAAAATAAAATAAAAAAATTCATTTCGAAAATGGGCAGAAATATTCGCGTTTCTTTATAACATATTCAAAAACCCGATGCGCAACAGGCAGCGATTTTGCATTGAGATCTTTCGTAGGTATTTCCCCTTACCAAATCGGGGCCATCTCAAAAAAAAACTGTTTACTTCAACAGAGAAGGACCTTAACCTTTTAGGCCGAAGAATGAGACTGGCCATTCGTTGGAAACGAACCCAAAATAGACGTTATCTCCGATATGACATACGGGATTGATTATACGATCATGCATGGGTGTGGCAGCATCCAGCTCGATCATCAATTCGAAGCCATAAAAAATTAGACACCAAACCCGTTTGCACCTAACATTGGACCAATTATTAGCAGGTCACTTTCGTAATGAAGAAATGATATTCAGGTTTCAAGAGGCACGTCAAGTTCATTAGTGGAGCACCTTTGAACCTAGAGTGGGCCCTGAAAACGGAATATCTGCCTTTCCAATATGAACGCTGAGACGATCTATTTGTTCATTCATTCGAACTTTCGAACACTCAATAAAAAAGCGTCCGTTTGAACGTTTATACTCATCATTCTTGCTCTCCGAAATTGGATGATCCTTTTTTTGTTGTGTTCATTATAATCCTGACAAAGTTTCTACAATGAAAAACATGTACTAGAAAAAAAATCTATTTCATTTTTCCTGTAATCATAGAGTTGAATTTGTGAGGATTTTGACACTTGCTGTTTCAATTTAATAATCAGAGATTTGCCCCAATGATAGTAATCTTATAATTTTCAGGGTTTTCCCTCCCAGCCTCTGGAACAAAAGATTAAGTAGCAATTATCTTTTAATAATAGAAGAAAGGCCACTGCGTGAAACTTTTGTAATTTGTCAGCGGCTAATTCTTTTCAAAAAATGTCTTTCGAACTATGCAAAGGTTTCAAACTCCTTCATTCAACCAAAAATCTCAAATTTGATCACATACTCCTCCTGTTCATTCCTCTTCAAGTGATTCAACTATGGGCATTTCTATTTATGATGCTGTTTTCTGAATCACCTTGTATAACATCATTACATAGAGATAGGTACCCACGAGATTCAAGATTTTATCGGATGCATAGCGGGTATTACTATGAATCTACCAACCACATTGTATTTATGTGTAATAAAAGTGAGATGAAATACTTTCACAAACTGATAACTTCACACTGAGTATTCTACAGGTAAATAGATATACAGGGAGTCGTAAAGTTGTGGAGTGTCTTGATCTACTCCACTGAAGATTGGTGTTCTGTATTTAGATCATAATCACAGTTTTCAAAAGATTTCATTATCTCAGCAGCCATATTTTGTGTTCTATTTAAATTGTATTGAGAACAACCCACTAGTTTTTATAGCTCGTATCTTGAAGAAATAACTTGGATCCCATGAATTTTTCACAAATATCCAGTACCCTCAATTGCATGATAAAAATTAAGGAAAAGTTTTCCAATACCAGAAAATGAATAAGAGATAGACAAACAAGTATGTTACGAAATAAGGGCCAAATGAGTCCTACTCATTGTTAAGTTATAAAAAATTTTGATTAAGTTTTCGGATGAATGACATTAAAAACAATCATTGGCAGGATTTTTTCTTTTGGCCTGCTAAGTCCAGTGTAGCAATACATATTTTGTAAAAGAATGTGCATATCTATCTATCTAAAGATTTTAATTATCCTTTTGTATTATTATAGTTCAGTGTGAGCATCGTAAATAAATAAATTATCAACTAAAAAGAAAACGCTCCGTTCTACAATCATTTTTATTAGTCCTGAAGAAATGAGAATTTCTGTAGTCAAAATAGTATAGGAAATATGTTTTCTGTGTCCTGCAGAATTTAAATTTTCTATCAAACAAGGATTCTATTAGCCATCGATAGCATGAACAACGTTCTTTCTGTCTCATCCTGTACCTCATCCTACCGGATTGCACTCGACACATTTCCTCGCAGATAAATCTTAATCAATCGGTTTTTAAGATTTATAACAGCTGTTATTACTCCTGAAGTAGCGCAGCGCATTCTTTGTCGGGATAAAAGTCACGGATATCCACCTGCTACTTATCCGGGACAAAAATTCTGCTTCCCTATGTTTATAGAATGTACAGTTGTTCCACAGATATTCAAATGACCGGTTTTAATTGAAAACTGCTCGAGAGGTACCTAAGGATAGATCAACGGAAGGCATGTTGCTCTGGTTGCAGGGAATTTGCGCAAATCGCACTTTAGAAATAACGACGCTTTGATGAGGTATCTGTAAAGGAAGCCTACTGCTTCTTGCATGCTGTAATTTAGCAGTTAGTAGTTCAGCATTTTCAGCTCACTGTTTTTTCATTTCAGTTTGCTTTTTTAAGCCACTTCAGTATCTACAACCATGTTCTGGTTTTGAAAACCGACAGCTATTACAAATATTACCTAGATACTGTCACATTTCAGAAAAATTAATTTCCTATCTGTGACATTGGACCAATTCGAGTATACAATTCGAAGTTTCTTCAACACCAACATGATTGTGAACAGTCTTCACATAAACATCAACATTAACATATTAACGTTACCATTAACATTGTGAATGGCTGATAGGAACTAGAAGGGGAAAAGAAATAGTTAGAATCTCACTAATCCGATGAACCGGCACTTCCAAATTATCAGGCATCTTTCTTCTACACTTCCATGAATATTATACATGCATAGATGTATACTGCTCCACAAGAGTTAGGGATATCGTATGTAATCTTCGAGAAAATCGCTATAAAATCATTTAAACTCAATAACAATTTGAATCAGAAACTTCGTCAATCTGGTCGCCTTTTTTCTGAAGTTTGGTTCTTTGCATATGCTTCATGAATGTTCTCATTCTGAAATGAAGTTAGTTTATCAACGGCGCAAATTTGAAACGAGTTTTCTGAAAATGCCAAGACGTAAATTAACAACCGTTGAGACTAATAAGGCTATCGAAATGCTACAGGGTGGCCTAACTCAGGTTGTTGTAGCTCCAAGTCAGCCAAAGTGTGATATCTCGACCTTGGAAAAAGGTTCAGGGAGACAGATTCCGTGTTGGAAAGACCAAGGCTAGGTGGGTGACGAAAAACAACACCTGCTCAGGATCTTTTTTTTACCGTTTCGGCGAGAAGAAAGCCTACATCTACTTGTAGAATGCTACGGAATAGTCTTTAAAATTCAGATGTTGTGCAAGTTTCCATCGAAACCATCAGACGACGTTCGAGGAAGGTGAATCTATGTTCTAGACATCCATTAAGAAGAGTTCCATTAACACGTGACCATAAACGTCAAAGACTGGAATGGGCAAGGCAACATATCAATTAGAACGGTCAATGGCGTAGTGTCCTTTTCACTGATGAATCCAGATATGGACGATTTTCAAATTCTCGAAGAATAATGGTATGGACAATCCCAAGCATACCCCGTAATCGTCGCTATGATCAAGAAGTCCATCCATTCCGAGGGTTATGTGTTATGGTATGGGCTGGGATATGTATCAACTGGCGCACAGATCTATACATTTTTCTTGGGAATATGACTGCCTTACACTATAGGGAGCATGTCATTGACAATGTTTTGCCAAATTTTCACGCTGCTATTGGTGAACCTCCGCACTCACCAGATTTGAATTGCATGGAACATGCACGGGATATGCTCCAAAGAAGATTAGATACCCCAGAATCCTTAAATGATTTGATAGAGCTTCTGCCTCGTTTATGGAACCAAATTCCTCAAGAACTGTTCAACAACCTCGTGTGTAGTATGCAAAGAAGATGTCAAGCTGTTATTAGTGCCCGTGGAGGCCATACATTCTATTGATAGTCTTAAAATGCTTGAATTCTCTGGTAATAGAATTTCGTTATTTTACTCGATTTTTCCTAACCACCCTGTACACCCTGCAGACTTAGAGGCTAAAATTAATTTCATTTCCTGCAACTTGAAATCATATCAATATGAATTTTCATCACAAAATCTCATATAAACAATATTATTTTGCAAATCAAGTGAATATGGCAAACTCATGTGGAGCTGAAGATATCCTAATTCTCCGGAACAGGAAAAAAAGTTTCGAATCAAGTATTAGCAGTTGCACAAAAAGACTTCTATGAAATATCGAAATTTTCAATTAGAAAATTATTTGAGGAAAAAAAGTTCTAAAAATAAATACAAACATACATTATCTCCCTCAAGGAATGCTTCATTTTATTTATTATGTATTCTGCATTCTGATACGAGATACAATCCAGTTATTAGAACAGTTCGATAATCCGGCACCTTCTGGTTGTTGAGTGAATGTTATCGGATTAGTGGAATTCTCTGGTAGTACCTTTTGATTAAGTATCTACATTCTATCTTCCACAAAAGGCTGTTTCCTTTCATATTGAAGTAGATTAAATTCTCAAGGACCATCCAAGTTTTTTTTTTGGTAAAACTGTTGTTTCACTTTGAGCTGTTCCATTTCACGAGGACTTTTGACTGGCATGAATCTTAAAATGAATGTGAGGGCAGTAAAAATGAAACAATTCATAAGTTTCAGCTCCTTTTCGGACTTAATGAACGGAAAACTGCCAGTGTCCGCTTACTGCACCAGTTCCTCCAGATATCTGGCTTGCTTTCACCTCGGGCACGACCCTTGCAGCCTTCTCCTGAGCATAAATTACCGCGGAAAGACACGGAGAGGCAGATACCGAGATCGCATAATGGCAGACTTATCGAGAGCCGGACCACGGGGTCAGATGATCCGGCCAAGACGGTCGAGATTGCGGATACTTTATAATAATAATTAGTGGGTTTGGAGGCGAGTGGCTTCCTAAGTACATCCTGTGCTACCAGCAGACGGAGTACGGAGCAGGGGCACTGCCACAGTGGTCACCGTGACCGAGCCAGATAATGCTCCGCTTCCGCTGACCTGTCGCTGCCCCAGCCCGAGAACGAACCAGTGGCGGGTACGATATTTACTCATTTTGTTCACTATCAGGTCCTGTTTCACCACTGGCTGTAACTACTCTTCAAAATGTAAAGATGTTAATATTAATGTATAGGGTGTTTCAATAAAACGTGATTCGTCCTCTAGGACAGGTAGAAAACGAAAAAATAATTGGTGTTTGTTGAGTAAAAAATTTTGAAACGCTATCCGTATTCAAAATATAAGGCGTTAAAGAATAGTTATTTTTGTATCTTGTGCATGGAGGTAAAGAAAGTGGAGGGGGCATAACGTTTGGAAAGTGTCACCAAAACAAATCCGGATTTGGCACCCCAAGATGACCGGCTTCGAGGTATTTTAAACTGTAGGTTCTGCAATTTTGGCCTTATTTATTATTCGTTCGTTCGTTTTGGCAGTTGTATGTAGTGGAAAAACATATAAGAAATGGTTTCTTGTACAGAATATGCTGATCTTACTCGCCAATTAATGGTGAAAAGCTAAATTTTTTGACGTTTGTAAATACATGGTTTAATTATTGTTGCATACAATTTTAATTGATAGGGGTACACGAGATAATTTACCTATTTGTTTCATTGCATATTATCTTAATTTGTATGTACCCTAATTGAAAAAATAGAATGTATGATTAGTAACAGGAACAAATTATTCATTCCGTACGTAATTCAACTCACCAATTCATTAAAAGCAATTGTTTACGATATTTCGACTCCTTGATTTGTTTCGATCATTATTTATTCATCTCTTGGTCATTAAAAGAGAATCGAACAAACTTCGAATTGTAAAAATTCAAATACATATACAAAATTCCAGCCACAAATTTGGCTCCGCAACATGGTGGATTTTTGGTGACACTTTCATAGCAAGGGTAACATAGGATATGCTACCTCCCCTTCTTCTACCTCCATGATCTAGTGCACGAAATGCTACTTTGGGGATTGAGAACGAGTTAAAACACTCGAGGACTGCCGCGGTAAAGCTTTTGCATAACATCTATTCGAAAATAAGAAGATAATATTGTTGATTTAAAATATATTTTTTCATCTTACAATACATGCAGATTATTCAGGAATTTTTGTCAATTAAACTATAGGTTTATGGTAACTGAAATAAGAAACATAAGTTTGAGACTTAATGTCTTCTAGTTTCTATTCGCAAGATCCTAAACTGCCGAACTGAATCGACGATACACGGCTGTGTCAGGTTTTTTCGTTACGGAATTTCTACATTCGATTGCCGCGCTCAAAGCCTGAGATAAAAGCTATGCAATAGCTTAAAAAAATAGTCGAGATCATCAAAGTATTTCGGGCATGAGATACAAACAAAATTGTTCCTACAAACGTGGAACATTCTATCAACAATAACATTCAAATATCAAATGAAATTTCAGACTGTGAAATTTCAGGATCAAGTGCTGTCACCTCTACGTTGCTTGCAAATAAAAAATGGATAGTCTTCCAAATCCCAAAACTACGATATCAAGAGCCAAATCTGAGTTTTCTGGTTAAGGAATAAATATTGGTTCGTGCACTGACTGCACTATTATCATTAATATTATTATTGTAAATAATAAATAAAATCAGGTAGAGTTAAATTTTCTCACAATATGAAAGCCTTAATTATGTCATACATTAATAAATAAATGATTCCTTGAATTTTTCCTTGATTGAGGATAATGAAAAAAAGGGTCACTTCGCATATTGTTGTCAATGCGCAAACCTTGTCATTTTTTGACGTTTGTAGAAAAAAAATTATAAACATTTTTTTACGACTCTGCCGAAACTACTGGCGGCATTGTAATGAAACTTCATTATACGAATATGTTTTGGAAGCTGATACAAACAATGAAATCGATTTCATGTGTGACTCTCATAGAGATCGCTTGTTATAGGGTTAGCCCCAGGTACTATTGAACATAACTTTTCTCTATTTCAGTATCGTAATGAGTTCATTACAGTACTAAAATAAGTGCTCTAATGAATCTCATTACAGCATTGTTTTCAGTTATATTTTTGGTTTTGTGGTTGTCAGTACTGACCCCAGATCCTTTCAATTTTCAAATCAAATCAATTTAAATTCTGTAATCTGTCACATTTCGTAAGTCACATCAACTGCCAAAATACAATACAAAAGTTATAATCTGAATTATTATTTGAATTTCGAGATTATTTCACAAAACTTGACTGAAATAGAGAAAATATCGTCTAATACTCGTTTTAGAAAGTAATTCCACCACTCATTTTTTCGAAAACGAGCGACGAAGGAGCGAGTTTTCGAACTTCGCATTCGTGTTGGAATAGGTGCTCATTCTTCAACTTGTCTTAGAATATCCTATTTCAATATTAAATTCATTAAGCAAAATTTCAAGTGAACTTAAACATCATCCAATTTCACACCGAAGAGGCAATCTTGATAAAACTTGATACTGTGTACCTTCTTCTAAATATTTTGATTTCAAAATCATTGAAAAACATATGACACAAAACTTCCCCTTCGAATGTTGGTAGCGTCGCTCAAAGCGATAGCAGTTAGAATAATTCGTCTTATTCAACTCGCAAATATAAGAAGGTCATCAAAAATAGAAACTGGTAGGAAGTACACTTGAATCTCACTACCTTCCTTCCACGTTTTTCTGGAATTTATAAGTGCTTATCCCTTTCTCTATTTCAGTATCGTAAGGAGCGCATAACAGTACTAAAAGTAGTGATGTTATGAACTAATTACAGCATTGTTTTCAGGAATACTTTTCGTTTTGTGGTTGTCAGTACTGACTTCCTATCAATTTCCTATCAATCCCATCAGTTTCCAAATCGAACCATTTCAACTTCCGTAATTTCACGAAACTAGAGAAAAAATCATGCTTGGAATATGAGCTCATTCTGCAACTTGTTATACAATATTTTATTTTTTCCCATAATTTATGTTACGCCACTGAAAACTCGAAACAAATGACAGCCATATTGGTGGACCTTCGCAGATGCATTCATGGTTCACTAATGCTTTCCTTCTTTAGTTTATGGTCACGACACTTACCGAAGTGTCGCAAATAGCAAGTTTGATCCCCTTAGGAAACTTTTCACAAACCTTTCAGTATTCACGGCCCAATTTTCTATCACAAACCTTCATGTAAGGTTTGATTCAAGCACCGAGTACAGCTGAGCCGTAGTTTTCATGTTTGCATCATGAAGAGTCAATGATGAATTAACCCAAATGGAAATATGAAAAATTCTTTGCCTACATCTGTCATTCTCATTCGACATCTTCACGAATATAAGCCTTTCTAGTTAGTAAAAACGAATGACGACATCTAGGAGCGTCAAAAGAAATCCACATCATTCCGATTATTACTATTCTAAATTTATCTATGTTTAAAAAAAATGTCCTCCTGTTGAACCTCTGCCCTAAAACTCGAGCTGCCACTGCCGCCACCACATCCTTCATCCTTTGCTCCACTTGCTCCATTCTGCTCTGGGTGCTCCGGCAGGATTTCGATAACACATCAGCCTCTCTCTTTCGGTTGTCGAGAGAGAAAGAAAGCCGGTGGTTCGATAACTTACCTTTAACCAGTTCATTGAGTCCTGTCGTTGTCCGTAATTACCTAGATCGGCTACGGATCGACAATGAAAACTTCAGCGGGCGAAAAAATGTGATTAACTGTCGCTGTTGGGTCGATTACGACTCCCAGAGATACCCCGATCGGGCAGTTCTCCTATTCCGGTATAGAAAGTACGTTTGACCGTTCGAGTAAAACGACTAGTGTACCATTAGAAGCTATAATCGTAGTTCAAACGTAACTTTGCGGAATCTATGATCGAATTCGATCTGCGGTTTGATCTACGCACCATGACAGGTCATAGATTTTGATGCTCGGTGACTTTGAGAGCTCTTTATGGGGTATCAGAGTAATAACAAACCAGAGCTGTGCTTTGCTTTGTGCTCTTGAATTCCCCAAAGTGCTCCCGAGCACTTCAAATTTTGTCGTAACACGAATATATGTGATCGAGTCAGACGCCTTGAATCCTAAGATCTAGTTTAGACGTTCAGTCGAGTGATAAACATCTAACGTTAGTGTGTGACGTTAGTGTGCAGTTGCAGAGATCCGGTATGTTTAATGAATGTGCTCTCGAAGTTTGTGCAGATGTACACTTCGCAAAAAAATTAACGCACATCATGGAAATCCAAATTTATTCTACAAATGAAGGTGTTCTTAATGATAATTATTTTTATCAGAATTATGCATGCACATGTTATCCACGTTTTTTTTTCAATACAGATTCTAAAATCAGTTGTTCTCGATCAATTCTAGTGTTCAATAGTTTTTCTTCCATTTGATTTTCTACACTCGATCGCTATGCAACGCGAAACACGCAATTTGACCCGAGAGGAATGTGCCCAAGCGGTAGTTTTGCGAGAAGAAGGGTGGACATACTGAAGAATTCCAGAGAGTTTTGGAGTTTCCCATACAAGTGTGTCCAGAATGTTGCAGCGATTCAGGGAGACAGGTATGAATGTCCGAAGACCAGGACAGGGTAGACCACGGGTAACAATGGTCATTCAAGAACGTTACTCAAACTCATAGGGTGCAAATTAGCACTCAGACAATCTGTGACGAGTTCTCTCCACAGATGAGTCTACTATTGTGATCGACTTTCCCTTGCATACAGACGTCCACATGAAAAATATGCTCAATGCAATTTCCTGAATATTACTGGTTTCAGGGGAGGATAATTTCATGTGGACGTCTGTATACAAGGGAACGTCGATCACAATGGTAGAGGCAGAAACTAGACTCATCTGTGAAGAGAACTCTTCACAGATTGTCTGAGTGCTAATTTGCACCCCATGAATTTGCCCAAGCTGATTTAAAAGGGGGCGAGAGGTTGCAAACCGTTGTCTCAACGAAGAAACTCTCAAGTAACGTTCTTGAATGGCAGTTGTTACCCGTGGTCTACCCTGTACTGGTCTTCGGACATTCATACTTGTCTTCCTGAATCGCTGCAATATTCTGGACACACTTGTTTGGGAAACTCCAAACCTTTCTGCAATTCTTGTGTATGTCCACCCTTCTTCTCGCAAATCTACCGCTTGGGCACATTCCTCTTGGTGCAAGTTACGTGTTTCGCGTTGCATAGCGATCGAGTGAAGAAAATGAAACGAAAGAAAAACTATTGATCACTAGAATTGATCGAGAAAAACTGATTTTAGAATGGAGCCAATACATTAAAAATCATCTTTTTTATACCTGCTTGAGAAAAACATCTGTATTGATGAAAAACGTTGGAAGTGGATAACATATTCATGCATAATTCTGATAAAAATGATTATCATTGAGAACACCTCCAATTGAAGAATAAATTGGAGATTTCCATAATGTGCGTTAATTTTTTTGCGCAGTGTAGTTGCACCATACAATGGTTGTAATAATGAAACAAAATCTACGATCTGGATCTGCTTGTGATGTATCAGTTTTTATTCGTTGCTTTCTCAATTGAGTTCCAGGTTGAATATGTATTTTTGAATCCGAATAGAATATCGTATGCCGTCTGTCTATTAATTCCCGAAAAGCAGTTATATTGTAGCAATATCTCTCATCTGAATTGCAGCCATCTCTGATAAACTTGTGAGTTCGCAAAAGGTCTCCGCGATTTATTTATAATAGGTTTAATTCAATTGACATTTACCCCATGAACCGCAATGTCAACACTTCCATTGATAAACTCAAGAGAAAGACGAAGAAAACAAATTGAATAATAATTTGGAATAGAGAATAACTTGGTTCTTTTGGTGACCAATGAACTAATAACTCTACATCGACAAGGTCCAAATTATCTAACGGAGTGTTTCTTATCTCACGGTACGGTTTGGTCTATCGACATAAAAAACCGATAGAAATCGTGTATGCCCAGGCTGGACAACTATTTAATCCGTCCGTATCGAAAGATCTTCGAGAACAGGAAACTATACATCATGCGAACAAGCGCCACGGTACCACAAATCGTAAACCAAACTTAATAAAGATGATAATTTTATATCCAATAGCTACTTAAGTCAGTTTTCCAACATCTCTTCTAATGTCTCCATACGACTCGTTAAAGTCCCAATAACCGGAAATGGATGTTCTCCTCGGATCTCGGTCTATATCTTCGACCGGTGAGTTCCCACACTCGAAAATTGGAAATTAATATGGTTTGTTTTAATTATGGGATTTGGGTAGCTTATGGTTCGAGGTGTACGGTTGGTGGAATTTTGGTTAATTTAATGCAATGCGGCTTCCTCTAGTATGCTAATCTGGTTGTCTGCAGGTCGTAATTGAATTTTCTCAATGGATGTTTGGTTTTCTATTTTTGGATCTGTGTGAAAGAAGCAGCTTCTGACCTGCGATTCATCGGATAGGAGGATTATGAAGCGCGAATAGTAAACATGAGAATTTTTTTTTTGAACTAGAATCAGAACTTGACGAATCCAACTGCTGCTAACTGGAATGAGTATTTTATCTTCTCGAAATTTCCACAGGAAAAATGCAACATTAATAAATCTTGATCACTGTATTCTATCATTTCGGAATCCCACCAAATAGTCAATCACTGGTACTATCCTTGCAAGGAGTAGGTTACCAGTCTTCTCAAATATTGTACCTTCCCATATTCGCAGAGTGACAACAACTTTCAATTTTTACAACAAATTTTATTCTTTACCAAATTCATTTCCCATACTCTCCTATGTTCAAGATAATAAGGTCCCAGATTAAAGTCGCGGAAATCATTTTGGTCAAATTTTTTAATCATTAAGAATAGAAGCAAGAAAATTCGGCAATTTGAATGGAATGCCTGCAGTTTCTCTAAAAAAGATCTTATTACTGATCCTTTCATTAGAGGTCCTGGATTTGACCTTCCCAGGAGAATATAGTCTGTTCTTATCGTATATAAGAACAGGGTATGGTTGAGAAGACAATCAAACATTCTATAAATAAACTGTTTCACATGTGTTAGGAATATTGACTTAAATTGAAAAAAAATTTTGTTGAAATGAGATTTTGTGATGAAAATTTATATAAATATGATTTCAAATTGAAGAAAATTAAATTAATTTCAGCCTGTAGGTCTCTCAGCGTACACAGGGTGGTTAAGAGAAATCGAGTAAAATAACTAATTTTTATTACCAAATAATTCAACCATTTTGAGACAATCAATACAATCTATGGCCTCTACGGCCATCAATTACAGCTTGACATCTTCTTTGCATGCTACACTCGAGGTTGTTTAACATTTCTTCAGGAATTTGGTTCCATAAACAAGGCAGAAACTCTTTCAGATCATTTAAAGATTCTGGGGTAGGTTGATGATTATTTAATCTTCTTTGGAGCATATCCCCATGCATGTTCTATGAAATTCAAATCTGGCGAGTGCGGAGGTATTGGTAAATGTGGAATACCGAGCTCTTGCGAGCTTTCTCAACTATATATGCACGGTGCGGTCTAGCGTTACCGTCTAGAAATTGAAAAGTTTCACCACTAGCAACGTGAAAATTAGGCAAAACATTGTCAATGACATGCTCCCTATAGTGTAAGGCGGTCATGTTCCCAGGACAAATGTGTAGAACTGTTCGCCCGTTGAAACATATCCCGGCCCATACCATAACACTACCCCCTCGGAATTTTCCATACCCTCATTCTTTGAGAATATGGAAATCGTCCATATCTGAATTCATTAGTGAAAAGGACACTAAGTCATTGATCGTTCCAACTGATATTCTTGCCCATTCCATGCTTTGAAACTGTTGATACACTGACTCCATTTCAAAATGAGAACATTCATGAAGCATATGCCAAGAACCAAATTTCAGAAAAAATTCGACCAGATTGACGAAATGTCTCATACTGACTTTTATTGGATCGATTCGAGTTGTTATTGAGTTTTAAATGATTTCACAGCGAATTTCTCGAAGATTTCATACTTTTCAAAACGATTGAATACGATATCCCTAACTTTTGTGGAGCAGTATATGATATTTTTCCATTAAGTTGGTTTATTCTAGTGAGGTTTCAGCTCTAGTTTTGATTTTTGCTGTTTTTTTACTCGGTTATTTTCCATTTTTATTGAGAAGTAGATTGTGTTTTTTTCGTTTTCTGAATTATTACATTTGCATTTATCGATGCTATTCCTCCTAATGGTGAGACATCATGTGATTATCTTTTAAATGATGGCCAAATCAAGAATACCCATATCTGCAGTAAAAGACAATTAGTCAAAGGTCGACTGTGAAGAAGTCTGCAACCTCAGGTTGATTCCCAATTGGTCAACCAACCTGTTATTTTATCAGGAATCTGTCCCACACCAGAATAAACCGTATAAATAATATCCTCGTACCTCGGATCTTCGAAGTCTTCTTCATGTTTCACGGCCTTCTTAATTTTATGGCCTTGCCTCGGCTACCAATTCATCGGCATCTCCCGACGTGGACTAGATCAAACGGTATAACAGATGAGACATAAACCATCTTTCGAGGATGATAAGATTGTTGAGGAATGCTGACTTGACACTTGGCCATTCTCGAAATCGAAATTCACACGCTGGTTGCGAGATACCTCAGGTTAATTAATTTCTGGGACCAGTCCTTATCTGGTCTATTTAGCTTGTGGTTGATCATCGTGAATCAATCATGTTAATGATCGTTGATTATTTTTTCGTTTCTACATTTTTTTTGTTGTTGTTGAAAATAATAACGAAAACTAAAGATAGAAAGTGTATGTACCAGATGGCTCTTTTGGAGAAATTCCATATTTCATAATTTTTTCAATGAAATTAGTGGAAAACAGTGAAGATGAAAAATATGAAAGGATTCAAAATAAATGCTAAAAATGACTTAATTTTATTCCCTGCATATTATTATGAATTAAAATATTGCTTAGTGTCCTCCAAGATTTAATAATGGAAATATTATTGTGGGAATAGGACAATTACAATATGTCAGAGTGTCTAATACACACATTTGCTTCCTCAGGCCTACAAAATTAAAATCATTAACAACATTTTCCTTCTCTTACACAGATACACGAAGTGACAAAAAATCACATACCTCAATATGTTAAAAATTACAAATACCGACCATATAATGTAGAAAAATTTAAAATGTGAGTCAATCAAGGAAAATGACACATGTACACTAGATTGTTTGAAACAACAAACCATAAACCATAAATGTGAATCTCAAAACAAGTCGTATTTTAGTTGTCGAATATTGAACTATTTCACGTTTGAACTAACTAGTTCATCTTTTTGTCAAATTCTTATACTTAAATAATATTGGGTTATATAAACACTCTGACATATTGTAATTGTCCTATTCCCACAATAATATTTCCATTATTATTATGAATTATCATCACAAAATCTCATTTGAACTATATTTTTCCGCAATTTAAGTCAATATCCCTAACTCATGTAGAGCATGAATTGGTTGAGGCTTTCGCGGCCATCGTTCAATGTGACATGTTCTTTCGAGCATTTAGGCAGTCGTCGTAGATTAGTTCTCGACGTTTCGCCAGTTCGAGTTATGTGCACCACTACCGCATACTACCCCAGGCTCTACAGGGAAGCAATCGAAATTCATAAACACCCAACGAATTTCAATAAATCGGAGGAATCTTTGAAAATCAATAGAACATGGGTGCCAGTACTCAAAAACACAAAACCACTTCCCTATAATAATAACCGGGTTCATGTGAATGAAAATCGGGAACCGGTTGTGAACCGGTCGGACACCGGCGCGCGTTCGATATCGGGACGAAACCGGTCAAGCGCAGCCACGCCCCCCGACCGAGGTTATATAAGGACGTACAATCTGCGTCCCCGTCACACTCAGGCAGTTCAGTCCAGTGAGAACATCTCCTGAAATATAACTCCTGAAGATGCCAGACACTCGAACTGGCGAAACGTCGAGAACTTATCTACGACGACGGCCTAAATGCTCGAAAGAACATGTCACATAATGTAGAGCAGTTTAATTTGTCTCAAATCTAGCTGTGTTGGGTGAGTGAGAAAACATCAGGAGAAATCATGAAATCATTTGTCACCGAATTAAATAAAGTTGTATGGTTTTACTAGGACGAATTATGTTTATTCTATGTTATTATTTCTTTATTTTCTTTAATGTTGATTTGATAGGTATCTCTCTTGTTTACAGGCAGAGACATTAGCTGACTGTACCTACTTGAGCTTATGAATATCTTCAGAGGAAACTAAAAGAGAAGCAACAGGGCCTCATCACCACAAACAGCCAACCTACGTTAAGAACTCGGCTGAGATAGGAATGCCGTAATATCATGAAGAAACTGACCAAAACAATAAAGTGACTCTAGTGTTTGTACCAATGAATCTAGCAAGAAGAGTACAAGGCTGAAACTTTCTGTAGGCTGGAAAAAGACCCATATGAGAAAGCGGTCCAATAATGGAAAGCTGAAAACAGAACAACGCGTTGAAGGAATATCCCTAGGCTTGCTAAGGCAAAGAAATCTGTGGTATTCTAGCCCACCTTCACCAGAAAGCTCATAAAGCTGCTAAGAGCTGTACCTCGGGAAATCGAGGGTCTGTTGACTGAATACTTCCGATACTAATATCTCTTGTACCTCAAGGTATGTGAGTCATAAGAAGAAACGGCTAAACACATGTAATGCAAGTGTCCAGAGCTGGCTGAACTGAAAACCTTTCACTTTCAGTTAGTCCTAGATACGGTAACAGCTAAGGCTCCTTGGGATGTTGTGGGATTTATCAACGAGACGGTGGGGAAAAGGGTAAAATCAAGATTCCTCAATAAGATCATCCTTTCGGATGAACAAATTCCCGAATTATCGACGTTTTGAACCTGATAATTGATAGCATTGTTCTCATAAGTTTTCTATATTTAGGAGCCGAGATCCTCTATTTAAGAGCTTCAAGGTGACGATTTGATTAACCAAAATCGATCCAGACTATTCTCGGCAAGAACCTTCGAGAGCAGATGATCTCCATGAAGGCATCTCGCCGCATCTACCCGGATAAAATCTCCCAGTCGCTCAATAAATACCGGCCAGAAAGCTAGCACAAAACGCAATTAATTTTATCGGTTATCTGCAGACGGTGGGACTAATTTATTAATTGCCAAAAGTAATTACGTATCTTACCATTTTCGTCCGCAGCTAACTTCACTCGGCTCGTACTGTTGCCTGCAAAAAATGAAGTGAAATTAGTCGTTGACCACGACGTCTCGGCTCCTGAGCAGAAGCTGGGACGAGGTGGTAATTGAGGTGAGACTCGGTAAGGTATAATTATGGGCGATTGGATGGATATTTCGATTCGGGAGCTAAAATAAGATCGGTTAATACGGTCGTCTGTTGGTCAACGAGAGATCGGAGTGAAAGGAGTTAGGCTCTAGGATATTTCCTAAGTAACATTGTAGAGTAAGGAATTTTTCATGAAGATTTTGTCACTAAGGGTTGCTTGCCACTACAATAAATTCGGAACAAAATTGAGCCCTGAGTCACAAATCGGATGCGCACGCATAATTACTGTAAGATCTTATAATGCGAACGCATCTGATTTGTGACTCAGGATCGAATTTAATGTAATGGCTCAAGCTGGATTCGCAATGGACGGACGTAACTCGAACGTAACTTAACACATACGTAAAAGGTGAAATTTTTAACAACATAGATCATGCCTAATAAGAATAGAAGTATTCACAATATGTTGCGTAATTTCTGCCATCACATTCAAACGCAAAATTGAACCTATTGTGAATATTTTCGTATAAATTTTGTTGTTGCAACTTTGATTTTTACGTATGGGTTACGTTACGCCCATTGTGAATCAAGCACTACTGCTTAGTTAACCCGAACACTCATTCGAATTACTAAGCATTAAGCCTTTTTCCAAGCTTTCGATGTTTATTCAAGTGGTTTATTGTGTGTGGCAAATTTATTGAACATTATAATTTTATGGAGATTCATGTCTTATATTCAAATATTTTTACAGGATGGTTCACATCCTGTATTTGCGGAGCTCACAATAAAGTAATAGAGTGGTCAAAGCGATTCAATGTGATATTCCTTTCAATATTCAAAATCCAAATTACTGACGAAGTTTTGAATTTTAAAATTTCCAATTTAATAAATAGATGACAATGGATCAAAGAGACCATTTGATTAACTGATCCCAAATATTCGATTTGATTACCTCCAAGAGGTCATAATCTAAATAAATATGTAAATTTCTTTCTGTCACGTTTCTTTGGACATACAGGGTGGCCATCCATAACTTTCCACCCTCAATTTTGAGCTTCGAGATGGAATAACGAGAAAACGCTCGTACAGATCAAATTTTGTTGAAAATGGAACAAATAAGGGTGTTCAAATGAGTTTGATATCACTTCCCATCTAGCCACAACCCCTAACAGCTTTCATTTTCGAGTAATATCGAATTCATTTTTTGACCCGTCCGATCGTTTTTTCCATCTCCAAGATCCAAATTCGGCGTGTGAAAGTTATTGATGGAATACTGGGGCACCCTGTATAATTATGAACCGATGAGAAAAAATACACTCATGCAGGAAATTGAATTGCCTTTCCAACCTATTTTCCCTATTAAAAAATGAGAGCTTTTAAGGGTTGCGGTTAGAGAGTTAGTGATATCAAACTCATTTGAACAATCTACTAGAAGAAACTTGAGGCTATACCTAAGGAATTGTCTTGTACATTAATACCGATATTATTGGATATGTCTGAGGATAAAAACTATCTTGCACTAAGTGTACACAAAGAATAATACCAACTCTTTCAGAGTCCTTCAATGACAACTGATTTTCCTGATCAGAGGAGAGTACTTCTTCATCAGAATTAGCGAAGTTTTTGAGATATCTCATATACAAAACGATGAGCAGCCCAGTACTTGAAACAGTAATTTTTCATGAATGCCCTATAACTCAAAATCGGATCTATCTATTTATGAATCTCAACCAAAGACGTATATGCAGGGTGATTCACTTATCTTGGTAACTCCAATTTTCCCGAATTTTTTCTCATTCTGTGAACGGCGTTTTGAACAAGTCAACGTGATAAATGCGTAATGAATGGCGCTATCAAAAATTTTTCCTCCAGGGACATACCTTTTTTATCATGAAATTATCTTTCAAATGAAATGAAAAAAGGTATGTCCCTGGAGAAAAATTTTTGACAACGCCGCGACACCTGGCGTCTTTATTTATTCCTCAGATTTTTATGCGCATCTCAAGTCGACACTGACTTGTTCAAAACGCCATTCACAGAATGAAAAAATATTCGGACGTTTTCGAGAAAATTGGGGTTACCAAGATAAGTGATTCACCCTTCACATACATCTATTTTGACTTGTCAATAATCTCGTAAATGACAGCTCAGCTAAAAAAGTTCAATTTTTACTTCGATTGAATGTCCCCAAAATCAACAGTTCCTAAAAAGTGCTTAGGGGTTAGTGCTCGAAATATCGAATTACTTTCACAAAGTGCTTAGTGATATAGTAGTGCTCGAAGCACTAATAGTCTTAGCTCTGCTCTATAAATTATCTGTAACCGAAAGGTTGCGAGGTACTGAATTTGGATTTTCTGCCATAAAACATCCACCCCAATACTTACTCAACTGGAGGCACCTTATCTTCATCTCGATCATTCTTCCAGCCGTATCAGCATACAACACTAAGAAAAAGCACCGCATAACAAGAACAAGCGCACCACCACAAGGGAGTCGTATTAAGACGGGTTCCGTTCAACAACGGCGGTTTATTGATGTGGGTGAAAAATTAGCGTCCAAACTGCATAAAGCACCTTTCAGCTCGGGAATCGTGACAACGCGTCGAGATAGAGAAATCGACAGTTGAGGCTGCAAATGCGGTGCGCGGAGTGGGACTTGGGCAATAGTTACACTGCCTGAGTAAAGGCTAAGGTTGAAGGTGAGGGCCAGGTCGAGACCTTCGACCTTCCCTTATACGGCGACCCTGTGCGAGTCTACGTTCACCGACGGTCGGTCCATAGGCGTGCACATATACTTACTAATAAAGACACTACACGAGTCAGAAGGAGCTGTTTAAATTTTAAATTTCTTTTGGTAAAACATAGGAAGTATTACGAGGAGTAAATTATTAAAATTTGCCAAAAAAACGAAGGGTTCACTATTTGTTTTTCAAGCTATTGCATAGCTTTCATCTCAGGCTTTGAGCGCGGCGTCCGAATGTATAAATTTCGTAACGAAAAAACCTAACACAGCCGTGTATCGTCGGTTCAGTTCGGCAGACTTCGGCACGGTGTTTGGGTGCTTGCGACTAGACGTGCAAAAAAGGGTCGGCAATCTCGCTGTTCCTATTGAATTACGGCAAATATTTCATTCACATCGGATAGAAAATGTAGAGCCAAACGCCAACTGCTCTAACTATACATAAGTCGCAAGGTGGAACTTTTGACGAAATAGTATATGAGTATAGTAAATCACATTCTCAGGAACTCGTCTATGTTGCACTCTCTCGGGTGACTTATATTGAAAAATTGTATATTACGACAAAAAATTATAATTCTGCATTTAAGTTTTATCATAATCGAAGGCAAGCTACATCGACTGCATCTATGTTGCAAGAATTCAAAAGACTGTCTTCAAATAGTGTTCAGACGATAGCTGAAAGTGCCTTAGATTTCATCAGTAATAGATATGGCATTTTAATAATGACTTTCAATTGCCAAAGTCTACACAGTCACAAATAAGATTTACAAGATTCAGTTACGAGACAATCCAATGTTTTACTTCTTACCGAAACATGCATGACGCGCATTTGAAATACCTAATTTCAAATGTATTGTTCAATTCAAAAGAGGAACTGTTCCAAAAGGGGGTGTAGCTATTTCGCAAAATAGTAATGATGTAACTAATATTATGACTCCGAAAATTGAAATAAATATTGAAGACGTTAGCGATGTTAATGTTCGACGCTCATTTGTTGTATATATTTGTGCTTGCTTATGCAAACTTAGAAATGGCCCACACATAGTCATGCTGGCAATGTACATTTCTCCGAATCCAAATATCCAAAGTTGGACGAGGTGGAGTTTATTATTCTTCGCACTTTACTGGAGTACACTGAAGAAGGGTCGAAAATACTTGGTACAAATGGTAATAAATTTCCACTTATCTTGGCTTGCGATTTTAACATCAACTTTGCCGATAAAAATCAAAGCGGATGACAATTTTTCTGACTGAAATATTGAAAATATGTTTCTCTATTTCTGTATCGTAATGAGTTCAAAACAGTACTAAAAGTAGTGCTGTAATGAATTCATCACAACATTGTTTTTAGTAATATTTTTCGTTTTTTGATTGTCAGTACTAACCTTCGTTCTTATCAATTTTCAAATCAAATCAATTCACATTCCGTATTCTGTCAAATTTCATTACTGACACCAACTGTCAAGATACAATATAAAAGTCAAAAATCTAAATTTTCATTCGAAAATCGAGAGTATTTCAGAAAACTTGACTGAAATAAAGACAATATAGTTGCAGAATAGCTCCTATTCCAACACTAATGCTTTCGAAAACTCGCTCCTTCGTCGCTCGTTTCCGAATTTCGCATTCGTGTTGGAATAGGAGCTATTCTGCAACTTGTTTTAGAATATACTATTTCTTTAAGATAACATAAATCTTCCAATATTTCCTCAGACTTCGTAATCCTAATACAGTCGGCGAAATGCGAATTTATTTGCGAATCGTTAAGAGCATAAGTTACAGGTCAAACCGAACAACCCAAACATAAATATCAATATCGTGAGATCAACATTTTCGATCATATAAACAGAACGTCTAATTGTATGCCAACGAAAATTGCTCAACATTTTCCCCAGGCATTCGAATTCTTCAGCATTAAGTCTCTCTCGAATTTTCCTTTCGGTTCGAAGTAGGAAAGTTGAGAGGTGAGATACATTCCATAGAAATGAATGCACGTGAACTCTGTGCTTAATGTTCTTCTTCAAGAAACCCGACTTGTTTATAAACGAGAATAAAGCCAGCAGGACCTGCAGGTTCAAAGGTGACAGTTCAAGGATCACATATACACATTCAATATAAAATATAAGGAGTCTAACCTGCTTTCGTTAACCCCAATGGCCTGTGGTTCAAAGGTGCGGTATAAAACTCGTCGCGAGATATTGTTGGCCCGTTAGCGATGTACATATTATCGCTTGTATTCAAATCTCTAGGAATATTCGATATTTCAGATTTGAATTGCAATACGAGGTTGAAATTTTCATTTCGTCCATCATTTGAACCTAAGAATGTATAGTCGAACGTAGACAATTTGATTCGAGAGTGTCTCTGTTCTATTTTCACCTTGAATAAAACACTGCAGGGCCGTTCCTAGGGTATATGCCGCCCGCGACAAGTTAAAATTTTCCGCCTCTTTTACTTATGTGCGAAAAGCACGCGCTGCACCCCTGGTAGAAACGGCTCTCCTCTCAGTTCCAGTTTTCCTTTTTTTATTTCTTATATAGAATTCAGTCGGATTCACTCAGTCCCAGTTTCCCCTCTTTCATTTCTTATGAAGAATTCTCTTTCGCTTTGTTACATTTACAATTCACGAATTTATTTCTTCATTAAACAGCTTTCCAATTCAGAGCACTAGGCAAAAATCACATTGCGTCAACCACCGCCAGGGCCATCGCAATGCTTTGTTTTAATTAAACAGTCGGATTCACACAGTCCCAGTTTCCCCTCTTTCATTTCTTATGAAGAATTCTCTTTCGCTTTGTTACATTTGCAGTTCACAAATTTATTTCTTCATTAAACAGCTTTCCAATTCAGAGCACCAGGCAAAAATCACATTGCGTCAACCACCACCAGGGCCATCGCAATGCTTTGTTTTAATTAAACAGTCGGATTCACTCAGTCTCAGTTTCTCCTCTTTTATTTCTTATAAAGAATTCTCTTTCGCTTTGTTACATTTGCAATTCACACATTTATTTCTTCATTAAACAGCTTTCCAATTCAGAGCACTAGGCAAAAATCAAATTGCGTCAACCACCGCCAGGGCCATCGCAATGCTTTGTTTTAATTAAACAGTCGGATTCTCTCAGTCTCAGTTTCTCCTCTTTTATTTCCTATAAAGAATTCTCTTTCGCTTTGTTACATTTACAATTCACAAATTTATTTCTTCATTAAACAGCTTTCCAATTCAGAGCACTAGGCAAAAATCACATTGCGTCAACCACCGCCAGGGCCATCGCAATGCTTTGTTTCAATTAAACAGTCGGATTCACTCAGTCCCAGTTTCCCCTCTTTTATTTCTTATAAAGAATTCTCTTTCGCTTTGTTACATTTACAATTCACAAATTTATTTCTTCATTAAACAACTTTCCAATTCAGAGCACTAGGCAAAAATTACATTGCGTCAACCACCGCCAGGGCCATCGCAATGCTTTGTTTTAATTAAACAGTCGGATTCACTCAGTCTCAGTTTCTCCTCTTTTATTTCTTATAAAGAATTCTCTTTCGCTTTGTTACATTTGCAATTCACACATTTATTTCTTCATTAAAAAGCTTTCCAATTCAGAGCACTAGGCAAAAATTACATTGCGTCAACCACTGCCAGGGCCATCGCAATGCTTTGTTTTAATTAAACAGTCGGATTCACTCAGTGCCAGTTTCCCCTCTTTCATTTCTTATGAAGAATTATCTTTCGCTTTGTTACATTTACCATTCACGAATTTATTTCTTCATTAAACAGCTTTCCAATTCAGAGCACTAGGCAAAAATCACATTGCGTCAACCACCACCAGGGCCATCGCAATGCTTTGTTTTAATTAAACAGTCGGATTCACTCAGTCTCATTTTCTCCTCTTTTATTTCTTATAAAGAATTCTCTTTCGCTTTGTTACATTTACAATTCACAAATTTATTTCTTCATTAAACAGCTTTCCAATTCAGAGCACCAGGCAAAAATCACATTGCGTCAACCACCACCAGGGCCATCGCAATGCTTTGTTTTAATTAAACAGTCGGATTCACTCAGTCTCAGTTTCTCCTCTTTTATTTCTTATAAAGAATTCTCTTTCGCTTTGTTACATTTGCAATTCACACATTTATTTCTTCATTAAACAGCTTTCCAATTCAGAGCACTAGGCAAAAATCAAATTGCGTCAACCACCGCCAGGGCCATCGCAATGCTTTGTTTTAATTAAACAGTCGGATTCTCTCAGTCTCAGTTTCTCCTCTTTTATTTCCTATAAAGAATTCTCTTTCGCTTTGTTACATTTACAATTCACAAATTTATTTCTTCATTAAACAGCTTTCCAATTCAGAGCACTAGGCAAAAATCACATTGCGTCAACCACCGCCAGGGCCATCGCAATGCTTTGTTTCAATTAAACAGTCGGATTCACTCAGTCCCAGTTTCCCCTCTTTTATTTCTTATAAAGAATTCTCTTTCGCTTTGTTACATTTACAATTCACAAATTTATTTCTTCATTAAACAACTTTCCAATTCAGAGCACTAGGCAAAAATTACATTGCGTCAACCACCGCCAGGGCCATCGCAATGCTTTGTTTTAATTAAACAGTCGGATTCACTCAGTCCCAGTTTCTCCTCTTTTATTTCTTATGAAGAATTCTCTTTCGCTTTGTTACATTTACAATTCACAAATTTATTTCTTCATTAAAAAGCTTTCCAATTCAGAGCACTAGGCAAAAATTACATTGCGTCAACCACTGCCAGGGCCATCGCAATGCTTTGTTTTAATTAAACAGTCGGATTCACTCAGTGCCAGTTTCCCCTTTTTTATTTCTTATGACGAATTCTCTTTCGCTCTGTTACATTTACAATTCACAAATTTATTTCTTCATTAAAAAGCTTTCCAATTCAGAGCACTAGGCAAAAATTACATTGCGTCAACCACTGCCAGGGCCATCGCAATGCTTTGTTTTAATTAAACAGTCGGATTCACTCAGTCTCAGTTTCTCCTCTTTTATTTCTTATAAAGAATTCTCTTCCGCTTTGTTACATTTGCAATTCACAAATTTATTTCTTCATTAAACAGCTTTCCAATTCAGAGCACCAGGCAAAAATCACATTGCGTCAACCACCACCAGGGCCATCGCAATGCTTTGTTTTAATTAAACAGTCGGATTCACTCAGTCTCAGTTTCTCCTCTTTTATTTCTTATAAAGAATTCTCTTTCGCTTTGTTACATTTGCAATTCACACATTTATTTCTTCATTAAACAGCTTTCCAATTCAGAGCACTAGGCAAAAATCAAATTGCGTCAACCACCGCCAGGGCCATCGCAATGCTTTGTTTTAATTAAACAGTCGGATTCTCTCAGTCTCAGTTTCTCCTCTTTTATTTCCTATAAAGAATTCTCTTTCGCTTTGTTACATTTACAATTCACAAATTTATTTCTTCATTAAACAGCTTTCCAATTCAGAGCACTAGGCAAAAATCACATTGCGTCAACCACCGCCAGGGCCATCGCAATGCTTTGTTTCAATTAAACAGTCGGATTCACTCAGTCCCAGTTTCCCCTCTTTTATTTCTTATAAAGAATTCTCTTTCGCTTTGTTACATTTACAATTCACAAATTTATTTCTTCATTAAACAACTTTCCAATTCAGAGCACTAGGCAAAAATTACATTGCGTCAACCACCGCCAGGGCCATCGCAATGCTTTGTTTTAATTAAACAGTCGGATTCACTCAGTCCCAGTTTCTCCTCTTTTATTTCTTATGAAGAATTCTCTTTCGCTTTGTTACATTTACAATTCACAAATTTATTTCTTCATTAAAAAGCTTTCCAATTCAGAGCACTAGGCAAAAATTACATTGCGTCAACCACTGCCAGGGCCATCGCAATGCTTTGTTTTAATTAAACAGTCGGATTCACTCAGTGCCAGTTTCCCCTCTTTCATTTCTTATGAAGAATTATCTTTCGCTTTGTTACATTTACCATTCACGAATTTATTTCTTCATTAAACAGCTTTCCAATTCAGAGCACTAGGCAAAAATCACATTGCGTCAACCACCACCAGGGCCATCGCAATGCTTTGTTTTAATTAAACAGTCGGATTCACTCAGTCTCATTTTCTCCTCTTTTATTTCTTATAAAGAATTCTCTTTCGCTTTGTTACATTTACAATTCACAAATTTATTTCTTCATTAAACAGCTTTCCAATTCAGAGCACTGGGCAAAAATCACATTGCGTCAACCACCGCCAGGGCCATCGCAATGCTTTGTTTTAATTAAACAGTCGGATTCACTCAGTCCCAGTTTCCCCTTTTTTATTTCTTATAAAGAATTCTCTTTTGCTCTGTTACATTTGCAATTCACAAATTTATTTCTTCATTAAACAGCTTTCCAATTCAGAGCACTAGGCAAAAATCACATTGCGTCAACCACCACCAGGGCCATCGCAATGCTTTGTTTTAATTAAACAGTCGGATTCACTCAGTCCCAGTTTCCCCTCTTTTATTTCTTATAAAGAATTCTCTTTCGCTTTGTTATATTTACAATTCACAAATTTATTTCTTCATTAAAAAGCTTTCCAATTCAGAGCACTAGGCAAAAATTACATTGCGTCAACCACTGCCAGGGCCATCGCAATGCTTTGTTTTAATTAAACAGTCGGATTCACTCAGTCTCAGTTTCCCCTTTTTTATTTCTTATGACGAATTCTCTTTCGCTCTGTTACATTTACAATTCACAAATTTATTTCTTCATTAAAAAGCTTTCCAATTCAGAGCACTAGGCAAAAATTACATTGCGTCAACCACTGCCAGGGCCATCGCAATGCTTTGTTTTAATTAAACAGTCGGATTCACTCAGTCTCAGTTTCCCCTTTTTTATTTCTTATGACGAATTCTCTTTCGCTCTGTTACATTTACAATTCACAAATTTATTTCTTCATTAAAAAGCTTTCCAATTCAGAGCACTAGGCAAAAATTACATTGCGTCAACCACCGCCAGGGCCATCGCAATGCTTTGTTTTTATTAAACAGTCGGATTCACTCAGTCCCAGTTTCCCCTTTTTTATTTCTTATAAAGAATTCTCTTTCGCTTTGTTACATTTGCAATTCACACATTTATTTCTTCATTAAACAGCTTTCCAATTCAGAGCACTAGGCAAAAATCACATTGCGTCAACCACCGCCAGGGCCATCGCAATGCTTTGTTTTTATTAAACAGTCGGATTCACTCAGTCCCAGTTTCCCCTTTTTTATTTCTTATAAAGAATTCTCTTTCGCTTTGTTACATTTACAATTCACACATTTATTTCTTCATTAAACAGCTTTCCAATTCAGAGCACTAGACAAAAATCACATTGCGTCAACCACCGCCAGGGCCATCGCAATGCTTTGTTTTAATTAAACAGTCGGATTCACTCAGTCCCAGTTTCCCCTTTTTTATTTCTTATGACGAATTTTCTTTCGCTCTGTTACATTTACAATTCACAAATTTATTTCTTCATTAAAAAGCTTTCCAATTCAGAGCACTAGGCAAAAATTACATTGCGTCAACCACTGCCAGGGCCATCGCAATGCTTTGTTTTAATTAAACAGTCGGATTCACTCAGTCTCAGTTTCTCCTCTTTTATTTCTTATAAAGAATTCTCTTTCGCTTTGTTACATTTGCAATTCACACATTTATTTCTTCATTAAACAGCTTTCCAATTCAGAGCACTAGGCAAAAATCACATTGCGTCAACCACCGCCAGGGCCATCGCAATGCTTTGTTTTAATTAAACAGTCGGATTCACTCAGTCCCAGTTTCCCCTCTTTCATTTCTTATGAAGAATTCTCTTTCGCTTTGTTACATTTGCAATTCAGGGTGGAAAAAACACTTTTTCATTTCAAATACAAACATACAAAAAAATTTGAGATGAAAAAACTTTAAGTGAATATGTTCTTATTAAAAGTTTTCATCCTTTTCAGATATTTTCGAAAATGGAGAAGTTATGGCATATCTACGAAATTTCGTGATCTTCAAAACAAATGACAGACATCTTTAAACTGTTTCCACTATTGAAGTTTCACGGAAATCGAGCCCAGGACACCTTTCAACATTTTCACCTATTTAGTCTAGAAGTACGAGAAACAGCCAAAATCTAGCAATTTGGGAAACCTCGTATATTTTTCAAATATTTAAGAAAAATTTTAAAAACTGGAGAAGTTAAGAAAAATTAAATACAAAAAGTACTGTGACGAAAAACAGACATTCATCTATGTTTCTCATCTCGAGGCAAAACTTATGACTGATTCCGTTCATAAGATAATGAAATTAAAGCTAACTAGCTGGCCTGGCGAACTTTGTTTCGCCGCAGAGATTCATAAAGTTATATCAACAAAACTGGTACTTTTTCAAGTAGAAGGTAAATAAGACAAAATTAAATCACAAAATATACAAAAAATTTAATCACATTGAAATAGGTAAGTATGTACATTGTTATTTACATGCATAGACTTCACTTTATTTAAGCGGTACCTTTTTATTATTTTAAAATTGTCCCATTGTTGTACCTTATAATGAACCACATTTTTTAGTTATTTCGTCATAAAATTTCCGTAGTGTTCGGAAGAAGTTCACCGAATTTGTATCAAATATAATAACTACACGAAAACGCTATCAATCTCAGCGACATCTATTGACGTTATTCGCAAGAAGGAAAATAATTTCCTAGTTTTTTTCCATTTCATCAAATTTCTCATTGTTTTAATGTATTTTATGTTAACCCCACCGTAGAAGAATTCAACAAAAAAAATTTCATAACAAACAGTTGATCAAATCTTGAGTTATAGATGGTGTTAACCAACAATATGGCCGACTGAGTTTTATATATTAAGATATAGGTCACGACTGATCGAGAAGGATGTTAAAATTCCAAGTCTCCACAATTATCTCCTCTGCTCTGGGTACCAACTATAAAAAACGAGAGCGAGTCAAGCCTGACATGAAAATAATAAACCTTCGTGTAGAATTCACACCGTTTTTCTCTAATTTACAACCTCACATGTGCCGGCATCGTACCCACAATGGACCCAGGTCCTCAATCATGGTCTCCTTCGGCAAACTGCAAGTGATTGCACGTGGGCGAAAACTGAAACAATTGGGTTCCGTACAGCGTCCATATGATTAAGCCACGACTGCCCCATTGTGATATACATACGCCGGCGAGAGCTTTGCCTATATTGAAATTTTATATGCGTGGCCCCAGACAAAACAAGATTGAAGGTTCGACCTGGACTAAATGTGGGCTCTTGAATGCCTCACGGGAACCCCGAGCCATGAAATGAATGGGTGTTGGTGGAGCAGAGGTCATGGGTCAACCTGTAGGCGGTCGGGCAAAGCAGCAAGCGGTGGGCGAAACCTCATGAGAGATCAGGCACTAAGATATCGGTAATGATAGGAGTAGCGATTTTTGCTCTTGGTGCTTCTTCGGAAAAATTGAGATGTCTTATATCGGCAAGCTCTGCTCTTGGATTCGGTAGATTCCTCGATATCAAAAAAAATCATGAGATAATAAGACGGACATAACGTCGACAACATTTATGAGAATTTTTGACTAAGTGATTAGACGTACACTAGTCTGAGAAACAGACGTTCGACGTAATCTTGAGATTTTGCGATAAAAAAAAAAATTGAGATGATAAGACGGTAGACGGTCACATTCAGAAAACATCACTTCTATTTCATATTAGTCAACTGTATTTCAGAAAATATCAAATGTAATTCAGATTAGTCATTTGAATTGCAGAATATGTCATATGAAATTCAGATTAATCAATTGGATTTCAGAATTTGTCATATGAAATTCAGATTAATCAATTGGATTTCCGAAATAATCTATAGTATTTCAGAAAAAAATCAGATAACACATTCAATTGAATTTGAGATATGGTCAATTATATTTCAGAACTGGCAATTTGAAATTCATTTCATACGCACATTGATACCAGATTGCATTTCAGAAAATATCAATTGTAGGTGATTCAGAAGTAGAACAATGATAATAAATGAACTTCAAATTTCACGTGAAACATTTGATCTTAGACACAAAACTGGAAAAAATTCTAAGCGATACAAGAATGTCTGCCATCGCAAATGCATCTTATCTCGGCCAATAACATTTTCCAGGTCTTTCATTAATAAATCACATTGGAATTCTGAGGTTTGTTTTTACGTAAGTTCTTATTTTCGATCATAAAATTTCAATTGGATCCAGCATAGGGCTCACCCCTCACTGAAGCAATACTGCCACTGTTTTGGGTGTCCAATCTCAAATGGCATACAGCATTATCATAGACGATCACTCAATCTGATAACTGGTTCTTCATATTTTGCCATTTTTGCAACAAACCCTCAACACATTCATTTGCTGAAAGCGCTGTGAATTAACTTTGTAGTCTCCCAAGGGCTAATACACCAGCTGCAGACACTGCGTTGTCAATTGCATCTCCAATTAAATATGTACTCAATTTGACTAATTTTCATTATGTGTTATGTGCTTCCTGAAGCTAAGGTGTTAGGTGAGGAATCAATTGAGAAAGTTTAGCATATGTTTACTAAAATCCAGTGTTGAAGAAAAAAAAGAGCCAGCACCAAGAGATTTCACCAGGTTATATTGGTCTTATTCATTCATGGAAACATATATGAATATGATATATGACTGACGATATGATAACCATTATGAAAATGAGTAATATATGACTCAAAATGCTACTCAAATTCAAATAATATTCGAACTTTCTGAATTACAAATTAAAACACCAATGCGTTCAGTGACTGTTGTCCAAAATTCTTCGTTGTCAGTGTATTTGTTCCTATTCATTAAACGTTCTTTCAAATCACCTGGTGTCTAGTTATTCCCTAAAATCAGTAAATTACCAAGTTGGTCGACAATGTTGCCGTTTCACTGAGGCAAAGTGCATATTTCATCAACGGGTAACTTTTGGAAAAAAATCAATGTTTGTATTGAATGAATTTCTTCATACTCACCCTGTGTAAGACCCATTCAGGGCGTGTCAACCTCCCGTCTTAATTATCCGCGAAGATAAGGTACACGAACCGAAATCGACCGTACAAACAAGATAATCCGAATGGTCTTCATGTCAACACACATAAATTTCCTCTGAAATTATTCAAATAGATGCATCTCGCTTAAAATTTCATATAATTTAGCTCAATTACGTCGATAATTACGCCGTAAAGTCGGCCTATCCACCGTGCCGTGTCCACTTTGTCCGGTTTTAAGATCTGGTTCTCAGCGAATCGTTGCGGAAAGTGACATTTTATATTTTTCCAGATGGAACGCATTAAGTTAACAATTTAATAAATGTCTCATTTTCTGCTGGCAGCCGTGAGTGAATTTATCGTATTCCTTTTACCGTTTGCCGGGCATTTTCCCATCATCGAGTCCAGCAGAACAGGTTGGTGGCTACTTCCCAAGGGACCTGAGATTAATCGAGTTCAAGCCTTGGACCACGGACTATGAACTTCCATTTTACCGATGTTAACACTTATTAAATTCGACCCTTTTTTGAATAGATAATATTCTGCAGACTCAAATGTAAGAAAAATAGTTCTATAGGTCAAATTTGTACCATATTTCTGTGTTAGTAGAATATGAATTTAAAAAAATTTAAGCAGTCACTCATCATGTAGCATATTTCAAAACAAAAAACAAAGCTTTGAAAAAGAAATTGATTTCGAGAGTAGCTCAGAACGGATTCATTTGCGAGACTTTGTTTCCAAAATACAATACCATACTATTGAGAAGATGGAGCATTTATATTATCTTTTTGGAATTTGCCCAGTGAGAACCACGTAGGTAATTGTAATTGCACTTCGAAATTCTTGAATTACAATCGATCCCAGCAGATATTATATTGCAAAGTTGGCTAGACTATAAGTCATGAAGCTGTGATTCGACAAGTCGTCCCAAATTTGATTGGTGGAAATGAAAGAGGATTTAATTTGTACCGAATATGATAGTTGAGATGTGGAATATTTTCCAGTATTTGAAAAGCAAAATTTGAAGATGCCAACAATATAGTGTTTGGATGTAATGGTGTTCAGTTTTTTACTCAATATGCCGAATATTTTTGATACTCAATGTTGTTTCATATGTTTAAAGATGAAATTCTCGAAATATATGACTTTATAACTCTGAAACTTTAACTCTAAATGATCTCAATTGTACAAAATTGTAGGGTTTGGTGTAATTAATTCGATGTCAAATAGCAACGTTGGTATTTTAAGCCCGTGTCTGTGGAATGTTGTATTTGATCAGAACTGTCTCAACTTTGACTTTGGTATTATATCTTGTGACTGTATAGTCATGTGTAACTGGAAAATGTTAAGTTGATTAGAAGTCAATTTCAACTTAGAAGTTGGTATGATTGCCCGTGACTGTGAGGTCCTGTGTGGATGGTGAACGATAAGTCGATTGGAATTTGTTGATATCGGTTGATTAGGATTAATTTGATAGTAGTTGATCAGAATTTGATTTCGTTGAACATTTTTTGTCAAAACGGTATCATTCCTTCGATTTAATGTGTGGAACGATTAAATGTTTAAACCAATAATTTTTTGTTTGCATTCCATGATCGATATGTTATAATTGATTGATGTTGTGAAATGAGGACTTTCCTATGGTCAGTATGGCCGTGTAAGCAATTGTTAAATTTAACTCCGTTCCTATTTGATGATAATGTGTAGATGCAAATATGAGAAGAATAATTGTATCAGTCAAATATGAATGGGTCAATTGACACTGTGTAGAGTGGATCTATGATTCAACCCTGCTTATGTTAAACTAAGCTCTAGTGTCAAAACTTTTAGTACATGAATAGAATATATTCAAATGATTTAGGAGCTCTTCAGTTCATTTTCAGAAACAAATGCTACAATCAATTGTATTAAATTGATTAAATTGCTAAATTGTTTATGGCACCAATTTTCTATTATCAATGAAGGGTATTTAGGGAAGCATGCGTTCAATATTTGCTGATAGAGATTCTTCTAATCTGGGGTTGTAATTTGCCTTTGAAAATAATAGATAAATAAAGATTCTGTAGGACGACATCGAGGAATGTAGAAATAAAAAAACATCTATTGAAGGTAACGATGTTTCAATAAAGACCCTCATATCAGGAAACTTGGCTGTCATAACCCATAGAAATTAAATGACTGAAGAATTTTCCTATCCAAACAACTCGTCCATAAACAAATATCTCCTGCGCTTACCTTTTTCAAGCCAATGCGAGACGAATTCCAAAGTAGTAATAAAACGCTGTCAGAGTTCAAAGTTGTCGATACTTGAAAGCAGCGTTTAGCGAGTATACTCACAATTACAAACATGCCTCTTTGGGAAGACTTATAATAATAAAATACTGATTGCAAATATCGAAATAAAATTTAACACAGTCTTAACTCACTGTAATGTTCGATGTAATAACAATAGTGAAGACGATTAGGGTTTTCGTATTTTCATGATGCGCTATAAAACGGGACTCTTTTATTGCTTAAAAAATTCACACTTGTGAATGTTAAGTTGCAGTATCGACAGGTGAAAGTTGAATGCGGTCAGAGATGGTTGGAAATGAGGGTCCGATTCATTATTTTTTCAAAGCGCCATATGGCATTTTCGATCAACTTTGTTTTGAGCGAAAGTTCGGAGAGAAAGGATTCGATTAAAGAATCGAACAAAAAAGGAAATAGACCAGAGAAGTGGATGTGGGAATCAAAAACCGAAACGAGAATCTTCATACAGATCAGAAAACATAAGTTTCCAATGAAAACTCACTAATTTCATTTGAAAATGATATTTAAGTCATTCCAAACATAAGTTTCCAATGACTTGAATATCATTTTTAAATGAAATTATGCTAGAAAAGGTCTTACTTTTCGAAAATACCATTCACATGAGTTCAGTTCAGTGCTCTCTACACACTCTCACACCCTGTAGATGCAGACCACCGAGGCGGTGGATCTTATTAACAACTTTAGTGCTGAATAGTCGACAGCAGGAATAAGAAGGACTCAATCCTATGAATAAGTTATTGTTGAGTTCGAAAAACGAAATTATCCATTGTTCTTCATAAAGCGCACTAGCAAGATGAAGAACTCCTCCCGGTAGATAATTCGAATTTACTGCTCTTCTTAGTTCAATTGGATAAAAGCCGTCTAACTGTACAGAGATTCCTTGTCTTTCCATTTCCTATTTTCCAACGAAAAAATTAAACGAACAGAATATAAACCATTTCTTGCGAATATCCACAATGCGAACAAGATTACCAGAGTGGAACAATCTGACGGAGTCAAAGGTATTTATCTGAAGCCGAGTTGACAACGGCATGAAGGAAGAGTATTTTCTTTGGCTTCTCTGAATGGTTTCTACGGTATTAAATCATGTCGCTCTACAGTTGATTGTTGTTATCACGAAGCGAACCAGGAAACCAGAGTTTCGAAAGCAGTTAAATGTCGAGAGGTGTATAGGGACAAGCAATTTGTGAGCTCGGTCGATTTAGTGAGAAAATAGCCCTCAATTAGCTTTTCCAGGCTACCGTTTCCTAAAGCGTGAAAGGTTGTGAAATTGTTGGAGCATAGGATATCGCATTGATGACAAGAATTTTTGTTTCGTTTAATTATTGTAATTTGAATATTATTTTGTAGACTCGGAAATGTATATTTTGATTCTTTGAGTCCACTTTCTGAGTTGAATTAATTTTTTTTTTGTTTTCATGGATGTAAAACATAAATGTTTTCACAATTGAACAAATCATTCAGATCAGTTTCATGAATTCATCGATTTTTTATATCATATAGCTATTTTTTTGATATAAATCAAAACAATATATAGGTGAGATTGCATAAGTCCACGATGAAATTCATATTTCTTCAAGCAATAGGTTGATTCAGAATCATTTACATTCACTGCGCAGAATCCAGACATTTTTTTCTATTAGTCCCATCATATTATACTTTTTCAACTTCAAATTGAGACTAATCACATTCAAATTGAGATTGAACAATTTCAAAATGAGAATAATCAACGTCAAATTGGTAAATATAATCGAAATAGGAATAAACCCATTCAGAATGGGACTAAACAATCTCATTTTGCAAAATGACATTTTTTTTATAGATATTTGTCACTATTCTGAGGACTTTCATGAATAGAATTTGCTACAATCTTTGAAAGTTCGAAGTGTTATTTCTTTTTCTATTGTGGGATAACAAGTTTTTGAATGGATTTGGCCTTTGACCAATTTGTGCACAAGTTTCATATAGTGCTCTTTCTTCTCCTATTATGTATTTAAAATTATTTCTGATTGATTTTTGATCCAGAGACTGAAAGAGAAAACTTTAAATAAAAATTTTGAAGATTCCAGAGTATTCTCACATTTTTCAACGATATCGTTCATAAATTTATATACACATTTTTTTCTCATTTCGATTCTCTCGAATTATGAAATAAAAGACTTTTTTCAATATGGAAGAGTTTAGTGTCAATATGAATCTGTTTAATTCCAATTTGATTCAGTCCACTGCGACCTTATGGTCTATTGTGTCACCTGACAATGCTTTACAGCTCGCCTTCCAGTCCCAGAGATCTTAAACAAGTAAGCTCGCACATGGTACTCTTTAGGAGATTCAAGAAAATATCTGGATATACCTATATGCAATAAAGACAATATATCAGACGGTTTTTGTGTCAAGATTTCGGTATGGTATGGTATATGGTAAAACAAGGAGAGATGACGCACCTTTTTAAAATGCGCCGTAAATCCACTGTTTTATGGGAGTAGAAAGAGTACTTACAAGATCTTCATAATACAAAAACTAGCAGTAAGAACAATTCTCAAAAAGAGAATAAAAGAATCATGTAGAGAAAAATTTCGTTATTTGGGAATATCAACAGCAATTCTTCAAACAGGCAATATTCTGAAGGAAAAACAGTCAAAAGATAGGTTCATATAATACTAGGAATACACAATTGAAGTTTCCTATGCCACAGATGCTACTTACCAAAATCATGGACCAAAAGTGGACTGTATAAGGTAAGATCTCACCAGAATTAAGAGCTGATAGAAACTTATCCTACTGGAGATGTAACTCTATACGAGTGAAGAATTCCTTACTGAGAATGTTAATATGTTGTTTCTTTGACACTGTTTAAATTTTATACTGCAGTTTCATTTAGAAATGAAGTTCTTTTCCATTATAATTGTGATTTTCCACACTTTAGATTAACAAAATGTTCAAATATCAATACATCTTTCCATATTCTGCATCATTTTTCATCTACTGAAGGTAGAAGCGCCTACTTGACTATTGAAAGTGTTGAATTGGGTACGAAATCTTCATTTTTATCTTTGAATAATTTTTCTAGAATTGTTCCTTCTTCTAAAAAAGATTCTGGAGGCGTAACTACTACACTTGCAGCTGTAACGCCATCAAGTTCAACAAGAGGAAAGCTGTCATGATGAAACACGTAAGATAAACACGAAAAAACCGAGATCACGGAAACCATAAATAATAAACACAATTAGCTAAGACGGATAAAAGAAGCGTGTAGCATTTATTCAGGCAATTTTCTTCGGGAAATTATATAGCGCGTGCCGGGCCTCATCCTTAATTAGAGGTTATAATTACAATTTCAAATCACAATTATGAATAAAGATGCGCGCGTGGCGGAACCGTCTCGCCTAACCCTGTTCCAGGTCAGAGCACACAAGAGCGCATATCGTATAAAACGTAGCTTATTACGAAATAACAGCTTCTTACTCCACTTTACAAGGTCTGTCCGGAAGGTCTTGAGCTTGATTTATTCGTTCGAGGTGGCTAAATTTCCTGGTTTGAGGAGAACTGCTCTCGGGAACTGGTTTCGTGGAACTGCTCCGAAAAAAATCGACTCTAGGACTAAGGGTCGTTATTAATTTTTTTTTCACTAAGGTGTTTTTTCTATAAAAACAGATCATTTTAGTCTTTTATTTCTACTTTGGTGTAACTATCTATTCCCCCAAAATCTAAGTGATTCAGTAGGTTTTAGGCTAAATCTTTTTAATTGGAAAATCTCATAAATATTACTTTGCCGAAGGCAGATAAAAGAATTATCGATCCACAGTTCGTATTGAGGCATTTGGCTGTTTTCAATGTTTCTACAACCATTTTATCAACTTTTTTTCAAATTTATTTTCTTATTTCCAGGTCAGAGCACACAAGAGCGCATATCGTATAAAACGTAGCTTATTACGAAATAACAGCTTCTTACTCCACTTTACAAGGTCTGTCCGGAAGGTCTTGAGCTTGATTTATTCGTTCGAGGTGGCTAAATTTCCTGGTTGAGGAAAACTGCTCTCGGGAACTGGTTTTGTGGAACTGCTCCGAAAAAAATCGACAATAGGACTAAGGGTTGTTATTAATTTCCTTTACACTAAGGCTCTTTCTTGCGTGACTCGAACGCCCTGTGCTAATAGTGATGGTGTATCATTGGTCTTCATTTTAAAGCAGAAGGTTTCGGTCATGCCTCTCTCGTCTGATTCTGCCTGTACTTTTTTGTTGTTTTTCAAGGTGCCAACTTCTGTTTTATTAGTCAACTAGTCTTCATGCAAATTGATGTTTACCCGTAGCTTCATACAATCTTTTATTTTCATAGCTAGTTCCTAGCTTTATTCTTTCAAATAATCAACCATGCGTTTTTTCTATAAGAACAGGTCATTTTAATCTTTTATTTCTACTATAAAGTACCTATCTATTCCTCAAGATTCTAAGTGATTCAGAAGGTTTTGGGCTGAATCTTTTTAATTGGAAAATCTCATAAATATTACTTTGCTGAGGACAGACAAAAGAATTATCGATCTACAGTTCGTATTGAGGCATTTGGCTGTTTTCAATGTTTCTACAATCATTTCATCAACTTTTTTTCAAATTTATTTTCTTATTTCCAGGTCAGAGCACACAAGAGCGCATATCGTATAAAACGTAGCTTATTACGAAATAACAGCTTCTTACTTCACTTTACAAGGTCTGTCCGGAAGGTCTTGATGAGCTTGATTTATTCGTTCGAGGTGGCTAAATTTCCTGGTTTGAGGAGAACAGCTCTCGGAAACTAGTTTTGTGGAACTGCTCCGAAAAAAATCGACTCTAGGACTAAGGGTCGTTATTAATTTTCTTTTCACTAAGGCTCTTTTTCAGAAAGTTTCGGTCATGCCTCTCTAGTCTGATTCTGTCTGGGCTTTTTCGTTGTTTTTTAAAATGCCAACTTCTGTTTTATTACTCAACTGGTCTTCATGAAAATTGATGTTTACCCGTAGTTTCATACAATCTTTTATTTTCCTTGCTAGTTCCTGGCTCTATTCTTTCACTTAATCAACCATGCGTTTTTTCTATAAAAACAGGTCATTTTAATCTTTTATTTCTACTATAAAGTACCTATCTATTCCTCAAAAATCTAAGTGATTCAGTAGGTTCTGGGCTGAATCTTTTCAATTGGAAAATCTCATGAATATTACTTTGCTGAGGGCAGACAACAGAATTATCGATCTACAGTTCGTATTGAGGCATTTGGTTGTTTTCAATGTTTCTACAACCATTTTATCCACTTTTTTTCAAATTTATTTTCTTATTTCCAGGTCAGAGCACACAAGAGCGCATATCGTATAAAACGTAGCTTATTACGAAATAACAGCTTCTTACTCCACTTCACAAGGTCTATCCGGAAGGTCTTGAGCTTGATTTATTCGTTCGAGGTGGCTAAATTTCCTGGTTTGAGGAGAACTGCTCTCGGGAACTGGTTTTGTGGAACTGCTCCGAAGAAAACCGATTATAGGAATAAGGGTCGTTATTATGACGATGGGGTCTGGCATTATCGTCTATAAAAATGCAATTTTCACCAATGTATTAGGCAAATGGCACTACATGCTCTTCAAGAATGTTCCTTATATACTTCTCTGCATTCATGGCTCCATTATCAATGACCACTAGGGCTGTGCGAGCAGTCAAAGATATTCCACCCCATACCATAATCGATCTTCCGCCGAAACCAGTAGTAATCAGGAAATTGCACTGAGCATATCTTTCATGTGGACGTTTGTATACAAGAGAACGTCGATCACAATGGTAGAGGCAGCTCTAGACTCATCTGTGAAGAGAACTCTTTTCCAATCGCCCTCTTCCCAATAGATATGCTCTCTCGCAAAATCCAAACGCGCCCTTCGATGGCTGGGGTAAAGCTGGGCCTCTTGCTGCGACAAGAGACCTTAAATCATATTCTCTGAGGCGATTTCTTATCGTCCGAGTGCTAATTTGCACCTCATGAGTTTGCTCAAACTGATTTCGAAGGAGGCGAGAGGTTGCAAACCGTTGTCTCAACGAAGAAACTCTCAAGTCACGTTCTTGAATGGCAGTTGTTACCCGTGGTCTACCCTGTCCTGGTCTTCGGATATTCATACCTGTCTCCCTAAATCGCTTCAACATTCTGGACACACTTGTATGGGAAACTCCAAACCTTTCTGCAATTCTTGTGTATGTCCACCCTTCTTCTCGCGAAACTACCGCTTGGGCACATTCCTCTTGGGTCAAATTGAGTGTTTCGCGTTGCATAGCGATGGAGTGTAGAAAATCAAATGAAAGAAAAACTATTGATCACTTGAATTGATCGAAAACAACTGATTTTAGAACGTAGCCAATACATTCAAAATCTGATAATATCATCTTTTTTTATTCTTGCTGGGAAAAACATCTGTATTTGAGAAAAACGTTGAAAGTGGATAATATGCATGCATTATTCTGATAAAAATAATTATCATTAAGAACACCTTCAGTTGTAGAATGAAATTGAAATTTCCATAATGTGCGTTAGTACAACTTCACTGTCAAGTGGAAGAATCTTCCAATATGACCCTCGTACATTTTCACGTAATTTCGTGAATTATGAATGACTATAACCAAGACCGGAAGACGATCAACCTAGCGGAACTCTGCTATCCACTTACGCCAACAACGAAACGTCTTAAATTATGGTTTTTTATGTGATCTACTGGCAGCGAAAAAACTGTAATATGCGGTCAGAAGGTTTGAGTAACTTGTTGTGGGGAAGGTGGATGTGTTGTTTTTACATGTCTCGTAGTTAATGTTGTGTAGTGCCAGGGTACAACTTTTTTTTATTTTTAATGGCAATTTGAATTATTGAAATGGTGGGAACTATTTCAGGTAGAAAAGGGTAACCTAAACAGTAAATAAAAAATTTAAAATTTAATAATTCTAAATATATCGAACTAATTGGGACACCGTATAAGAACCTGATGAAACTTTAGCCTCAACATCAAACATCAAAGGAATAAAATCATTATTGGGGCCATGAAAAACTTCTAAAAGTACAGAAAAAGAGATCGCAAAGGAAAAATGAGGAAGATCTCGATCCACATCATCATGATTCAATTTCCTGCAGTCTGTGTTACCTTCTATTTGCTCTGGTCTGACGTGATTGCAATAGTTCATGGAATGTGACCCGTACGTGGAAATGCAAGAAGTGGCGACAGCTTGACCAAGATGGTGTGCACCGGGTAATTATTGCTAAGGCAATCCATAACAACAGTTCCAATCGGTGTCCGAGAACTTCTCAGGAACTCATTAATGGAGAAAAAATTATTTCATGGACGGATTACATCGTATTTGATTCGTGCTGAATCAACTTTCAAGGTCTTTCTTGGTTCAGAAGATGGTTTAGTGCAGAAATAATCGAATCTATTCTCGATTTGAGCCATTAACCTTTTTTTTTAAATATGGGTTTAAATTTTTTCTCAAAGGTTTTCACAGCCAGTCTGAAGAATTTTTGAACTAGTGTCAAACTCTAATGGGAAAAGATGAAATATGTATATTGAAGTAGGTGGTATACATATTGTCTGCATAGCTAAACTTTTGACTTCGAACAGAATATTTGCAAGACATGACACTTAAGTGTTGTAGAGCTATTTTATGATACAGTTTCGTTCAATTTCTCCAAAGACTTCAAGATAGCTCAGATGTGTAGTGGTAGTTGAAGACGTTGTTTGTCCATACATAAAAATCTGCAGAAGGTTCAGGTTGAAAAAATTCAACTTGCGAATCAGGTTCATGTTAACACACAAATTGGTAATGATAAGAAACGAATAAATTTTCCGAGAGCAAACCGGCAATGTTATCTTGTACATTGGACACACTTCCTGTAAGGAACAATTTAACATTCTGAAAGCAACAAGAATCCAATTGAATAACCGTGGTTCACGAGAAGAAGAAAAATCAACGCCTGAAGACTACATGGTTCCTACTTTGCATGAACAACTTTATCATCTAGGTCTGGGCGCAAGCTTAAAGCAATATCGTCATTCACTTCCGTTATGCATTTGCAAATACGACTGGTTATTATCAATCACTTTTTTTCTGGAATACACTTTGAGATGCTTGTATTTCAAAGTGGAGTATTTCAGTTTGTTTATTGTCCGGTCTTTCAGTTTGGCTTGCAGTTGTATTCAGCCAACCGAATAGATGTCTTTCCACTTAAGTACCACTTTCTGCAAAGTCATGAGCCTGACATACATAATATAATGTCAGTGATACTAGCAGTTTGAGACAAACATTTATTTCACCGTTTTGACAACTTTGACTTAAGATCAGAGTCAGCACCGTTTTATTTGTGTATTTTTATGTTTTTTAACTTGCTCCTCAGAATCCTTCCATCGAGGATTCAACTGCATGCATAAACATGCTGGAAAAACTCTGTTCATGAAATAAATGCATTTGCTCCTTTCTCTAGTGGCCACCACAATAAAATCAATACTCAATTACTTCTCTGATGACGATGAAGTAGTTCAAATGACCCATCATCGAAAACCGAAGAGTTTCTTCAAATAACTCATGGTTACCACTCGACGTACCATTACAACTTCCAGTTTTCTGAATGCGGTGTTCATATAATTCCCAATGGTGTAATAAACCTCGAATGATGAATATCTTACCGCAAATCTGTAATTCAAACTTTTTCCACGATTTATATCACCGAGCAAAATTTATCAAAATGATGGATTAGCGAGCAGAAAACCTCTTCAGATTTACCATCTCGCTCCTTTGCTGGTGGGAACACTTACAGCGGAAACTAGTCAATAACATGATGTGGATGTAACTCAAATACCTATCATCGATATTTGAATAAATTCTAGGAGTTATTAGCAGAGGATGTGGTCAATTTCCTCAACTTCTGATCTTTCGCTCATCGAGCATGCCAATTGAACGCAATAACACACATCACTTATTGCGTAAAATACAAAAGTACGATACCACATTTGCAATAATCAGTGCCTTGAAAAGATTCTCTGAAATTATTTTCCTCGTGGGGAAAGTGATTTCAATGTAAAAACATTAGGAGAAACACAAAAAGAAAACTGTAGAGAACCGACTATGTATGCTATTTCTTTATTTCATTTAATTTTTCACGAACGTTGTTTAATGAGCTTTCGTGAATAACCCTCTGTTTGTATAAAGGCTTGAGCGTTGAGTATAAATAGAGCTGAGATTCAATAAGTGAATTATTTCTCGACAATAGTACAAGCTAGTTTCTGAAAGATGATATTCCGAGTTTTAAGCTTCAAAAGCAGATCATCTGAATGGACGTCAAAATTTAGAGAGAAATCAATTTTGACTCCGAGATATCTCGGATTAAAATAACGTTTCAAAAAAGAAAAACCGAGTGTAACATTGAATTTTATATATTTTGAAGAAGTAGTGGCAATATCACACTAATCTTAATATATAAAACTCAGTCGGACATATTGTTGCTTACACCATTTATAACTCAAGATTGGATGAACTATTTGTTATGAGAGGTTTTTGTTAGATTCTTCTGAGGTGGAGTTAACATAAAATACATTAAAACAATGAAAAATTTGATGAAATGGAAAAAAAGTAAGAAATAATTTTCCTTCTTGCGAATAACGCCAGTAGATGTCGCTGAGGTTAATAGTGTTTTCGTGTAAGTATTATATTCGATATAAATTCGGTGAACTACATTTAATAATAATATTAACGCATCTGAGTCCATGTGTTATCATACCTTTCTTTCTTCCGAACACTACGGAAAATTTTATTACGAAAAAACTAAAAATGTGGTTCATCATAAGATACAACAATGAGACAATTTTTAAATAATAATAAGGTACCGCTTAAATAAAGTGAAGTCTATTCATGTAAATAACAATGTACATACCTACCTATTTCAATGTGATTAAATTTTTTGTATATTTTGTTCTGTTGATACAACTTTATGAATCTTCGAGACGAAAAAAAGTTCGCCGGGTCAGCTAGTATAAATTAAAAATGAAAAATTCTAGAACTAAACCTTGTGATATACCATTGTTCAAAGTTTCAAAATTGCTACTAATTAGTACTGCAATGTATGTATAGTTTCCTATCATTTCATCTTACGAATAATTTGTACCACTGTGTGTATATACTTCTCTCGTGATAATAGTATATTCTAAAACAAGTTGCGGAAAGCATGAGTGTTGGAATTGCCTTCTGCAACGAATATTAGACGATATTTTCTCTACTTCAGTCAAGTTTTGTGAAATATTTTCGAAATTAAAAAAAAATTCAGATTAGTGACTTTTGTATTGAATCTTGGCAGTTCGTGTGACTTACGGAATTTGACAGATTACGGCATTTGAATTGATTTGTTTTGAAAATTGATAGGATCGAAGGTCAGTGCTGACAACCACAAAACGAAAAATATAACTGAAACAATGCTGTAATGAGTTTCATTACAGCACTACTTTTAGTACTGTAATGAATTCATTACGATACTGAAATAAAGAATAGTATATTCTAAAACAAGTTGCAGAATGAGCTCCTATTCCAACACGAATGCGAAGTTCGAAAACGAGCGACGAAGGAGCGAGTTTTCGATAGCATGAGTGTTGGAATTGCCTTCTGCAACGAGTATTAGACGGTATTTTCTCTATTTCAGTCAAGTTTTGTGGAAAACTCTCGAAATTCAAATGAAAATTCAGATTAGTGACTTTCGTATTGTATTTTGGCAGTTGGTGTCACTAACGAAAATTTGACAGATTGCGGATTTGAATTGATTTGATTCGAAAATTGAGTGAATCGGAGGTCAGTACTGACAACCACAGAACGAAACATATAACTAAAAACAATGCTGTAATGAGTTTCATTACAGCACTACTATTAGTACTGTAATGAACTCATTACGATACTGAAATAGAGAAAATAATTTATAGAACCCTCACTTGGAATCCCTACCATCCTAGACTATACCGAACTCTGTCTCCGAGGTAGGTTTGCTATTTCCCTCCCGCTTCAATGTTTTTTTTTTAATTAAATGTAAAATTAAAAATGAATTCAATTGAATATAGAATGTAAGTTGTGATCTGCATACAAACAATGAATTTCCTACTTTTCAGGATATATTGTCCCTAAATTACCCTGCTCAGTTAACCCCGCATGAACCCGAGTTATTCGAGCAACAAATCAACTGTCAACCTCAAGCGTAACCTTCAAGCCCCCCTAATATATTCAATAATAAAACATGCAGTGAGCATTATAATTCAGCACCACCGCGTAAATCAAACTTTTTCTACGACTCATCTAGAAGCAGGTGGAGTTGAAATCCGTGTAGAATTCACCTCCGAGTTTTCCCATGCGCATAACATTTTCCGCGTTAAAAAACGCGACTAAATGAGCGCAGAACTCGTTCCCCGATGCCCATGTGCTGTTGGTACTCCGGTACTCCTATTAAAGCTGCTACTAATACATATTTAAGCAAAGATGAGTTATAGAGGTCTTAACTGAGCGTGACCAGCGCACGGTGGCGGTGTTATTGTTCGTGGCGGAGAAGAGGTACCACCGGTACCGCGGACGGTACTATGTTGAACCAGCGAAAAGCGAACGCTCAAAGGCACCGCCTACCTGTTCTTGATTTATTCGTCGCAGATGCCTCGCGCTTTCCCCCACCCCTCTCAAGGTCTATTGTTAGCAGTGGCAGTACCATTGAAAATCGGCCGGATTATGAAAATGAACCGGCACAGACATCTCGGATTGGTTTTTGTCCAGATTTGCGATTGACGGAATTTAGAGTGGACTGGGATTTCGACAAGCTCGAATGGAGCAATCTGATGTAAACAGGGTGAGTCTTGAGTGGGACATATACACACATCAACTCTCAAATTGTTGACTGTATAATTAGTATAATACGACAAATTTATGTGTGGTATCTTTGATAGGACTCTCATTGTGGCGTGTTTACCGAGGAAGATAGGGAAGCACATCTTCCCTTTTAAATCAAAAAACAACAAATGTATTCAAAACAAAAAAAAAAATAATCCGGAAATAAAATATATTATATATTGCAACTTTTTTGCTACGCTTTCCGAAATTGTTCTGAATCGTGTATTTCACTCAGAGTGAGCTGTGATTTCCGAGCATACAATGCTTTTCAATTATTTTATGTTGATACTTGGTGGTTAAGATACACTGCGCAAAAAAAATTAACGCACATTCTGAAAATCTCAATTTTAATGAAAGTAAACTCTACATTGACTTTATAACTTATTTTTTATGTTCTCTAGGGAAGGTTTTGAACGAAACAAGACACATTAAATGGAAGAAAAATTCAGGATTTCACCGAATCTTATGTGAAAGAAGAGAAATGAACAATTCTCAAAATACTGAAATGCTGATAAGTGATTTAATACTTGTTATTTCCACCCCTTGCGTTAATTACAGCTCAGCAACGACGGTTCATACTCAAAATAAGTGATCTTAAAATGTTTTGATCTAACCCTTCACAGATTTCTCCGAGTTGGATTCCTAAATCATTAAGAGTAGCTGGATGATTTTCTGAACTTCTCAGCCTTCTATTGACGTTGTCCAAACCTGCTCAATCGGATTGAGATCTGGACTTCTTGCTAGCCATTCCATTCGAGAGACTTCAACCTCTTGAAGGTACTCCTGAACGATGCACGCACGATGGGGTCTGGCATTATCGTCCATAAAATTGAAATTTTCACCAATGTATGAGGCAAATGCTCTTCAAGAATTTTCCTTATATACTTATCAGCATTCATAGTTCCATCATCAACGACCACTAGGTCTGTGCGAGCAGTCAAAGATATTCCAGCCCATACCATAATCGATCCTCCCCGGAATCCAGTAGTATTCAGGTAATTGCACTGAGCATATCTATCATGTGGACGTCTGTATACAAGGGAACGTCGATCACAATGGTAGAGGCAGAATCAAGACTCATCTATGAAGAGAACTCTTTTCCAATCGGTCTCTTCCCAATGGATATGCTCTCTCGAAAAATCCAAACGCGCCCTTGGATGGGCTGGGGTAAGAGCTGGGCCTCTTGCCGCGACACGAGGCCTTAAATCATACTCTCTGAGACGATTTCTTATTGTCTGTGTGCTAATTTGCACCCCATGAGTTTGCTCAAGCTGATTTTGAGGGGACGAGCGGTTGCAATCCGTTGTCTCAACGAAGAAAATCTCAAGTAACGTTCTTGAATGGCAGTGTTACCCGTGGTCTACCCTGTCCTGGTCTTCGGACATTCCTACCTGCCTCCCTGAATCGCTGCAACATTCTGGACACACTTGTATGGGAGACTCCAAACCTTTCCGCAATTCTTGTGTATGTGCACCCTTCTTCTCGCAAAACTACCGCTTGGGCACATTCCTCTTGGGTCAAATTGCGTGTTTCGCTTTGCATTGCGATCGAGTGTAGAAAATCAAACGAAAGAAAAACTATTGATCAATAGAATTGATCGAGAACAACTGATTTTAAAATTTAGCCAATATATTCAAAATCTGATGATATCATCGTTTTTTATTCCTTCTGGGAAAAAACATCTGTATTGAAGAAAACCGTTGAAAGTGGATAACACATGCATGCATAATTCTAATAAAAATAATCATCAATCATTGAGAACACCTTCAGTTGTAGAATAAATTTGAGATTTTCATAATGTATACCCTCATTTTCCATAAGGGGTTTACAGACCCTAACATTGATCTATTCACGCATACCTACGACTGATTTTACTCAGGTTAAGCCTTATAGATTGTATCTGGATGTATATATATAGCAACAATATTCGAACGAACATAATTGGTACTTTGAAGAACCCCGAGAGGCATCCTGTATTCGGCTGACCTCTCGGACACTTCATTAAGAAGTTCCACTGAAGAAGCTCCACCATTAGAATTTCATTTGAGCACGAGAAAGGGGCAATCAGAAGGTTCTTTGAAAGCCAAGCGTCGACGCATTCAAAGTCCATCTCATCGCACGGCAATCACAACAGTTGGTCATCGTAATTATCGTCGTAGTTGAAAGGAGCAGTGCCGCAAGGAGTCACAAGAGGTCACTGTGGCTACCTGCGGCCAAAATGCCGAATCATTTCTGGTAATGAGTTTGGCTCTGCTTTCATCTTCACAACTCTAGGGCCGTAGCTGCCGAGAAGCTGATTTTTTTACACGTTTCGCTTTGTTGTTCGAGATTCGGAGGCATATCTCACGTGCAAAGGAGTAGACGTCCAGAAGGCCAGTAACGAGTTTTTTTTTTAGATTCTCTTCACACCTATAGACGGACTGCATATCTAGTATAAAGCCATAATTTTCATGGGGAACCTGGCATACTCAGATATCTCATAAAATTCTCAATGGTTTCCTCAAAATATAAGTATACAGTTCACTGACGAGATTCGAAGGATCTATCCTTGTAAGAGTCGATCCACATTAGACAATAACAATACAAAGTATTACCTTATAATATATGTACATACAACGTCAAAAGAATAATAGCCTTATATGTAGAAGCTTTGTCGAATCACTAGATTGAGAAACGTTTGAATATTCCACGAACTTCAATAAGTCGTCTCAGAGTGACATCTGCAACGGAAGGTATCTATATTAACAGCTCTTCTAAGTCATTTTTTGGGGTTTACAAAGTGATAGTCGACGGGAAAGGGTTTGGAGAGATACATCAATGTATTCAAAAAAATAATTACAAAAATTTGACGTTGAAATGCACTGGGTATTTCACTTGGAGAATACCAAGTTCTGCTCTGAAAGAGATTTTTAACAACGTCGCTGACTTCTACGTGAAAATGTCTTTCTCTATTTCAGTATCGTAATGGGTTCATTAGAGTACTAAAAGCAGTGCTGTAATGAAACTCATTGCAGCATTGTTTTCAGTTATATTTTTTTCGTTTAGTGGTTGTCAGTACTGACTCAGGTCCTCTCAATTTTCAAATCAAATCAATTCAAATTCCGTAATCTGTTAAATTTCGTAAGTCACACCAACTGCCAAGATACTATACAAAAATCACTAATCTGAATTTTTATTTGAATCTCGAGAATATTTCATGAAACTTGATAGAAATAGAGAAAATATGCAACTTGTTTTAGAATATTATACTATCCATAAACAGTTTTCATTTTTCATACAGGGTCCCACAAATAATTTCATCTCTAAAAGTGCACATTTTCGTTTTAGCCTTGTATTTCAGAAACAAAAGTAGTTGAAATATTTCTGTTTATAGATTTAAAAGTTTAACCAAAAAGCGACACAAGGTCGCGAAAATAGCATGTCTTCTTCTTCAATAAAAGCACACAGTGTACGTATACTTTAACAAAAAATGTTCTTATATAAACAGACTTCATATAAATCGACTAATTAGTTCTCGACTAGTAATAAAAGTTTCTAACATTCCTTATACTAAAAATACCTATTTAGTTTATTCAAACTCTGATTCTGATTTTGTATGTCAGCAAGATTCAATTTTTCAGTCTTTATTTTAACTCCTCTGAGAAATTGTTATTATTGGAAAAATAAGTTATTGATTCATGATTGATATCATGTAATTATATTTGGATCTCTGAATTTGACTAGTACTAAAGCGGAGCAGCATTGAATTGTTTGGAAAATGGTACATTACCAGTGATATTAGGAAAAAACAGCCATTTTAGCTTCAGCTACACTTTTGAAATTCAACGTTGATATAACAATCTTGGGATTCAAAAGAAATGAGCGTCCAAATAGATAGCTACTTCTATAGACGTAACGAGGCAGGGGTGGTGTAGGTTATTGATCAGAAGAAATGAAAATAAAGTGTAAGTAACCATTTGAAAAAAAATATAAAATTGAAAAATTTTCTTAACTGATGGAGGTTAAAATCCCCATGATTCAATGCTAATTACGCCAATGGGTATTCCGATTTCACTTCTTGTAATTTGACTATGCGCTCGAAGCTACATTACACGAAAGTTTCGTCTGCCATCTAAGTGAATTAAGGGATTCGATAAGAAAAAAATGAAATCCATTATTTTCGAAGTTTCTGCTTAGAACTATCCCAAGAGCACAATAGGTGCTCCGGAGTACTTCGCGATGATATTCTATGGGCCTGCGGCCAAACGAGCCGCCATATTGTATTTACACCTATCGCTACTGACAGCCATTAACTGTAAAATCCTTCCTTGTTGCATTATATTCGGAGCCGGTAAAGAATGGGTACTTCATAACTAAAAATAATTGCCAGATTAGCATACGTTATGCCTTTCGGCTTGGTCGCGACAAAAGGCAGAAGACAGGAGGCAGTATGGCCTTTACAATGGGTCCAGTTGTAGGAACAAAAGGTCCATTGAAGAAACAATGAGATGTGGCTTGAGACATGTGACTCGTTAGGCTCGCCAAACGTATAGGGAGTTGCATGGGAGGGAAGAATGTGAGAATCGCGAAATTACGCCATTTTCTCCATTAATATTAATTGAATCAGGTTCTGATCATAAATTGAAACCGGACACAACCTCCGTCTATTTATCTTCAGCATATGACAGTTATGACATATCATGAAAAGATTATCCAATGAAATAGAACATTCTCTATTTCAGTATCGTAATGAGTTCATTACAGTACTAAAAGTAGTGCTGTAATGAACTCCTTTATCTCTCTGTTGGTGTGACTCACGAAATTTGAATTGATTTGATTTGAAAATTGATAAGATCGAAGGTCAATTCTGACAACCACAAAACGAAATATATAACTACAAACAATGCTGCAATGAGTTCATTACAGCACTAATTTGAGTACTGTAATAAACTCATTACGATACTAAAATAGAGAAATATTTTTACCTACATGAAGAAAATGCTGTTTTATTGTTGTTGATGTTTTTTATTGATTGAAGTAATAATTTCAAAACATTGAGAAACAAGGATGAGCTTAAGCCCCTCAACTTTCCAATATATATGTGTTTGTTTCCATGCTACTTCTTTTGAGTAAGCAGGACTTTTTTGGTAGTTCCATGCCAGAGCTTTTTCAAGTTTATTTCAGGCGACATTTGTATTTCCCAAGAAAGTTGCTTTGCTGTTCGAATATTTGGAGATTTTAAATCATCTAATTTATCTTTCTTCCTCCGATTCCATCCCAAACATTTCGAACGTGTTTCCAATTCCAACCTCATTAAAACACCACGTCTGGAAGTTCACGAAAAAAATTTATTCAGTACGTGGACTTCGATTCATCATTTTTGAAATGTTTATTCCTGACGTACGGGCAACAAAACGGTCAGGATAGGAGATGGAAGATAAGAAGAAACCCGAAAACGTTAGAAATAAGACATTGGGAGACAAGAGAGCAGCCGCATGATCTAGGATGGTTGCCTGCCCTATCTAAAAACCATAAACAGTGGTGTCAAGTAGATAATTGAAGATTTATAAGAATTAAAGAATTCCGGAAAAAGCGTTAGAGTTATTGGTGGGTGAGTTTTAAGAAAGAGAAATATTTTAGGTCTGGTCGAACTTTATTCTCTTGATGGAAAAGGAGAGAAAAGAATAATCTTACATTTTTTAGAAAAGATGATACGAAACGTAGGTATTTCTTTCTGAAAATATGAAGAATTAATTTCATTAAATATTGCAGAGTACAGAGTAAGTCTTCAACTTGTACAGGGTGGGCAAAATACGTTGTTTAATGAGGAAGCACCAAAGATATATGCACGCTACTTGGCAAAACTCCAGATAAAAATTCCTGTAAAGGCAAGGGCTAATAAGTTAAAAAACACTCAAAAATAAGAGCATTATTTCCAAGACAAAAGTAACACAGTGTACAGGGATACAGGGTGGACAAATTTTGGTGTTTCCTGAGGGGATCTCGAGAACTATAAAAGCTAAAAGAAAACGGATGACACATTTTGTTGCTCTATTTTCATGACTAATCAAAATCTGAGAACAGAACCGGCCTATCATTTCTAGATTTTGGGTTATTGACGAAAATTGGGATTGTCATTTTCATTAATTCTGAACTGAAATAATCGATTGTTTCAACTCGTACGCGGAAATTATTGTTACATTTTACAGCCACTTTTTTATGAGTAATTCGAATTTTTTGCTACTGAACTTTTTCATATATATGACGGTAATTTCTGATTTTTCAAATGTGAACTATATCTGGAAGTTCTTTTATCTTGATGCAGATTTTTTGCTCATTCCAAAAATGTATGTATAATTTTTTCTGCATCTCGTTTCATTATGGAATATTAAATTGGATTAATATGTCATCCATTCTCTTCTAGCTTTTTTAGTTCACGAGATTTCCTCAGTAGACATTTTATACCATTGACCTATAAATAAGAAGTATATGCTTTATGCTTGTAGTGAAAATAGACTCTTGTTGCGTATACCATTCTTTCCAATTCGGCCTATTGTATATGAAAGCATATAGCATATAGCCTTTAAACTTTCATAATGAGCAATGCAACCCATTTCAATCATTTTTGAAACATAGATTAATTTAAAATAGTAATCATCGATATGAATACCATTTTCAATTCTCAGGCTCAGAGATCTTTTATCATGGAGATGGAGAAATGATATTCAGTCACTTAGATGAGAGATATACCGGTTTCAGCTTTGTTTGGCATCATCAGTAACCCGTACACCTCAGGGACAAAATCTTCATAAAAAACTTAGATATTTGAAGCAATTAGGTGTGTTGTACTGAGCAGAAATTACAATTGCGTCAAAATGAAGTTTCACATCTCCAATGACATGCGAAAAAGAACTCTGTACATCCTCTTTCACTCAATGAGATTTTAGCAGTGGCCCTAAATTTCAACCAGCACACTGAAAGTTTTACAAGCATCAGATATAACATTTAAACCTTCGCAATAAAGTACAAAGTGATTCACTTATCTTGGTAACCCCAATTTCCTCGAAAACGTCAGAATATTTTTTCATTCTGTGAATGGCTCATAAAAAATTGCGGAATAAATGAAGACTAGAGGCGTCGCGGCGCTATCAATTTTTTTCTCCAGGGACATACCTTTTTTATCATGTTTTATGTTAATTTTATTCCATTTATTTCTTTTTGTATTGTGGTAGTATACCTTCATTTAGAGACAAAGATATGATTTTTTGCCTTGAATTCAAGAAGGCTAGCTTTCTAAACAATCTGCCTTTTCAAATAAGATCAATTATGCAAGATGGGGCTCCATGTCAACACGCTGCCATTGTGAACAGACATTGGGATCAAGAATTCGAAAATAAATGGACCATATTTTGACCAAAGTAACTTATAATGAAATAGGGAAATGATATAGTTTATGTATGGATCATAATGTCTAGATGACCTAGATATGATTTTGTTTCGTAAAAGAAGGGAGGCTTTGTAACAAACTATTTCTCTATCATTATATTCATTAAATATTTTATCTTATAACAATAAACTTTTTTTTTAATAATAAACGAAACATTTCGAGTCATATGTTTCTTATCTTTATTTTCAAATGCTCCAAGGTATTAGAATCAGTTTGGTATACCATATTTTTCAGGGTACCCCTCAGAAAGTAATCCATGAGCGTTAGGCTTGGCGATATCTGATGGGTCCATTGGTTCCTATCCATTTATTTTCGAATTCTTAATCTAAATATCTTTTCACAATGGCAGCGTTGTGACATGGAGCCCCAACTTGTTGTAGCCACATACTTCTTCTTATTTGAAGAAGTACATTGACTATGACTAGAAAACTATCCTTGAATTCAAGGCACAAAATTATATACATGTCTGCAAATAAAGACATACTACCACAATACAGAAAAAAATTAATGAAATAGAATTAACATAAAACAAGCTGCAGTTCGCTGACGGTTTGAAATGGATAAAAAATTGTATTGGAAAAAAAAATTCTGAATGAAGTTAGCTTTCGAATGACATGAAACAAAAAGATATGTCCCTGAAGAAGAAATTTTTGATAGCACCGCGACGCCTGGCGTCTTTATTTATTTCGCAGAATTTTATGCGCATCTCAAGTCGACATTGACTTGTTCAAAACGCCATTCACAGAATGAAAAAATATTCGGACGCTTTCGAGAAAATTGGGGTTACCAAGATAAGTGAATCACTCTGTACATACCAGAAATTGAATTGTGTGAATCTTTTAAACAGTGTTGCATTCAGCCAAAGTACACATTTTTTGAATTTAAGAGATATAAATAATATATTTTATTTGATATCAAAGTAGTCAAAAACGATACGAGAAGAAAAGGGCAACATTTTCATTGTCCAAAGTAGCGAAATATTCATTGAATAGCTTTCAACTCACTTCTAAGAGTTGGGTCTATTGATGAATTCCTTGGATATTTATCGAATGTACATAATGAAAAAACTCATGAATGTGAGAAAAAAATTGTGTTCGGAAAAGATTCATAAGATCAATAAAAAACTATGTTCTGAGAATCATTTCATTCTATAAAATTGCTTGCCAGATACAATGGAAAATAACTTTTTTTATGCATTCTTACAGATTTCAACTATTCAATGGAGTGGAATAAAGAAAAATAGTTAAAACTGGAAATAGGAATACAGGAAAATACCGAAGACGTCCCAAAAGCAAACAAAGATGAGTAATGGGATAACGCTTGTATAGTAAATAAGTTGTTATAAAAAAGTATGTACTACCACCGTCAGGGGCCATGAGGCGGAGCCTTTGATGATACCACATTTCTGGATATTGCCCTTGTTTACAATTGCATATTCCTTTGATGGCATGAATTTTTTACACCCGAATTTTTTTTTGCCAGATGTAGTTTAGTCCCTCAAAAGAGTGCACCGAGCGAATAGGTTTCCAATTAGATTTTACATACTGCAAATCGTTGTTGTACGAGTACAGTATACACTATGTTTTTAGACGTTTAGCTGAATCAGAGTGAGTTACAGATTCATCGTCAATTCTTGCTCAAAGCGATCATCTTGGGCACCTTTCTCCCACATGTATATGGATTTTCGAAATGAACGTTACTACTGAAAAAAAAGGACGAAACAGAAAATTTGGAAGCGACCGACCGTCCTATCCAGGTAGACTTCCTGTCCAATTAACCATAATGATAAACAGAGAAAAAATGTTCATAACCCACAGACCGAAAAGGAGGCGCAAGACCGGCTCATAACAAGATTCATGGCGGGATCATAGTGCACGGTTCCGGTCAGACGCCGCAACTTCCGGTGAGGTCGCGTGCTTGTCCATGTCCATTCTCTTTCTCCTCCGCGGCCCATTCATGGTCCTTGGCCATAAGCTCGTAATGGATGTGTATGCGCCCATTTCCGGTGACTTATCGTGAGGGTGTCGTGCCTTGTTTGCGTCTCGATATGAATATGACGAACGGACGGGAAAGGAAGCAGGTGAATCGTGATTTTTGGAACGCGCCAAGCGTGAACCGACTCAGATATACAGGGTGTCTCATAACCGACGAACTTCTGGTGGATCTTCTAGAAAATATTTGAGATGCTTTCTACCAAAATCATAAACACCGCGCGAAAAATATTAAAGCACATTCTGAATATATCAATTTTAATGAGAGTAACTCTACATTGACTTTATAATTTATTTTTTATGTTCTCTCGGGAAGGTTTTGAACGAAACAAGACACATTAATGGAAGAAGAATTCAGGATTTCACCGAATCTCATGTGAAAGAAGAGAAATGAACAATTTTCAAAATACTGAAATGCTGATAAGTGATTTAATACTTCGTATTTCCAACCCTTGCCTTAATTTCAGCTCATCAACGACGGTTCATACTCAAAATGAGTGATTTTAAAATGTTCAGATCTAATCCTTCCCAGATTTCCCCGAGTTGGATTCCTAAGTCATTATATGAGTAGCTGGATGATTTTCTGAACTTCTCAGTCTTCTATTGAGGTTGTCCCAAACCTGCTCAATCGGATTGAGATCTGGACTTTTTGCTGGCCATTTCATTCCATGGTACTCCTGAACGATACGCGCACGATGGGTTCTGGCATTATCGTTCATAAAAATGAAATTTTCACCAATGTATGGGGCAAATGGCACCACATGCTCTTCAAGAATGTTCCTTATATACTTATCATCAGCATTCAGAGCTCCATTATCAACGAGCACCAGGTCTGTGCGAGCAGTCAAAGATATTCCACCTCATACCATAATCGATCCTCTCCCGAAACCAGTAGTATTCAGGAAATTGCACTGAACATATCTTTCATGTGGTCGTCTGTATACAAGGGAACGTCGATCACAATGGTAGAGGCAGAATCTAGACTCATCTGTGAAGAGAAATCTCTCCCAATCGGCCTCTTCCCAATGGATATGGTCTCTCGCAAAATCCAAACGCGCCCTTCGATGGGCTGAGGTAAGAGCTGGGCCTTTTCTCGCGACACGAGGCCTTAAATCATATTCTCTTATTGTCTGAGTGCTAAGTTGCACCCCATGAGTTGGCTCAAGCTGATTCTGAAGGAGGCGAGCGTTTGCAAACCGTTGTCTCAACGAAGAAACTTTCAAGTAACGTTCTTGAATGGCAGTTGTTACAGGTGGTCTACCCTGTCCTGGTCTTCGGACATTCATACCTGCCTCCCTGAATCGCTGCAACATCCTAGACAACACATATATGGGAAACTCCAAACCTTTCTGCAATTCTTGTGTTTGTCCACCCTTCATCTCGCAAAACTACCGCTTGGGCACATTCCTCTTGGGTCAAATTGCGTGTTTCGCGTTGCAAACTGATCGAGTGTAGAAAATCAAATGAAAGAAAAACAATTGATCACTAGAATTGATCGAGAACAACTGATTTTAGAATGGAGCCGACAGATTCAAAAGCTGATATCATCTTTTTTATTCTTGCTGGGAAAACACATCTGTATTGAAAAAAACGTTGAATGTGGATAACATATGCATGCATAATTCTGATAAAAATACTTATCATTGAGAACACCTTCAGTTGTAGAATAGATTTGAGATTTCCATAATGTGCGTTGATTTTTTTGGGCAGTAGCGATGTTTTCATGATTTGCAACTCTTAATATTGTTTCTTATCATATGAACACCTAAGAGGATTTTATGAATGATATATCGAAGTGAAGAATCGAACATTCTACATGTTCGAAGAAAAAATAAATCGGTTGGAATGGTAAATATTTAATACATTTCATTACTTCATTTTCGAAAGAACAAGATTTCATATGAATCAATGCACCTGATAAAGCGCATCCACCATTTATTATTAATTCGCGTAAATCTGGAGCTGGAGGCAAAGCAGTACAAAATGAAGTATTGTAAAAAAATCGAATAACATCGATTTCTCATACACGAATATATGATAACTTCTGTGATTGTTGATAAAAAACTTCAAGAAAATATTTTTCGATCATATGTCGTTTTATGTCAACAACCCAAAGAGTTGAGCGCTTATGTTAATTTTCTGGAAAACCTATAGGAACAAATTATATAGATTTAGTTAAGTATTGTTTCAAATACAATTAATTTATAGCAGAGAGCAGTCATAACAATCATCTTGAAAACATAAACTTCCATCAGCATCAATTCTTCCCAAATATTCCAATAAAAGGTAATTTTTTAGAGTTAACAAGCCCTCCAACTTTTAAATAAGACTTCCAACAGCATACCCTAATAATATTTGTATTCTGACTCACCTTCTTCCGTAGCTTTCTTTTCCGTCAAGTTTTGTATTATAATGGATAAAGGTTTCTTAGGTGGGGTGTCACACATTATCCTGGATATGCTAGTTCTCACAAAAAACACTTTCACGAAGGCGCTCAACTCCCAAACACCGCAAACTCACTCAACACTACTTTTGTCCGTCCTGAAAAACAATACACAATTTTCAGTGAAACACTCGCAAAAAGGGATAAATGCAGTTTTATATAAGACCCTGATGTTGCTGCGGCTTCAATTGATATAATGCACGCATACTTTGAATTAAAATTAGAGACAGGTTAAAGTTTGTGTCATGACCTGGACTGACCCGTTTGATCTAAAAATGTCGGGTCTAAAATAAGCCGACAGCTTATTGAAATAAATAAAGCATAAAGATTTCAATCTGGATTTCTCGAAATAGCGGATCGTTGTCTTTGACGCGTTGAGAAGTCTGATGGATTGGTCGTTGATTGTTATGATTCGTAGGGAATCAAAATACGTGGTATTTTGATCCTCGACTATTCTAGTGTAGGTGCAGTGATTCGTTTGAGAGTGGTTATAATGATTACCAGGGAAAGGAGACAGATCACTGAGATCACAACTCATTTCCAGGAAATACCAAAACACATGTTGTTCTTTCAAAGATAAAATATTGGGGAGACCTGTATGAAACGAAAGGATCTATTGGTTAACATAACACCATATATAAGACTCCTAATTTTAGTCTTTTAGGAAATTAATCAAATTTCTTGCTTAGAAGATAATTGTCGATCTGATACAGGTACTTATATCATATGATAATGGCAACTACACAGCTCAAAAATTGAAGTGAATTATTTGCGAACATATAATAAAATGAACTACTCTACATAACTTAAGGATATTGACTTAAATTGCAAAAAAATATAGTTTAAATGAGATCTTGTCATGAAAATTCATATCGATGTGATTTCATGTTGAAGGAAGAAAATTATTTTAGCCTGGTCTTCAGCATATACAGAGGATTCAAGCACTTTAAGACTTTCAATTCAATACAATGTATGGCCTCCACGGGCATCAATAAGAGCTTGACATCTTCTTCGCATACTACACACGAGGTTGTTGAATACTTCTTGAAGAATGGATTCTGAGGTAGGTTGATGATTACCTTATCTGAAATGATCCTGAGGTGCTGTTTTTCGGAACCTGTCTCCCTGAACCTATTCCGAAGTCGAGATATCACACTTTGGCTGACTTGGAGCCTTTTCGCTACAACAACCTGAGTTAGGCCACCCTCTAGCATTCAATAGCCCTATTAGCCTCAGCGTTTGTTAATTTACGTCTTGGCATTTTCAGAAAACTCGTTTCAAATCGAAGCCGGTGATAAACTGACTCCAGTTCAAAATAAGAACATTCATGAAGCATATGCAAAGAACCAAAAACTTCAGAAAAAAGGCGACCAGATTGACGAAATGTCTCATACAGATTTTTATTGGGTCAATTCAAGTTGTTATTGAGTTTTAAATGATTTTACAGCGATTTTCTCGAAGATTACAGATTTTTCGATTGAATACGATATCCCTAACTCTTGTGGAGCAGTATATATCGAGATTTTAAAAAAAAACTTCATACTCATGTATCAAGTTAGGTCAAAGAGACCTACAATCTGCACATTATATGTAAATAAATAATGAAAATTAAATTCGAGTGGAAAAAGTCAGTTTTCCCCAAGATAGTCTATTTTTGAGCAGTGTATATCCCTAATCTTGTTTTCTCTGGTCCGATACATATCAGTGAATCTTCTATCAGTGCAAAATGTTCTATAAGGTCAACGAACGATATCATATTGTGCCAATAGATGCAATATAGTCCCTGAGGCAATAATATTGATCTTAAATTCAAAATAAGATGTTTTAGTCGAGAGAAAAGAGTTAGATAAGTGTTCTAAAACCCATCGTAACGATCTTCGAAATAATTAATTTATTTGGTTAAAATGCTCCCTTTGAAAGGAAACAATTATTATAGTTCTCATCTGTAATTTTCATTTCATGTTCAATTATATCAGTTTAGTTACATTTACATTGCTTAGCAAAACGAAAGTTAATGACTAGGTATATCGATTTTTCAAACAATAAGAAGGACCAATTGCACAGAAGCTATGGTTAAACTTATCCAAAACAAACAATTTCGACAAAGGCAACCAGATTCAAACTTCATTAAGCTCTCTACTCTATAATCTTTCTTTACCGATCTTTGATTTATTGGAAATCTCATATGGAAATACAAATTTTATTTCATGAAGTGAATTCTGCACTGCAACATTTGATCTTTTCAATCTATGACTCCTCATGGAAATGCACTATTGCGAAGTTAAGGGCGCCAAAAATTATTTAAAAAAACGTATAGAAGTTGTAGTTGAATGAAATTTTTATTTTAGATTAGTGAAAATGGACATTTTCCAATAAAGTTAATGTATCGAATTTGCTGAAGATGATTTTGGGAAAGTTTATAAAAATTCTAGTTGGAAATCGTTTTGTTTGAATACGGTACTGACAAATAAGTCAACTCGGTTTACTAGAAATATTATTCAAGTACTGCACAGTTTAATACATTGAACAGTGCTATTGTATTTGGAATCAATGTGTTTCTACATTTTTTTATATCACCATAAAAATAAAAAATTCCAGCTTTTTCAAGGACTACATTTTTTTTGGAGTATTTGTTCTTCAATATGTTCATTGAAGGTTCAATTTTTGTGGAGCTCAAAACAAAACATTAATGATAATATGGAACTTATTGGAAATAAGTTCGAGAAACTCAAAAATACATAAATAAATACAAATTAGTATATTTTTCATTCTTTCGCCCGAAGAATGTTCAAACGTTCATGGTATGCAATGAGCATTATTCATTTTAAACATTTCTGAATGAAAATCACTACTGTAAAAATGATACAAACAATGGCAGATTAGAGATAAAAAAAATACTCACGAACCTGTGAATGAATTCCTATTATATAGAAAAAAAAACCATGTGTCGAAACACGAACTGCCATGAACAATAAACGTTCAAACAACTTTCAAACGTTGGTTCGTATGTTTTATCTGAACTCTGTTTGACACACACAACCACAGGTAAGAGCGGAACCTCTTATCAGAGGTCAGAGTGCTTATCATCGTTACCTTTGATAAGGAACGTGTCATGCATTGTATAAAAAGGTTACGAAATTAGTATGGTCTCGTATATTTCTCCACATTCGTGGTATTTTACCGATTAAACAAAGGTGTCGGGAGAAATATGACGAATTGTACCCACTTCATTTTTGATAAGTGGATATAAGTGCAACAACACTGAGGTTCACACTTTTTTTTCGTAGTAACACTGTTGTAACAAGGTCTCTCAGTACCTATACAATATTACTTTACTTACGAGAAGTGAGAATTATTTATCAGGAACCGTGAAACAAGTTTAATAAATAAACCGTAAATATTGACTCATAGGTACAGAGTACTCTGAGAAAAACTGTTGAGTCGGAAAAAAATTTTATTTCCTGATAGATGTCTCTTATAAGGGAGGACTTTGTACCTTAGGTCATTTTTTTTTCAAACACCTATATTTCAATAGATATATTATCTAAAACTCAAGATTTATAACAAGTGAAACTCAATAAAGTTTCTGAGTTTTCGATAGCTCTTTGAAAAGTTTTTCAGTATAGTTTATTTTCTCTCTCTCTTTCTGAGTTCATTTGAGAAAAGTGAAAAGTTACTTTCGTCCAAAGGTTCAATTTGCCCCGCTGAAGCCTTCACACCCTGTGAAGGGTGTGGTGAGAATGGCTTTGTCTGGGGACACAAAAATCCGTGAGGTCGCAATGGACTGTAACCCCTTTTGAAATGAACTGAACTGAACAAAAAGCAAAATAGGAAAAGACAAAAGAGTTCTTGGACAGTCCCACGATGCATCTGAGAAAAATGAAAATATAATGAAGCATGAGAGTTAACAATTGATCATATTATATTTCAAGTTATATCTACTTTAATCAACGAGATCATTATAAATTCTTATTCACGCGAATGAGTTTAGAATCCACTTGGACCTTCTCTTAGACTATATAATCTGATATATAGTCTAAGGACCTTCTCTTCTCTTGCTTCACTTCCCTATTCCATGAGGATGAGTTCCTAAATTTCAAAATATTCTCCACGCAACAATTAGAGAAACAGAAAAATTTTCAAAATTTTTCGGTAATTTTCAACAAGCTGTATATCAGTGAAAAATGATCGTATTGAAAATGAAAAAACTTACTTTTAAAAGCTTGAAGAGAGAGAGAGAGTTTTTTTAATTCAGCAATAGGAATCCTTGGGAAACATCAGGCTATAAAATTTCCTTATAACCTAAACATTCTCCTCAATATTGACGAAGTCCATTAACAAAAAAATGGAAGAATGGTATTTTTTGATCTTTCTTCACGCTGACATTACAGGCGAAAAAAAATATTTTTAATTAACCATGACACATTTTTGAAAGAAATGTTCTGCCTGTCAGCTCTCTAAGCGCTCAGTTATTCCAAGGAAATCGGCAGTTGAGTGAAAAAGGATCTTTTTTCATTCAAAATTAATATCTCGAAGACAGATGGTCATATCCGAGGGTAGTAAAAAGCAAATTAAAGCCGAATGAACAGGCTATGCGACTTTTGCATCAGTTTAGCTCGAAAAATTGTTCTATGTGCGTAGAGGAAAAATAAAAATTCGAAAAATTTTCTCTTCCTGATTTAATCCTAGCCTGGCAACTGGTACTCCAAAAAATAGTTAACCAATAAATCAAGAAACTAGAGTCTTCGAGCTTTGATAGTAGGTTTTTCATTTTCCATACGATCATTTCTCACTGAGATGCAGCCTGTTGAAAATCACCAATAAATTTTGAAAATTTTTCTGTTCAAAGAACAATTGAAGAATTGTTACGCGAAGTGTACTACTATCTCCAGAATTCTTTACTCAAAAGAGCAGCGCTGATGTCATAATCTTCCATTGTCGATTGAACAGGGCTCCGGAAAATGGTGAAAAATAAGAATTATGGGAATATGTTCCGTAATAAAAATTCTCGACCAATCAAACCATTTTTCCTCTTTCCTGAATTGGTAGAAAACAATTCCATCATTCAATATCCCTGAAGCTCACAGTATTTCATTCACCTCATTATTATCTACGAAAATTCAATATCGTAGTCGTAAGTTTTTCACCCAAAAGGCCAAATTTTTTTTCATCATTAAGACCAGTCTTCTTCAATTCCACGTTTTCAAACCCCCTTACACAAAAAATCATCATATGAATGAAAATTCCTCAAACAAATAACCTCAATCCAAATCCCGATTAGATAACACCTGTGCCCACAATCTTTAGACATCCTGTAGGATAAAACAGGACGTGGATTTTCCACGCATGCCTCAAGTCCTAAAACGTCGAAATAAACTTTCAACACACACTCGCTATACTTTCCCTTTCATTTTCCTCAACATCTAACTGGTCCACTCCCCGATATCGATTCGATCTAGCACCCTACATTTCCTCAAAAACTACGTGACATTCACCAAATCGCAATAATGTGAAGTCTGAGTTAATAGTGCTTGTTTCACGATGAATGAAGATAACCCGGCGGAAAATATTGTTTTAATACCTCCCAATTTGAATCCTCCAGCGAGATACGAACTGGTTCTCGTATTCGCTAAAATCTTAATAACAGTGATGTTCATGGTTCCTCTGGTTCACCATACATTTTACGACAACCATACAGAAGCGGAAACTCTCTCGAATGACCAAGTGGAGGTTTTCAACGCAACAGTCATAACCCTGGTAGATGAAGTAGTAACACCGAACAGGACCAAAGAAGTGAGGAAGACCATTATCCTCCCTCCTTCCTGCCCTCTACCTCACATCCAAACCACCTTGACTCAGCTGTGCGACGACTACATCTTCAGATCCTCAAGCTGCACACCCGAGGACTTCGAGAATATCGAAAAACATAAGATTCCGGTGAATTCTGCACGGCATAACACTCCTAGCGACCCAAGAGCCAACATCGTTGGTTTTACCACCGCAGGGTTTCTTATAATAAGTCTGGTGGCCACTTTTCTGGAGTTGTACAAGGCGAAGAAGCAACAGCCGACGAAATCGAAGGCGCCCTTGACCAGGAAATGTTCCTTGGCCGACTTGACGATAATGAAGCATCAGAGGAAAGAGCTGAGCAGGAGAGACTCGATCTTAGAGGTCCATGAAGAGAGCAGACAACCCGGTAGGATGATGACAAGGCCGACTTTTCGTTTAGAATAAGGTAGCGCGACTGGTGGTAGTCGGTAAGATGTACTATGGCCAGTTTGTTTATTTAGAACACCAGTAATTAGGTCCACCATTGGTTCTTTTGTTTATGCGTTGGGATTATTCATTCACGAGTTTTAGTATCCCATTTCAGCCTTAGACTGCCCAACCCTTTCAGTTGCTTTTAGAATGAACGGTTAATTGAGATGAAAATCAAATTAAAAAAATGTGATTCTGAATTTAAACCAAAAACTTATCTCAGCTTCAGAGAGCCTAATCAAAATGTAACAGAATACAGCTGGAGATTAGTCCTAATATAGAGCTATATATTTTGAACAGCTTTAAAGAGCTCAAACCTTTCACCAGATGATTCAGCAAACTGTCAAATGAGATGACAAGAATAAAAAAAATCTTTCTCTATTTCAGTATCGTAATGTGTTCATTACAGTACTAAAAGTAGAGCTGTAATGTTTTCAAATATATTTTTTCGTATTGTGGTTGTCAGAACTGACTTCAGATCCTCTCAATTTTCAAATCAAATCAAAATTCGTAAGTCACACCAACTGCCAAGATACAATACAAAAGTCACTAATCTGAATTTTATTTGAATTTCGAGAGTATTTCAAAAAACTTGACTGAAATTGAGAAAATATCGTCTAATACTCGTTGCAGAAGGCAATTCCAAATTCCAATACTCATGCATTCGAAAACTCGCTCCTTCGTAGCTGGTTTTCGAATTTCGCATTCGTGTTGGAGCTCATTCTGCAACTTGTTTTAGAATTTACGTACTATTTCGTAATTACAAAGTGAATCTGTATACAGTCGTAAAAAATAATGAGTTCGTATCGCCTGATGAGAACCAGTTTGTAGAATAGTCCAGCAAAATTTATGGGGTTTAACAAAACTATTTCTAAAGGAAGAAAGAGAGAGCGCTACAGCTGGTTTTCTGAACAGTTTTAAGCAACACAAAAGTTTCTCAAAATGCGGCATTTCTGTTTATTCGCTATAGTTTTATCAGGGTTCATTAAAAATGAATTTCCAGTGTGCCTTTGAATGAAAAATGAAAATTACAAAAATCAATTACATTCATCCATTAAAAAATATCAAAGCGGCGCTAAGTTCAATTGAGTGAAATTTTTTTCGGGCGATTTATGGAGAAAGTTTCATAAAATAAAACCAATAACTAATTTTCTGAGCTACTTTGTGTCCAAATAAATTTGTCCTTCAAGCATTTGTGGAACATATTTCATATAAAAAAAATTTCCGTGTTTTCAAAAGTATCGGTGTTTTCATCAATTTCTCAGAAGCTACCTAATGCTTGTGCTAGTCAGAAGGATGAGTTTGTTCTGTGTAGGCTTTGTTACTGTGTCAGAATAACTCCTATCTAATACCAATAAAATCCAAAGTTGGATTACATATAAATAGATCCTTTCTCAAATGAAAACAAAGACGTAGTTTTTTTTTGAGACTATGACTAAGATAATATGATAGAAGACAAAAGCAGAAAACCCAATTATTTATAATAAACTAAATGGTTTTCATGTTTTCGTTACTTCATGTATAGCCTCGAAACAACTTTGAAGTTTATAAATGAGAAAACTATATTTGCAAGATGTTTCCTCAACTTTCCCACACTCACACTAGGGATCCCAACCGAATTCCATCTGAAGAGCATGATGGTAAAACTTCCATGACCTCTGTTCAATACGATTTAGAATAGACCATATTCTTCTGTGAAGGTCAAATCCAGGAACTCTTATGGAAGGATCAGTAAAAAGATCTTTTTGTTGAAAAAATTGCATGCATTCTATTATTCAGATTGCCAAATTTCCTTGTCGCTTTTATTTATGTTGATTAAAAAAATTGACCTAAACGGTTTACGTAACTCCAATCTGGAACCTTATATTAACTGGAATATAGGAGAGTATAAGAAATGAATTTGAGAAGGCATCAAATTTTTTCCAAAAATTCAAGTTGTATTATGGTTTCTTTGCGGATATAAGGACGTAAAATATTCAAGAAGATTAGTGAACAGGAGTAGGTATATTACATTGTTAATATCCAACGTTTTGAGATTCTTGTTTCTATCTATCTATCTATTCTATCGATTTTTTGAATATAAGAAAATACTGATCAATATGAATAAATTTAGAAAATAGGGAAAAAATAAGATTAGAATGAAATTAACTCCTTGAAATGTTGAAAATATTCATCTTCAACACAAGAATTATATTATGAATATTCAGAATATGTCTCAGAAGGAATAAAGTTGTCCAGAAATGCCCTAGAATCCGATAATCCGTAACACCTCTATCACGACACAACCAGCAATATCAGAAGCATGGCACATTTTTTTCTGAATAGTATGATGAATTTAAAAAAAAAATCAAATCATTTACTATGCGACTTTTCAGTAAAAATCAGTTAGTTTTTGCATCTTTCACAAAAAATTGATAAAAGTAGATATATAACCAAAGCTTCGGACTCCCGAGTTTCTGATACCGTCAACTATATCCTTTCAGCTCATTATAAAAAAGCCCCACCCCTCCAAAGAAGCAGCTCAACTCCGGCAGAACCAATCAGTGAACTCGCAGCCTTCAACTTCAGCAGGAGCTTTGACAGCAGAAGAGGTTCCATCCCTGTTACTGAACCTGCGTCAGCCAGATTGAGTCTAGTAGATAGCAGAAGAGGCTCAATTCTGGACCGAAGAACATCAATCATCGATGCTGGAAAGTTCATGGATAGGTTCGATTCCAATGGGAAACGGATTTCAGTAGATATTACAAATTCACCAGAAAGGAAGCACCATACTCGTCTTGTGCACAGGCATTGAGCCACCCAGATTCCCTGAAATGGAAAACTTACGCACTTTTCGTCAATTCTCTGTGAAAATTCATATCAGAAAATTATTTTCATGACCACAGTTTTGATCAATCTTCATTAGCCTTCTAGTTCTACTACACGCACCAACTTTATCTACTTAATAAGTCAAGAATTCACATTCAATCAATTCTTTGCCAAACATTCTTCAGAAGGCCAGTAAATGAAGCTTTGCCGAATCAAGAAATTTTACAATACAATAAAAATTGCGCATATTCAGTTTTTCCGCTCGCTCCTTAAGAATCTTTCTTTTTGTCACTATAGAATCTGCAATATATTTTCCCTCTGATGGGTTAGTTTGACAAAAGTAGAACCTGAAAGATGTTGAACTTGCTATTTTTAAATCCAAAGTTGGATTTTACTGGTCTAGATGAAGAAATATATTTTCCTATGATACTATTTCTACTATATACCTGAACGAGTTTAGGCCTAAGTTTTGACAAATTTATGAAATTTGAGACAATATTTCCCCTAAATGGCGCTATGTTTAAGATTTTGATGAACCTTATTATCCCTTCAAGCCTTGATGTATAGTGATAATATACGGAATGTACTTTGAGACTGAATTAGGAACATTTTATGTACCAAGGATATCAAACTCTTTTTCTAATTGAAGGAAATTTTTCAAGTGTGGAACTCAATATCTGGCACAAGTTCTAACAGTTTTTCAATATCCTATTTATTGTCACTGAACTATTGTTTCAATGTTTGATAAATGTTTTATTCCATAGAAGTTGTTTCACTTTCAGATATTGTTTGGATCCTATAAGACTGTTTGTGCACAGGGTGTGCCATCCATAACTTTCCAATCCGAATTTTGAGCTTTGGATGGAATATCACTACCCCTCTAGCTGCAACCCCTAACAACTATCATTTTTGAATAGGATAAAGGGTCGAGTAGCACCTTGTTGGAAACGCAATTCGATTTCCTGCATGGGTGTACTTTTTTCATCGCTTTATTATTATACAGTAGTGACGATATCACTACCCCTCTAGCCGCTACCACTTAGAGCAATTATTTTTGAATAGAGATAATAAGTCGAGTACTTTTGTTGAAAAGGTAATTGAATTACCTGCATGAGCGTATTATATTTTTTCTTCGATCGCTCAACTATCAAACAGGATGAAACAGTAAACAGGGGTAGTGATATGGAATTCATTTTTTGACCCATCTGAGCGTTTTTTTCATCTCAAAGATCCAAATTCGGCTTGTGAAAGTTATTGACGGGATACTGAGTGACTCTGTATAACAATAAAGGGGTTAGAGGTTGTAGCTAGAGGGGTAGTGATATCAAACTCATTTGAACAGCCACATTTATCCCCCTTTCAACAAAGTTTGAGCTGTCCAAGCGTTTTTTTCGTTATTCCATCCTAAATCTAGGAATTCGGAATGGCAAGTTATAAATGACCCACCCTGTATATTCACTGAAATTAATGATTCTTGTGTTAGGTGGTCTGGAATCTGTAAAACTAAACCAATGAAAGAAACAACCACAGTTGATTCTTCACTTCGATTGGCCTTTTTTCTGTAGGATTCATTTCCAAGGAGGAGGTTGGAATAAAATTCTGGTTCCTTATTAAAACATATATATAATATATATCATTGAAAATATCAAAAAATAATTCACTTTTAAAACATCCAGACTGATATTTACACTGTTTTCAGATAGATTTGGACGAAACATTCTGGAATGAGTTACTGATCTTTCAAAAAATGCAAAAATACGTTTTCTAGGTATTCACAATATAAATTACTTGAAATAATCTACTAAAACAATTACGAAAATAATGACACAAATAAAAATGGAAACATTTAATCAGGGGGTACTTTCCAGTTCAACATTTTTCCTGTCTCATACAATTCTGCTAATGCATCTCCCACTTTGTTTTGCGCCTCCAGCTCTTTGTACTTCTTGTATAACTGCAAAGCTGCCCTAGCATCTTCCACTGAATCGTGCGTTTCAGACTGTATTCTCAAACCTGAAGCAACAAAATTAATTAAAACTTCAAAAATTTTCGTCGCAATTGTCATCACTTACCCAAGAAATGCCACGCCAAGAATCTCAGGGACACCATCCTGTGATGAGGAAGGTGGAATAGAAATACTGTGTCCACAACTTGTTCAGGTGGCACCACCAAATTAATAACCCTGGAAACATTTCGGTTAGAAGATGCATTGAAATCATTTTAAAAAAATTTACCTAAAGTCATTCTTCAAACCGTGTCCAACAAATATCACACCAGTATCCTGAAGATACCTCAATTTCATGTACGTCGATTTGAGTGTAGTCAGATGTTTCGAACTGAAGTTAGCGTCTAGGTCCCCAGGTTTGATTCCGGAGAATTTCGTCAAATAATCCACCACTTGTTCTTGAGTCGAGATGTAATCGTCTATGAAGGGTGTGCCCTCCAAGAGCCCTTGTCTGTAAGTCCAAAATTATATCAGTTAGAATTCCATGAGAATGATTAAAAATGGATGACATCTCTAATTGTTCGTATGGACAAAATACATACCCTCTAATGCAGGTTATCCGCGCAACTGACATTTGGGAAGGTTTGACCGTTGACAATTTGCCATCGCTGCGCAGTTCAGACTCCTCCTGATTCAATGTTACAAACTCAGCATCCATAGCAACTAAATCGCCAGGTTTTAGAGTTTCACGATCTTTGAGAGGTGTGAAAGTTATTCCAGCTGTACCGCCGTTTCTAGCTAAACAAACGTCCTCGGTGAAAACCTCCTGAAATAGAATTAGTTAAAAAAGGAAATTTCAACCTTGAATTCGACTTACCCTTGTGAGTGTTGGGTGCACTTCAGTTGAAGCTTTGAACACCTCCGGAGTGGAATAGAACAAGACGCACGGAGTTTTCCAGTCTAGACTGAACCAGACCACCTCTTGGGCTGGAACGGGACAGATACTGAAGTCGTTGAATAGATACCATTTGTTGTCGGAAACTTCTACTCCTTTCGGAACGTAACAGTCAGGTACTTTGATCAACGCTACTAGGTTATGTTTATCATGGCTACCACTGGTACCACTGTCTTTCACGTAGCATACAACTGCGGACAGTTCGTATCTAGTTGAGATCTCGCTGTCATGATCAACACCATTTTCTTTGGTCGTGGATTTCTAAAAAAAAATAGTTTAATCATTTCAATACATTAAGATAGCTAAAAGATCAATATCTCATCGATAACAGACAGAAGTTCAACTCTTGATATAAACAGTATTAACTTACATCTTCTTCTTCTTTCACGATGGTGAGAATAATCATTTTTGAGATTCATTTCTATTGCTAGCGGCAACCAATTGTTACTGCAATATGGATTGTTCGAAGGAATCGTTGGAGGAGCATTATCGAAACTGTGCCTGAACCTACAACCTAACCTTGAGCAGCTATCTCCATATCTACAAGGTTTGGTGCTCATTCCTGGTTAGGGGTGGACGACCTCAGAGTATCAGGTAAGTTGGCCTTCGCTACAACCTTGTCCATTTGATTCTGCCAAAACTGTTTGTGCGATGGGTTATGCAGGCCGGTGTTGATTGCTAGGAGCTTGGGCAAGGACTGAAAAAGGTTAAGTTGAAACCACAACATCGTTACAATAAAAAAATTCACTCACCTGCAAAATCCTTTTCTGCGTTGTTGGCGTGAATTTTCCGCAAACGTCGCACCACGCTGGGGTTGTTTGTTGGGGGCACAGAGACCTCTTCAGGATATCGCAGAAACTCCATTCGTCCCTTTCTGGTTCGCTGGTCGGATAGTTGAGATTGCACGCCAAAGACATGGATTCCTTCTTGACCTGAATCATATCAATCAATATTAGTTTCAGAATGTTCCAGTGAAACAGCAGCAACTAAATCATTGTTACTTACGGTATTAGAGCACTTCAAACATTTATTTATTTGCAATTGTTTTGTTCCAAAGAGATTACTGATATCAGATTCTTCTTCCCTCTTTTCTTCCTCTATCTTGATTTCACTGATTCCACCTGTAAAAAACACCTGCAAGTCTAAGCCAGTCAACAAGTAACAAACAACTTACCGTTGGATTTCTTCCTTTCGTTTGATATTTTCGGGAAATCAGTTTCTCTATATACGAAAGGCTTTCTCGCAGCCTTCCTCTCCTCCTTTTTCTTCTTGTTCTCAATCAGCTCAACATGCATCTGATGAAGCATGAATCTGTTCCAACTCTTCGGATAAAATTGTGTGAATTAGGCATATTCATTGAAAAAATTCATTGACATTACCTGTATCAATGCACACAGATCGACTTTACTTTTTGCATCAGCGTGGAGATCGCTGAGGATCAAGCTGAGGGCTGAAGCCTCTGGAACAGTTCGGAAGGCTCTTAGGAAGTTCCCAGGCTGACAAGGGACAGTATTCGAAAGAGATAACATGTGGAAGAGAAAACCAAGTTCGCAGGATAAACAAAATTCTTTGTCACAAAGATGCGACATCAGTGCCGCTCTGAGAGGTTCTGAGAAATAGAGGACCTGAAAAATAACAAAGTTATTTCAATTCACTCGTGTAAGGAGGTTGATTCGGTAGATAATAAAAAAAAGAATGTAATTTACCTGCAACATTCCGTTGCAATATGCATTGGGCAAGGTCGATTCCAAACCGGAAAATGCAGTCTTGTTGTACTGATCAAATTGGAAGTCATCACTTCCCAGCTTGCTATATTTCACATCCAATTTCCTGTAACGTTTCGGAATGGCAACGAAATTTAAATTGTCTTCCGGAACCTTCGCTTTATTTTCTGGGGAGTTTTTGTAATTCATAGGGTAGCCATTCCTTCCAAGATTATAGATAACCTAAATTAAACAAAATTAAAATGAGTTTTTAAGTCCAAGAACCAGGAATAAACGGATTACTACTGCGTATCTTCATGAGACACCAAATACTGAAACATGCATTAATGGTTACAAAAATCAAGGGAAGGAAAAATGAAAAATTCCTCCAACGGTTCGAAAAATAATTTATTGTCCTAAACTAATATCACATAATAGGTATTCGCCCAAAAAATCAATTTCTAATATTGATAAAAAAATCAATCGAAGAGAAATGATAGTAATCTAGTGAAACGAACTACAGTGCTAATATCAAGTGAAATGAACTACAGGTAACTTATCAGGCCTCACTTGGTTTCTCCTGGTTGTCCTTGGATTGGTGCGTATCCTATGGGTCCCTGCATTTTCATAGTACGAAGAATTTCTGGATCTATTCTTGGGGCCCTTCTGTAATAATATCGAATTCTTTCAGGCATGCAACTCAGATGCAATTTCAACTACTCGTTCTACTTTTTACAACTTCTGGATTCTTCAAAATCAAGAAATTAAATCAGCCAAATATGACATTTGATGATACTGATCAGAACATTTCAAATTTTGACAAATCAACTCAGTTTGAAAATATGAGTTTTCATTTTCATTTTAGAATCTTGTCAGAGATAACTTGCTAAAAGTTTCAACAACATTATAGCTAAACTGATCAGTTACACAAATATGGAATCAAATTGGCATGATTTCTCACAAAAAGACTTCCTCTCAAAATTCAGTTCGTAAGATTAGGTCACTGTTGTAAAATAATATGAGGACCATTTGATTTCTTGAATGATCTTATATCAATTTCCAAATTTAAGAATTTGAAAGAACTGGATTGACTTACCTATATACTTTTTGGGTTAATTGCTCTGGCCAGGAGGATGATAGGGTAACATGGGGGCCAACAACTGGCACTGGAACGGAGGCCAATGGAACATTGTAATCATCTATATCAAATGAGGGTATCTGGAGAACATGATCAGCATGTTCAGTGATATTCGAGTATGTGTTTGAATATCGGTTCAGGGCATGTCGAAAACAGATGAATTTGACCCATATTATCCCCGAAAGCCATTGCTTGACTGGTTGCTGCCACATCGAAAGTCATACACATCCCACCTAAATAAACAAAAAATTAGTACCATAAATAACAAATAAAAAGGTTATAATTAAAATGATTTAAAAAAACGTTATTTCCATAACTTACCTGGGGGGTCTATCTGGTGTAAACAAATTCTAGGCTCTGCTAACGCAATAGTATCGCACAGTTGTATCTGACCAAGTCCAGAAACAACGGCTAACTTCGATGACACTGAAGGTAAAAATCTCAGATACAACGGATCTGTAACTACAGCAATTGGAGACACAGCACGCATCATTCTCAAATCATAAACCTTCAAAAACCTATCCACTGTCAAATTCCCATGTCTGAAATTGAGTTATATAAATATTCATGAAACAGGAGTAAAAATTGTTAGACATACCTTGTACTAAATCCGCATGTGACCAGAAGGTTTCCTTGGACATCAAAATCGCTCAAGCTCCCTGTATGGGTTTCTAACTTATGCTCTACATTCAATGTGATTGGATCTCTCAGATCTATCCTTCCTAAAGGATTCCCGCAGAGGACAAATCTCGAATGTGGCCTCATCATTACACAACCTGTTTCTCCTACATCAACCTATAATAAAGCAACATTTTTATATTCATCAATAAATATTATTTCAACAGAATGATTACGAAAAATATGAATATCAAGTTTGAGCTTAAGTTCCGGCAAAAATAACCTCAACTTTAATTGTCCTCAAACAAAGTGTCAGAATCAGCTGATCTTCGAAAAATATACAAACTGAAGAGTAAATATAACCTAATCTGAGTAAAAACTGTTTTCTCCAATGATTTTTGTACAGTTCAAATCAAAGCTAAATGTTCTATTTGTACAATTTGAAAAATTAACCTGCAGGAATTTGGTAGAAGTCCTGATTCTTTGATAAGTTTGATTATGAACATTCAGAGATAAATTCAGGAAAATTTTAAGGTATGAATTGAAAGCCAAAAAAAAGTGCATCCTACAACAATTGATAATATCTATTAGTACTCACTGTTGTCAATTCTCTGGAATATTCCACATTGAAATCAATCAGTTTGGCTTGATGCCCACCCATGAGAATTCTTGATGGCGATACTTGCAACATACACTGCATTTCATTCAAATTTGGGCTCCTAGAATAATGTAATAGTTAACTAAAGAGCTGCACAACTTGAGAGCTGAATAAACTTACGTGTGAGTTAGAAGTGGTATACCTCTCCTCATCTGAAATCTTAGGGAACTAGCAGTTAATGCCAATATTCCATTGTCTAAAGTTAAAATTTGTCGGACGTCTTGAGTTGCATGTACTTGAAAAGAAGTATACTTTTGCAAAGCCCCAGTATAATAAGATGTTACATGACCCTGTAAAAATACACGTTAGAGGTGATATTGACGTAAAGAAAGAAGCTTACCCCTTGATTTCCCATCCATACTAACTCCTCATTTTTATCAAATGCAATTGCAGAAACTCCAAATCTCTCAGCACCATCTGCGAATATGCATTGCGTTTGTACATACTCTGAATCAAATCCAACCAGATGAGCAGCCTCTGGTGAAGCAACCATAGCTAACTGGAATTAAATTGAATATGAAACTCTGTATAAGATTGTTAATTTCTATAAAAAACTTACCCCTGTTTCGTCAAAATACATATTATATTTTTATGTAGAGCGCGGTTCAGTTCATAACATAAAGGCTTCTTGTATTTTTGTCAGAGATGTACAACAGATTATTCGGTCACTGCACTCCTACTACAAAATAAATAGTCAAAATCACTAAAAATATTTTTGGTTAGCTGTCAAAACAAATTGTCAACACTGACACAGTTCACTGACACTAAAACACCACAAATTATCAAACACAGACTAAAGATGCTAGAACAGACAACAGAATATATAGCTCTATTCGGGTTCACAAATGACAGTTCTAGAACTGTACGGAGTTGCACAGTTCATGTTCCGCCTCCAGACTGATTAGTTTTGCGTTCGGGTTTAACGAATCCGAGAACACTCCGAAAGATTTCCCGCCCCCTCGCTTGGGCAGGTACTGTTTTAGGGTTATTCTGGATGCATATGCCATCGATAATATTCAATAAAAAAACTCCTCATTCAGTATTTTCAAAAAATAGGGGTGAGTCCCCTCTGGAAGGAATGCTACACTGAAATTCGTACCTCTGTCAAATTGTCATTACAGTACGTTACGGATCAGTTCCATGAGTGTCACCAGCTGGACCTGTTCCAAAGTAATTTTCTGCAATCTCAAATGCTTGATTCACATTCACAATGGACGTAACTTAAACATAGCACATACGTAAAAATCAAAGTTAAAACTACAAAATCCACACGAAAATATTCACATGTTCAACTTTGCGTTTGAAGAATTTCTATGCTGCCAGCAGAAAAATATAACCCCCACGGAAATGTCAACTGTCAAATTGACAAAATACGAAATCCCAATCAGAAAACACATGTGAATTTCCAGGAGTGAATTGCACAGCGAAAAGTTGAGAAGTTTCTGATATTTCAATTTAAAACTGAAACAAAATGAGTACTATTTTAGAAAAAATTGCTGCTATCGAAGCAGAGGTGAGAAAAATTGAGCGTAATACGATTTCGGTTCTTGTTAAATAACCTCATTTTTTTGTTCTGCAGATGGCAAGAACACAAAAAAACAAAGCAACTGCTGGACATTTAGGCTTATTAAAAGCTCGATTAGCTAAATTAAGACGAGAATTGATCACCCCCCAAGGGAGGTGGCGGTGGTACAGGAGAAGGTTTTGATGTGGCCAAGACAGGAGATGCAAGAGTAGGTTTTGTTGGTTTTCCATCTGTAGGGAAATCAACATTACTCAGTACGTTAGCCGGTGTTTATTCTGAAGTAGCAGCATATGAATTTACAACCCTGACAACTGTTCCAGGTTGTATCAAATATAAGGGAGCTAAAATTCAGGTTGGATCATTTGAAGACTGTTCAGTTTCAACTTGATAGAGTAACAGCAGTTAATAGCTTTTTTAAAAAATATACTCACTTGCTCTATCTGGTTTAAGACTGTCAATTCTTTTAAAAATCAAATTTAATTCAATGAAATTTCAGTTGCTAGATTTGCCTGGTATTATTGAAGGAGCTAAGGATGGTAAAGGTAGAGGTAGACAAGTAATAGCTGTAGCAAGGACTTGCAGCTTAATATTTCTTGTGTTAGATGTGTTGAAACCACTAGTTCATAAAAAATTAATTGAACATGAATTGGAAGGTTTTGGATTACGATTAAACAAACAACCACCTAATATTTACTTCAAGAAAAAAGACAAAGGTGGAATAAATTTGAATTGCATGGTAATGATATGAAAATTACATTAATAAGTTCTCTGATCATCAACATTATTGAAGGTACCACAATCTGAATTGGATTCTGATACTGTTAAAACCATCCTTTCTGAGTATAAAATACACAATGCAGATGTAACTCTCAAATATGATGCTACTAGTGATGACCTTATTGATGTTATTGAAGGAAATAGGATTTATGTGCCTTGTATTTACCTTCTGAATAAAATAGGTATTTTGATAAAATATTTCAATTTTGGTATATTTTTCACAATATTTTGTTAACAGATCAAATTAGCATTGAAGAACTGGATGTTATTTATAAAATACCACATTGTGTGCCTATATCAGCCCATCATAAATGGAACTTTGATGATCTTCTTGAGAAAATGTGGGAGTACTTGAAGCTTGTAAGAATGTATGTAAACTTTACAATATTGTATTGATTTTTTGTTGTGAATTGATCATTTCCTGATGCTGAAGTCATACTCTCATTGTTTTTATTGAATATTTTGTTGTGAGCTTACTAATCATCTTATGAAATTAAAATGAAATTCCACTCCATCTTTTGCAGATACACCAAACCAAAAGGACAATTGCCAGATTACAGTTCCCCAATTGTGTTACACTCAGATTACACATCTGTTCAAGATTTCTGTAATAAACTTCATAGATCAATTGCAAAGGAATTCAAATAGTAAGTTTTATGAAAACATTTTATATCACCTCCTATAACATTTTCATTTCAGTGCATTGGTTTGGGGTTCATCAGTAAAACATCAACCACAAAAGGTTGGTTTGGATCATATTCTTTGTGATGAGGATGTTGTTCAGATTGTGAAGAAAGTTTAAAAAAAGAAGCAAATGAAGTTTTTAAGAGTAATTGACAAAAGTGAGACATCTGAGATATTTTTAAATAATTCATACAATAAGAATGGAAATGTTGAACTATTAGATGTATTTGAGAAAATACTTGGTTATATATGAGCCTGAATATTTCAAGATGTTTAACTTCCTGCATTTCTGAAATGTATGCCTGTGAATGAATAAAAATTATTTCATTCAAATTTTTTTCTTGTTTTATTATAAGGTGGAAATGAAATAAAATAATTTCACAACTTTTAGATGGTTTTGAAGTCTTTTACTGCTTGATGTTCTTCAATTATAGGTATTACTCCAGCTACTGGCTGAGAACCAAAGTTTTATCACATCTCTATTATAAACCTAATATACAAAAAACCTTGGTTGTAAAATCATATAAATTGGAAGTTTATTTGTTTTTATTTATACATCAATAAGATGGCTAATGGTGCGTTCCTTAGTTAGCACAGCACCTTTTAAGGTGAAAAATAGTAATTTAGAACGATTTTTCTTATTGAATTATGATCTCAAAACTACATATATGGAACAGAAATATCCGTTTGCCAGACTTCTGGCGTGAAGCAATCCACATGCCAGACGCCATTTTTCATGTAAGAAAATTTTCAAGTAAGGCTAATTTTTCGATATTATCCAATTAAGGTATAGAGAAGTACATAAGTAATTAGCCAGACATCTACCATATCTCTAATTTAGTTCTATCGAGGTATTTCCAAAACCAATTTTACAAGCCCATTTCTCTATGAGAAATATCTTGGCGCTTTGAATTGTATTCAAAAGAGCATTTCATATGTTCATAATTTTCTTCTCTCTGCAAGATTCATTTAACGTGTGTTTTATGATGAATTCATTTCAGATCAGTACACAATAAACATTATACTACAAGCCTCTTTTCTTCAGAATTTATAGAAATTTGGATACCCAAATAAGACAAACAAACATTCTCTCGATTTTTTATTAACTACAAAGGGACTATATGAAATTAAATTGAATTTTTGCCCTCATCTTCACAAATAGAAGAGTTTCCTTATCGTACCTGAACCATTCAGTTTCACATTTTGCAGCGTGTTCTACTCACGAGTTAAAGTTTCGGAGAGTTGAATTTTTCTTTCTTTCAATTTTGTTAAAACGTCTAAAGTATCTGACTCGAATATTTGGTACGATAAGATAGGTAGGTACGCGGTTCATTGAATAATTTCAATGTTAAAAACTGAGGAATGATGATTGGAGCCTAGTTTTTTCTTTGAATTCTTGGAAACTTTTTGGGAAATTCGTAACAATCTAAATAGAAAAGAACTAATTAGCTGCGAGTGACTAACGTATAAATTTGAGAGAAAAGGGAAATATTTTTATTCGATAGTAGCCTTTTATTAGAAGCTATAAGGTGAGTTTTGAATACCTATATCATTCATGTTAAACTATATACTCGTAATGGTGCGAAATTTCAAATACTGAAAACTGCTAAATTTTTTTATTCGCTCTTGAAACAAAATAATATGTGGAGGGTGAGTTTGAAAAAAAAAGCATAACTACTGTTATTCAACCTTCATTATTGGAAGAGTATTATATTTTACGAATTAACAAGATATTCTGAAATAAATTATAAAGATTCAGATTAATATATCCATAAAGATTTTGTATCACTAGCGAAATGAATACTACAGTTTCCGCTGTACTGTCAGCATCCGTTACTATATATGAACTTTATTTTAGCCTCAGCTACTTGACCTATAATATATTTTTCAATAAAGTGTTCACAATCTAGAACTTTTTCAGTGTAAACAATTTCTGTCGAACGGGGTAAGATCTCTATGGGGATCTAGCTGGCCATAATTTCGCTCACTCCTTTTTTAGGACATTTTTTAGTCACAAGTCACTACAGAATGTGCGATTCAAATTTTGAATCAACCTACTATGAAACTAAGAATGGAATTCATTGTAACAAATAGTTTCTCATCACTTTTACTACACATTCTTCAAAGTAATTAGATATGAACTATGCGAATTTGTTATTCTCAATAATACCTTCAACCGTCAGAAAGCCATGGTCATATTCTTTTTGCTGACCTATTTTATTTATTCAAATTTTAAGTTTTATTATTCTCAAATATGAATAATCAATGTTCGACACCGTTAGTTCAACTAAGTCAATTCACAACCCTTTGGGTGTTCAATTGCCTTCTAGAGTATAGGAGTATGATGATTTCGTTGGCTCACATTATGAAAGTAATTTCGGAATGATAGATATAGAATGGCTTCCGGTCTGATCAAAATGAACCCTAATTTCGGTGGGATTTTTAATGTACTCAATTTGATCAATAGGTAGCTTCAACGCAGTATGATGTTCAAACTAACCACGCTCTTTCTTGCTCTGGGCTTTTGCTCAATGGTTCTCACAGCATCAAACGATTCGGATCCTGTAGTATCGTCACCTCTCGGAAATTACAGAGGTTCTATTATGAAAACTCCATTGGATAAGCCCATATATGCCTTTCGAGGCATACGCTATGCAGAACCACCAATAGGGGAGCTACGATTCAAGGTAAGATGAATCTACTCGAATTCAAAAGTATAATTTTTGTCCTTTTCCCAAAAGACATAATTTGATGAATCAAACTATGAAACGGTTACGATATTTCCTAATTTTTAGCCTCCTGTACCAATTAAGAAACATATCGAAGACCATGATGCTTCGAAAGATCCTCCATTATGTCCCAACCACCCATGGGAGATGACCCTATATCTGAAGATTGCCTTTTTCTCAACGTCTACATTAACAAGGTACATCACTGTTTTACGAAAACTCTTGAACTGGTACTAAATTGCCTTGGTTTCAGTTGCCGTCTGAAACTGAGAAATTGAAGAGACCAGTTTTGGTTATCATCCACTCCGGCGACTTTGAAAGTTTGTCCTCTAGGAGCAACTTTATCGGCCCAGAATACCTCATGCTTCAAGACATCGTCCTGGTAACTTTCAATTACAGATTGGGAGCCCTTGGTGATGAATATAACTAGATGAATATTAGCATCTTTACTAAACCTAGCCTTTTTTAGGATTCATAAGCACTGGAGACAAAGCAGCTCCTGGAAACTTAGGTTTAAAAGACCAAGTTGAAGTACTCAAATGGATCAAAGAGAACATCGAAGCTTTTGGTGGTGATCCAAACTTAGTGACCCTATATGGAAATGGTTCGGGTGGGGCGTGTATCAACCTACATATGGTCTCACCTCTTTCGAAAGGACTCTTTCACAGAGCTATAATGGCTGCTGGAACAGCTTCTGGTATATATGCTTATGGCAAGAGTCTTTTAGAACTTACGAAGAAGCAGGCAAGAGTCGTTGGATGCCCTGATGATTCTTCATCAAACATTATGGAATGTTTGAAGTCGAAATCTGCAGAGGAACTGGGAAAATCTCTTCCTAAACTGGTGGGTTTGAATTGTGAAATATTTTTTACACTTGAGTTTTTGTAACAAATTGAAGTTTTTCTCTGGTAGAAGCCTGGACCTGATGGTGTAGCTATATGGAAGCCAGTTATAGAAGAAGATTTTGGGCAAGAGAGATTCTTACCAGATCACCCGTTAAACTGGTTCTCGAAGGAAAAATCCATGAAGTTCCACTGATTCTAGGTTACAATTCAGACGAATTTTCAGATAAAGCCATAAGTATTGTATGTTGATTTTAATGTACTTCTATCTATGTAATTGCCTCGTTTTTTCTTCAGAATTGTTCCAGGACTCAGAAAGGTTACAAAGATTCAACGATAACTGGGAAAAAGAAGCTTCAAAACTATTCATGTATGATTATGATAAGTCACGATGTGCTGCTATCAGTAAAGACTTGAGAAACTTTTATTTCGGAAACAAGAAAATTGACAATTCCACCCTTGATAAATTGATTGAGGTACTCTTCTCGAGGTTCTTGAAAAAAACACTTTCTCCTACATATCTTTGTAGATTTTCAACGATGGGCTAGTAGGTTATGAGGTTAATAGAGCCGCCAAGATAATTTCATTGAAAAGCAAGAAACCAGTGTATTATTACTACTATATCCACAGAGGCGAAAACAGTTTCTTCAACCCAAAAGAAGGACCTACACCAAGAGGTTGTCAAACATTTTTTTTCAAATTTATATTGACTCCTGCCTTTCAGGTCCTGGTCTCTATGATGACCTTATACTTCTCACAACCATTTCCAAATTGTTTCCCAAAATAGAGAAAAACGATTCAGAATTTGGTATTGTTGAAGAACTCACCAAAGCGATAGAAGATTTTGCTAGGACAGGGTGAGTAAAAACCATTTTTTACCAGTTTAATTCATTCAGTACTTTTCGCAGAATACCTGCTGCAGCAAAAGATCCCATAAGTAGTTGGCCCACTTATAACATAAGGACTCAGAAGTACATGGAAAGTGGCATAGTATGTGTAATGAAAGAAAAACTGCATAGCAAACGATTTGAAGAATGGGAAAAACTATTCCCCATAATGAAGTATGCAATTGTTCAAGATTCCTCACACTGTCAACCATGAGGTTCCTACAGAGTGTCAAATAAATATAGAAAATATACATATTGGAAGATTTTTCTTATTTCCTTTACTTAATTTCACAAATTTACTGCATCTAGAGATATATTTCGTTGAGATTGAAGAAATAAACGAATTAAATATGCGATATATCCCAACTTATATCATTAATTAGCGAATTAAAGGAATTTCTGCCAAACAATTCAAATCGAGGATATAATGATAATCAATATCTATAACGGACTCGATTTCTCATCATGTCCAAAATAAAAAAACCTCAAAACCCTGATGTCCTTTGGTCATAAAATCCTCATTACTAGAAACTTCAATAGTCAAAATATCCTTTTGAAATTGCTACTACAAAGATTCCTGAGAAATCTTAACTTTATTTTAAATTACCCTCATACACATTATACCCAAGAAGAAATGCAAATCATCTACCTGTTTTCTTGACTATTCTTCCTCCATAACGGCTGTTTACAAAGAAAAATATTCCTTCTCCACCGACTGATGAAAATTCAAAGAAAGGTGAGATCACCTCATAAAAATCAACCGACAATTAATTCCAAACCAGAAATCGACCAATTCAGAATTGTTTCAAACAAGTAAAATGACTGAACTCAACTGAAATCCAGCTACCTAGTGATATAAGAAAAAATTATCCAAAATAAAAACAGAATTAAAAAACGTCTACAAAATAATTTAAACAATAATCTATACTGGAAGCAGTTGAACTATCAAGAAACTATCCCTGAAAACGGAAAAATGGGAAGACTTTACAGAAATCTGAACAACACAAATGAATGCGAAAGTTGGTTAAATAATTTAAACACAAAAGCAACCCTCATCAAGTGCAACCCATTCAAAGTCTTTTGATCTTTTGATTCAGAGAGCTAAAATAATACAATACATATTCCCATACCGTATCATATGTAGATTAGGATAAGGCATACCATGTAGCCAGAAATAAAGTGAGTCGAAAAAAAGATCAGATTAATACAGAAAAATCCACCGAAACATTGGTGGTAGGAAAATCCTTGTTTTATTAACATCGTCTTTCTTGACCTGTAGGCATCGAAAACAATCAGCTGATAGCAATGTTACGTGTGATTGAAGTGGCGTACCTTCTTAATCAAAACAATTTCTCGGTACATTAGCTTGTACAAGGTTACGACTTCTTTCATAGAACTTCAAAGTCTAATTCTCATGAAATAGCAGGCTGTATTTCCCAAGTCTTTAAGATTTCGTTTCGAGAATTACTTCAATAATGAAAAGAACCTACAAAACCCTTTGGGTGCGCTCATGTCAAAGGAAAACTGGATTATCCATTATCTACTTTATGGAGAATCATATATCAAATGCACTTGAATATCCAGTTCCGAGAATTATCGCCGTTTATTATTCAAAACATGATTCTGCATGATCTTGGGAATTTGTTTTCTGCACCATTCCATATGGGAGGGAAAGGGAGATTAACAAATCAACCAAACGAAAAATATTCACATTTGCATAAAAAAAACTTCATGCGGGTTTATCGTTCAGAATTCCCCATAGATTATTCTTCCCAGAAATAGTTGTTGCTGGTCGATTCGTTATTCAAAACATTTTTGTCTTCTGTTGATAAATAAAGTTGAGGTATTTAAGGAGATATTCCACTCAAGAACTGGTAGTACCTTCATCGAGGTGGAGGTGTGAGGTTTTAATATTAAATGTGAGTAAAGAAATGAACGGGATGGTTGAAGAACATCTGTAGATTTATTTCAATAAATGTCCGAATTGTTCGTGGAATAGATTATTTATACTGGCAATTTCTAGGCAGTCCACTTACTATTGTTCTAAAATATCTCATTTTTTCAATTGATTTTGTAGAATGTTTCCTGCCATATTTCTCATCGCTTTCCTAGGAATCTGTCAATCAGTTCTCACTGAAGATTCCAAGCAATCAAATCCTATGGTAACATCTTCATTCGGAACTTTCCAAGGATCACTTTTGGAAAATTCATTTGGAAAGACAATTTTTGCATTCAGAGGCATCAAATATGCTGAACCACCTGTAAAAGAACTAAGGTTTCAAGTAAGGTTTCCGTATTCCTTTTCAATCATTGGGACCTCATTGTTCATTTCCTTCAATAGCCTCCGGTGCCTATCAAGAAATATGAAGGAGTTTATGATGCCAAACAAGATGGCCCTTCCTGTCCACAACCAAACACTCCAGATCCTACTTCTGAGGACTGTCTTTTATTGAACGTCTATACCACCAAGGTAAGATTAATTAAACGTACACATAATAAAACAAATGAACCATTATTCTTCCTAGTTGCCTGATGGAAAGGAAAACCCAAAAAGACCAGTTATAATACATTTACATGCTGGAGGATTCTATGGTGTAACTAGTAGAAGTAACTGGGCTGGACCACAGTACTTCATGAACCAAGATATCGTTTTGGTCACTCTGAATTACAGATTAGGAGCCCTTGGTAAGCTCATAGACTGTACCTAGATAACTCAATAACCTAATTCCAAATTCTCTTAGGTTTTCTCAGTACTGGGGACAAAGAAGCTATAGGCAATAATGGTTTAAAGGATCAAGTTGTTGCTATGAAATGGGTTAAAGAAAATATCGAAGCTTTCGGAGGAGATCCCAACTCAGTTACCATATTTGGGTACAGTGCAGGAGCAATGAGTGTCAGCCTTCATTTAGTATCGCCAATGTCTAAAGGACTCTTCCATAAAGCAGTTATAAGCAGTTCCTCTTCTCTCGGAAATTTCCCTCTAGGAAGACACCAACTAGATGTTGCCAAAAGATTAGCGAAAATACTCAAATGTCCAGTAGATTCAACAGCCAATATGGTGAAATGTTTCAAGGGAAAATCTGCAAAGGAACTTGGAGATTCCATATTGCCTCTATTCGTAAGTGTTAATTATTGATGAGTATATTGTGTTTCAAAGGTGATTTTTAGGAAATAGGATTTGAGCCTGTTCTCTTATGGAAGCCTGTGATTGAGCCAGACTTCGGGCAAGAAAGATTTTTAATAGATCACCCTATAAAATTGATCCAGGAGGGAAAATTCCAGAATGTTCCAGTTTTAGCTGGTATAACTGCTGAAGAATTTGGATACAAGTCGATCAGTGAGTTTGAAATTTTATTTCGAATTGATCTTTTCATTTCATGAATTGAACGTTTTCAGGTCTCCTTCAAAATTCTGCTCATTTGCAAACCTTGAACAGCGATTGGGAAAAATACGCTCCAGTATTTTTCCTATACGAGAGATACACAGAGCGTTCCAAAGCCATAAGTCGAGGACTGAAATCTTTCTACTTAGGTGGCAAAAAAGTTGATAATTCTTCTCAAGAGCAACTATCACATGTACGGAAAATTCAATTTCAATTGATCGATTGTAAACATCATTATTTTTCAGTTGTACAATGAAGCTCAAAGTGGTTTCGCTGTCAACAGAGCTGTTAAATTGCTTTCTGAAAAGAATACGAAGCCTGTATTCTACTACAAATTCAGCTACAAGGGAAAATACAGCCATTATTATTTACCTGGAACCAACAACACCGTTACTGTCGGTTAGTGTTTATCAATTTTTTCTTAATTAGAATTCAATTGTTGATATCCACAGGTGCTGTCCATCACGATGACCTGATCTATCTCTTCTACATCTCCACCTTATTCCCGAAATTCGAGAAGACTGATAAAGAATTTAAAACAGTTATGAAGATGACTACTTTATGGAGTAACTTCGCAAGGACAGGGTTAGTTGGTTGAATTCTTCAAAGACTTCAATCTCCTCATTTTTCTGATTTCAGGAAACCAATACCTGAGACTTGCGGAAGAGTTGACTTCGCCGAGTGGGAACCATATAATTCAAAGACCCAGAAATATTTGGATATCGGTGAAGTTCTCAAGCCTAATGAAAAACTTTACGAGGACCGCTATGCTGAATGGGAGAAGTTGTTCCCTCTTTCTCAGTACCAGAAAGTGGAAGACATATCTTACTGACATAATTTTAAGGCTAAATGAAATTAATAAACTTCTGAATTCTTAATATCTAATTATTTTCTTAACACTATAGTTATATAGCAGAGAACGAACTAAATATTAGAATATCGTTCAATATGAACATTTCATGTGGAAAACTCAGTCTTCTGGTGCTAGGGTTAGAAGAGAAAAATGAACAGAAAAATTCACCGTTCATATTGAATGCTTGTTACAGCTCCTAGTGAACTTCATGCAGGCTTCAGCGGTTTTATTTATGTATGTTAATTAACCAAAGAATATTATGTGAAGACACTTTCATAAATGAATGATATATGAAGCTGAAAAAAAGTATTCCAAGATCCAATTTTTTTATCATCGTCTTCGCAAATGATATAGAAAATCTTATAATTCAACTGATACACATATTTCTCATTCTTAATTCGACGAATGGAAAATTCCAGACCTCAGTCAATCCAATTCAAACCGCAACTCAAGTAATGACCTGGAGTAATTTTTCAATTTAAATTATTTGATCGAATCACATTACAGAAGTTTTACATTAGAAATTAACGAAGAGAAATTCGAAAAAATCTGGTTTATTCCTGGATTTCTGAAGTGTTTCGTGTTCTATGTTCCTTAGCCTTCCTTCTGACGATATTAGCACTTTACCCCTCTTTCAATGAGTGTCTTTTTCGTTAATTTTCATTCTGATTATGCAAATTGTTAATCGCATGATCTGTAGGCCACTTAAGTTAATTGTGCATTACTTTATATAAAGGGCAACATAATTTATAGCCTTAGTAGTTTGTAAGACTCGGCTTTGATATGTGAACTGCAATTTTTCCAAGTGAGTAGGAGAATATCATTCTCAAAATTTCTCCTCAGAAAGTATTATTTTTCCTTCAAATGTCTGAAGAGCCTTATGTACAAACAGTGTGTAACGTTGATTTCGATCAAATAACTTATTCATACCTTTTGCACAATTTCAGGATTTATCCATGACGATTCTGAGTTAAATTTTTTTAATTTCTTGCAGAATGATTCGACAAGTTTTTTTACTTGTTTGCATCGGTCTGGCAGTTGCCAGACCAGATGTTAAGATGGTGATTAACAGTGGACAAACCCCTATCGTTACATCCCCCTTAGGGCAGTATCAAGGTATTCTGATGACGACTAGATTAGGAAAAAAAATCTTTGCATTCAGAGGGATCCCTTATGCTCAACCACCTACAAACGAATTGAGATTCAAGGTAACTTAAACATAACTATCATGATAGGATATCAAATCTTTGACCTCAAATGATCTCAATTATCATTCTTCTTTGGAATATGAATGGTCTGATCTGATCTCGATCATTTTTCATCTAATATTTTCCAGCCAGCAGTACCAGTAGCTAAGCACGAAGGTGTCTTCAATGCATCAGAAGATGGCGCTGTATGTCCTCAAAACACAGTAGATCCAATTTCAGAAAATTGCCTACTGCTCAATATATACACGAGCAAAGTAAGTTTTCGATTTTAAATTTAGCCCCAAATGCATTCGATTCATTTTTTCAGCTTCCTAAAGGTGCAGACAGCCAAAACTGCCTGTCATAGTTTACATTCACGCAGGTGAATTCAACAGTTTATCCGGTAGGAGCAACAGGGCTGGCCCAGAGTACCTTTTGGACCAAGAAGTGTTGTTGGTCACCTTCAACTACCGTTTAGGAGCACTAGGTACGAATGATTGAGCTATATCTGAATTACTTCTGAATCATGATATTCCTTAGGCTTTTTGAGCACTGGTGATAAGGAAGCCCCAGGAAATAATGGACTCAAAGATCAAGTCCTTGCTTTAAGGTGGCTGAAGGAAAACATAGAAGCCTTTGGAGGAGATTCTAATTCTGTTACCCTCTACGGATACAACTCAGGAGCTGTGAGCGCTACCTTGCATTTGTTGTCACCGATGTCTAAAGGATTGTACCACAAAGTTATAATAAGCAGTGCTTCTCCACTAGGTCAATGGCCTATTGAACACAACCAAATGAGTTTGGCGAAAAAACTCGCGAAATCAGTTGGCTGCCCTGATGATACGTCCGCTAACATCATCAAATGCCTGAAAGGAAAGCCAGCTAATGAGCTAGGAGAGGCCCAATCTAAACTATCTGTGAGTGATTTTATAGGACTCGTTGAAAATTCATCTTTTATTCAAATTATCATTCATGAAACTAAAACGTTTCACATTTTCCAGGAATTTGGAAATGAGCCCCTATTCACCTGGAAACCAGTGATTGAAGATGATTTTGGCCAGGAGAGATTCCTAGTGGAACATCCAGTGAATTTAATGCGCGAAGGAAAATTCGAAAAAGTGCCAATACTAACAGGAGTAACTTCTGATGAATTTGCTGGGAGAGCAGTTGGTAAGACTGTTTAATTTTCATCTAGTTTCGAATCTATCTGATTTTCTTTCAGATATCTACAAGAATGCAGATCTTCTCAAGGAGTTGGATGAACATTGGGAGAAAAATGCTCCTATTATCTTCATGTACGAGAGAGATACTGACCATTCCAAGACAATCAGCAAAGCTCTGAGAGCCTTTTACTTTGGGGACAAGAAGTTTGATAATGCTACTTTATCCCACATGACTCAGGTAGATTCTTATCATTTTATATGAGCGGTTTTTGCTTAATTATGATTACTTTTAGATTTACGCTGATGCCTTGACTGGCTTTGGAGTAAACAGAGGAGTCAAGTTGATAGCAGAAAAGAATACTCAGCCTGTATTCTACTACAGATTCAATTACAAAGGAAGATACAGCCATTACTACCTACCAGATAGTAATGGAACTGTACCATACGGTAAATAATAAATGGGTTCCTTGAAATCTATCAATAATCCTATTTTGTTTTCTCAGGTGTGGTTCATCATGATGACCTGATATACTTATTTTACATTTCTGCCAACTTCCCTAAATTTGGAGAGAGTGACACTGAATCCCCTACTGTTGAGAAGATGACAACCATGTGGGCAAACTTTGCAAGGACTGGGTATGTTCATTTTACTCCTCAATATCTTCTGATACACTCGATAAAACCATTTTTCTTTCAGAAAACCCATTCCAGAGAGCAGCGAAAAACTAGACAACGCCAAATGGGAGCCTTTCAATATAAAATCCCAGAGATACTTAGAAATCGGGAACAAACTGACAGTGGCAGAAAAACTTTTCGAAAAACGTTATGCGGAATGGGACAGACTCTTTCCTCTTGCGTCCTACGATAAATTGAAGAAGAATATGGGATGAAGGGACCAACTTCAAGCCTCACCTGTTAATAATGATGTTTTTTGTAAGATATATTGTTCAGTTTTTACATGCAAATAATAAAGTAAAGATGCAATTCGATATGTCGGATTTTATTCAGAATACCAAACACAATCAAACTCTCAAACATGAACAAAAATAACGAAACAACAACAATATTTGAAAACATTTTATACTTATTCTAGTCTTGATTCTTCAAGGATTCATCGAATGAGTTCAAGAACTTGGAGAGCATGAATGTTTTGTTGATTTTCCTCTCACCAGTTGACCTGGAACTGTCGTTGCAACTATTCTGCCTTTGAAATTCCTGGTGTGCCATTCCACCCCGTATATTCAAATTTAGCCCTCCAAAAGTATTTTGTAGGTTAGAGTCGTATTGAGTGGCTCTATTGATGGATTGATCGTAAGGATTCATACTTGGAGGGGCCGATATTCCACCAGGTTCCATGAAAGAATTTTCTAGAGTGTTGCCATTCATATAGTGTCGTTTCAACGGCATTAATGAAAGATTATTGAAGTATTCATTGGCTGGATCAAATTCCTCCATTGGAGGAGTAATGAACGATTTAGTTCGATTAAACATGGTCTGGACACCAGCAGTGCTCATATTCTGTTGAACAGTACAGAAATAGCAATTCAGAATTCTGTGGGCCTCACAAAGGGAATTCCACAAGGGTGTTGTATTGGGTCTTTCATAAAATGCCGGGGCTGGTTGGTTCAAGAAAAAACCTTGCGTGTTTCTCTCGAGGGGCTGTACGTTTCGGAATTGAACATCACTGTTTGGAAGATTCGCGTGACAATTCAAGTTTTCTTTATCGATGTCAAACTCAGGTACGTAGGCTTTCGAATAAGTCATCATTCCATCTTGAAGACATCTGGGATCTAAGCTCTGAGACGGTACGATATTAGGCATCATTTTGACATGATTGGACATTACTGTTTGTACTTTATTTTCTTGAAAATTGTTGGGAATGCTATGCATAGAGGAATGTTGATATGGATTTGTGAAAAATTCACGTCTGTCTACTTCCACAGGGTATTTAGGAATCTGTTGGTACGCGAATTGGTTACTCTGATTTACAAAATTCTGTTGCGGGTTACGTTGCAAAAAATTGCGATGATCTGCGTTGGATATGGAGGAATTCAAGACGTTTCTCCCAACGTAGTCATATTCAGGACAAGCAACGTCAGCAGGTATATTATAACACTGAGAGGCATTTGCGTCTATCCAAGAATTATCGAAATTCCTAGTTCCAATCGTAGTTGGCATATTCATACTCGATTGACCCTGATAAGGAGCAAAACTTCTCCTTCCAATCGATTGACTCCACTGCGGATTAGCCTTAGAAACGACGCTATTGTTCAGATTATTTCCCATGTTGTCAGCTGGAAGACTAAGATGGTTTTGGCTCAGAAAAAACGGTTTCTGAGGCTGCTGCGCAGATTCGTTCTTCTGGGCTTGTGCATTCTTAGCAACCATATCGTGGTAGTAAGCACCAGTGCTTAAATCGTGAGGTTTCTGGGAGAAGCACCTCATATTCGACGTCATTTTCTGTTTGTCAGAATAACCCAAGTCTTCTAAAAAGGACGATGAGAAGAAATCCTGAATTTGCTCGGATTTTCGTGGAGTTTGTGATGCCGACATATTTTGCATGGTGGTATTTAGTTGTTTTTCTGAGCTCTTGTACTCTCTGTCGGACAGTAGGAACCTTGTGCCTTGATTTTGAGTTCGTACTCGTGGTTGATTCCTCGATGAATCTGGAGTAGCGCGAGCTGAAGAAGTTGCAACTGCTGTTTCAACTGTATTCAAACTCCTAGAAAATAATTGAGTCTGATCAATAAAAAATAGACGACCATTTTACCATAACTCTCCTAAATTTTCACTGGACAACTACGAAAGAAGACGAATATTAAAAAAATCAAACTCACCAATCGTGTGAGTTTTCCGAATCATTGTTTTTGGGCATAGGGACGGAAAAAGAAAAGGATGATGATATTTTCGGAGAAAATTTAACAGGAGGTGAATAAACAAGAGGAGACCTCCATTTTATGGACTTCGACAAAGAATCTTTCTCGTTTGGTCCGATGTATTTTTCGAGATTTTCCATCATGTCTTCCGTCACTTTCTCGTTGGACGTATCCAATTTTTTGCGCTTACTTTCTGGAGCTGAAGGTGGGTCATTATTTCTGGATAGTCTTTTGGGTGGTTGATATCGGAAGAGACTCAGGGCTTCGGGTTTTGGATTCTGGAAGGGAAAGAGGATTGGAGAGGGTATTTTATAGGCGTAATGCATCATCGAACTATTGAAGAGCATTTCTATATATTATGAACGTATATACCGTCAATGATTTTGAACGAAATGAAACTAAGGACTCTATCTTACTCTTTTGAAATACATTGCTCATTCCCATGTGATATTTTCATTAAAATCTCATATTCAGGTGGTCAGATATAAGGACTGAATTAAGTAATTATTGAAACGTCATAATACCATGAATTTCCACAGAATTCTCAGTGAAATTGAACACAGAAAGATATAATGGAGTGAACATCGAAATGTCGAAAATTTTTGACTGAAATGATCCGAATCACCTAACCATAGATCACCCAAAAAGGTTTTCATTTTGAGAAATGTCATATTTGGATTAGAAACTTACGAATAGAGAGTTTTCAAAAGATCCCACTGAATGAATTTTCACGTTTTTCGAGACATCACGTAACGGTTTCCTTATATTTCTATCGACTTCATTATTTCCTGTGAATCTTTGCTTATTGTTGTCTTCCGTAATCTTTTTGTTTCCACTAGCTCCTTCAACGTTCTTTGTCTTTCCGTATTTATCGTAGAATTTGGAGAATTCTTTATCTAAGTCAGAGCCTAGAAAATTAATTGTAGGCACTGTGGTGTCATTTTTACTTTGTTTCTGATCGTCAGATATTAGACAGTCTATTTCGTTATTCTGATCCTGATCTAATAGGAACTCAACAGATTGCAATAATTCTTCATCTGTGAAGGACTTTGATGGAGCGATTTTTTTATCATAGTTTTCTGAATCTTTATTTTTGGATTTTTCAGTCATAATTTCGTCGAATTTAGACACATTATCGAAAACTTTCGTAGTTTCATTTTCATAGTATGCTCGACTTTGCCCAATATATTCTTTCATTACATTTTGGTTTTCACTTCTTTCATCAGAATTTTCTTTTTTTCCATATTTACTGAATAATTCTGAATTTTCTTTGTCTGAATTAGAGTCTAAATCGATTGTTAAAACAGCTTCTTTGTCGGTTTTACTTTCCTGTTGATCAACGGATTTGGATTTTTCTTCATCCATGGAGGATGTTATTTCTTGTACAACATTTTCTGAGTTTTTATTGGGTTTTTCGGGTATCGTTTCATCGAATTGAGACAAACTGTATCTTCTAGAAGTTTCTTTAGAAATCTTCGGATTTTCAATTGTTCCCACTTTCTGAATCAAATGTTTCTCTTCAACTTTTGTGGATTTTTCTTCAGATGCAGGTAACTCTTCTGCATTTTTTGTATCGAACCGTACTGTTAGATTCTAGAGAAAAAGTATGTTTTACTCTGGTTTCAAATCGGATTTATCAACTTACCTTAGACGAACTATCAGTTACATTTTTTTTACATTTCATGTATTTATCGATGTAGGTTTGAACAAATTTAGAATATTTGGGATCCAAAGTTTTCATTGGCAACTTCGAGTTTGTCTTCGATCTCCCTGATATCTTTGGAAGTTGAAGATTGCTCTGCAGTTGGTTAGTAGTAGATTTCTCTTTGATAACGAAAATTTCAGACAGATCGATTCCAACTGTGAATGATATTGAAATTGATGATTGGCTTGAATTATTTTGAAAGCTCTTGAACGAATAATCAAAGAATATGAAACCCACTTTCAATACATCGGAATATCTTTCACTCACCTAAATCTTCACTAATGAAACTGCAATAAACTTCAGTCAAATCTACGACGTTTGCATTCAGTTCTACGAATCTAACAACTTCTGTGTTTTCCAACATATAAGAATGCCTAAAGGGACAAACAATATTAAAATCGTAAGACCCTTAAAATTTGATGAAAATTGTCATCATCATCTAATAGAAGGCCTGTTTAGTTTCTCTGCAGAAAGGAATCAAAACCGATATTTTTAGTAATTTAAAGAAAGTGAATTGTTTGTTTTGTATTGATAATGTAGACACCATGATTTGAACAAAACATTAGTGTTTTATTGAAAGAATTTCACTAAAAAATTAAAATCATTGAAACAAATAAATCCACCTAAATTTAAATGAAAGAGTGTTTCAATTTCTGATTGAATGTATAAATAATATCATATCGTTCCTAACACGTAAAAGCAGTATTAATATAGATATTTGAAATGAGAACATTTTCGATCTTCGAATGTTATTTATGTCTGAACGAGTGATGAAATTTGAACAAATTGAAATTAATATTTTGCGATCTTCAAATGGAACTGAAACCAAAAAATATCTTCATTCGGAGCTACTCACATGTATCTTTCATGAAGTAGAATATGATTCAAATTGTCCCCTACAAGTAAACACATGACAGAATTGATGTTGTGAAAACTTGATTCGTCCAATCCTGGGTTCAATAAGTTGAGAGTGATTTTCAGGTTGAAAATGTTTGTAGAATGGCATTTTTCCAATTTCATCTCATATTTCGGTATCGCTTTTGCTAATTCCACTATTTTATTTCCGAATGGCGGTTTCTTCTTAGTTATCTGAGGTGAAGAGAGAAATTTGAATTCGAAATGCCCAAGCCATTGGGTTTTTAAGTAAAAATACCACCCACTACTTCAGAAAAGTCAAATGTTTAAGTGTACAAAGATAGCTTTAGGCCAACCACCCCTTCAATATTATGGGCTGAATACTTTCTTCCTGGGGGAAAATTTTTTTTGTATGTCGATATGAAATATTTTGGACTTACCATTTCGATTTCTCTAGGATTCGTCTTGATAATTTTCTCGAATGTTGTCTTACCAGCGTTCACTAACTGTTTAGAAGTGACCAAACCAATGCCTTGAAACTGTTTCGCGACGTATTTGGAATTTTCCCATAACTGAGCTCGAAAACATTTCCAAAGCAGGGTAGCGTTCAAAAGAGCTGTGAAGCCGTTGTTCCTACTCTCCAAGAACTCTATAAGACCTTGTAAGCAAAATTTGCGGATTATTAAACGAGATGATGAAAGGTATACCAGTGAGATTAATCGAGAGCCAATATCTCAATTGTACAAGGATACCAAAACTTTTCATCACCTGCTTCAGGGACACCTTTATAGTAAGTGTGCGCGATCATTCATAACACATATATTCACCCCAAATTTTGTCATCAAGAATATCCAAGGCGATCGCCAATTGAATATCCTATTAAATGGAGGATTAAAATACTAATGACCAATTAAATATAAATAGAGTTTAATCGAACTCAACGCAAATCCATTTTGTTGGCATCAACTTTCGTTTTTCAAATGGAAAGACCTATTATTTATTGCATAAATAGATTCCCCATTGAATTCTGAGTCTTTCTGATTCCGAAAGTTTGAATGTTCCCGAGAAAATTCTCTTTGAATGAGGAGATACGAAAAAAAAATTGCAAAATTTAACTCTGTTGAAATACAGACAACTTCGGCCATTAAAAATTCTCATTTTTGAGAATCTCCCAGATGAAAGGCTGATGCTTCTTTTCCGATAGCGTGATTTTCAGAATATGATACAGGAGATCACAAATTCTTTGTTAAAGTTAGAAATGACGAAACGTCAAAAAATAATTATTTTCAAATTGGAATCCCAATTTTTCGAAGCATTTTCGAAAACATCGTCGAAAAATAATAGGAGTATACGTCCAAGACTTTTATACTAAAATGGATATATATAAAAAAACTTTTTTCTGAACAAAGTCAGTACTCACATTTGCAAAGTCTTTCGCCCAATCTCATGATCCTGAAGGCCTCTGACATTATAGACTGGTCTTCGATTTCCAAACAACCAAATACTGCCTGGATTATACTGCACAATTCAAAAGTATTAATCCTCGAAGAAGTTCCCATAACTTTTCCATACTCACCAATTGATCTTCATATCTAAAGTTTTAATTTTCCCATTAAATGGAAACCTTATGGAATTCTCGTTTTTGTTTTTGTTCAGTAAATTTAGGCACTTTTTCTCGTCCACGCGCAGCCTCATGTCAGAAAATTCTTTACATTTCGAGATGAGAGATAGAATTTGTTGAAGCATCTCATTACCATTGATCTAAAAGGGTAAATTCTAACACTCTGGAAGCGTCGTGAATGTGAGAACACCCAGGATATATTAGTTATAGATTGTTATGCACAACCCTTTATGATTTTTCTTTGGTAATTGTATCCGTGTGAAAGAATTTGGAAAAGGTTTTTTTTTATGAAAAAGTCTCTAGCAGAATTTCGATACAATAAAATATCCTCATTCCTTGAAATGGAATGAACTTTCACTTGTTGGAATCAGATAATACTCACAGATTTCAATAATTTCATGGACTCGAAAGAAATATAAAATTTAGCCATCAGAGTACCCAGAAAAGTGGGACTTATATTAACATCCTCGTCCATGGTTGCCATACCTGCCCTCACCAATTTATTGAGGTCGATTTGGCATATTTCTACAATCATTACCAAACATAAGATCAATTAACATTTAACTAAACCAATAGTCAGTACCCAAAAGTTTCTTATCTATCTTGTCAGTCGTCATTCCAGGCGCTATGTTATAGTGCTTGGGATTTTTTCTTGCTCTTATGTAGAGAAAAGTCGAGGATAACCATCTCATAGCAACATCCAAATCTGTGATAGTCCGCAATACGATTTCGGCGTTCAGATGAGCGGTAAGGTGTCTATGGAGATTGGATTCTATATTTTCTTTCCCATCGATCATCTTCTCGAACTTGTCCTAAATTCAGGAAAAAATCAGATACATGAACAAACCAGATTTGATTGGTCATCCTTCAGAATCGATGCAGAACTTGGATGAGCAAGCATTCATTCATTTTGAGGTACCAAAACTGAATGAAAGTCTACAGAAAAGCATCAAGTACATCACTGTATTCTAATTTTCAATCATCTACCAGATAACATCAGTCATAACCAACTAGAGGGATTTTAAATGTAGACTCTGTTTCCCTGCTTCAAAATTTTCTACGTCTTTATAGAAGATATGCTAATTAGTTCAGTTGCATAATAATTGTAATAGAGATCATGATGGATGAATTGCTGCTGGCTAAGCATTATTTGCCCACATATCTACGTCGTCAGACGTATAAAAATATGCATGAAAAATAGAATGAAGACAGTTGAATGTAGGTATAATTTTGTAATAGAAACCAAGGATGCTCATTTTGATGTCAACATTGAATGTAAAGCAAATCTGCGAGAATCTTTCGATGAATTTATATGCATGCATTTTATATTATTATATCAAGATTCGAGTAAAATCGTAACTGAGGGTACATGAATTTGGCGTACTTTTCAACATGGCGTTAATTAATATTTGTGTGAAATGAGTAATATTTTCCAACCGACTATATATCCCGAACAATAGCAGCCTTCATACTTGCAATCTTTTCTATAAATAAAACTTCGATATAAAAAAATCTGAACAATAGTTACGCCTGGCATCTTATCAACCAAATAAATTAGAAGCCAATGAAGGCATGATTAACGTGAGAATTATGTTTTATTTTCGGTTTAATTAGTTCATTCAAAGGTGCAACCAACGTTGAGTCATATATTCTTCTCATTACATGCAGATATCGTTCGAACATCTTTTATAGACTTCCTGGTCGTAGATGATCCATTCAAGATTCTCAGATCTTGAATTCAAATGAGAAAGGGTTGCATTTTTGCCTTTCGAAAAAAAAATCTTCGAAAAAAGTTAGTTTGTCCAAAAGCCTACGGCATAATCAGTTGCCATTCGGCGTTTATCATCTTCTAAGATCGTGAGAATTCCGATTTAAATAAGGTTCAAATTCATTGATTGAAAGATTGGCAATTTGTTTGTTTATCGATATCTAGAGAATTTCAAAAAAAGTCATTGGGTGAGGCCACTACATTGAGAACAATTGCTGAATTCGTCTGGGTACATTTACAAATTATTAGAGCATCTTTGGTGTTGTTCGTTGATTTAATTTATTACTGTGTATACTTGTTTGTGTTTTTCTCTAATAGTTTTTAGTTGCTTCGTTTCATTTAAATTTCTGACAAATTCATCGTATTCAGAACAAATTTCTGAGATCTGATGAATTTTTCTTTCTTCTTCGAATTGTTATTCTGTTTTGTTGGCATGAGAATTTTTTCTTGTGTTTCGCAGCCCTCTCAAGAATTTCAACACTGTAGCGTTGTTCAAAAAACGGTTGAAGAATTGGCTGAAGTTATTACCGCCTGAGAAAGATCTTTGTCTGTGCGTTTTGTTGTGGTTGCACTGTTTTCTTCACTTTTTGTTTTTAGTTTTTTTTTCCGGTTTTATTTTAATTGTTTTCAATTCATTCTTGTAGTGTCCATTGGGATATTCAAAAGCAAACCATTACTTTGTTCGAATTTGAATTTGATGGAAAACTTGAAACTTAGTAATCCCCCATTATAAGATGAATATGTTCATCCTGACTCAGAATAGCTGACTAATACATTTAAAATCCAGAATTGAAGTTACAAAACGAATTTCATCATTATCTGCACATCACTCGAGGGAGGCGACCTTCCTTCTTTTCCTTATTATTTATGGTATTGTATAGTTTCATTCTGCTCCCACATAAACTATAAAATCGCCTGCTAATTGGTGGATCTTCATCAGTATAAGTTCGAATCCCGATTGTTTGTTTGTTCCTCCAAGAGTTGTGTCGCAGAATGTTCCGTCAATTATTCTTTGCCTTGATTATCGGGTGTTGTTTGTTCTTTTTGGCTCAAGCTGCTCCGCAAGGGTTCCCATTGAGGGGTATAACAAATATAGATGGTGCCCCCGAACCGGTAAGAAGAGCTTCGAATGTTTTCTCAGATGATCTTTGAACACAAAACAATGTTTTCAGATTCTGATTTTTCCATTATTATTTCTTTCTGATGTTTAACTTCAGTTTGTAGTTTAAATATTCAAATACAAGTGGAAAAATTCTTAATTATTTCTATCCAGCGGGATACTTGAGCGGAAGGTGCTGGGGCTCAAAGGAAGAATTATATAATGATGGAGCCCCTCACAAAAAATTTAGCGCATCTCTCAACTTATTCAAGAACAAAAAAAGGAAAGTTTGCATTTTTTCCTTAATTCTCAATGCGGCGTTTCTCTCACTAAACATTTTCCAGTGTTTACTTGAACATATATATCAAAACTTGTTTTAAGACATGAACTGCGTTTTCTACGAAATTCAATCGATTTGAGGAGATAGTGAAGTTCAGATTTTTAGGTTGTCAAAAGGGAGAATAACTAGGTATTGTAGATACTGAGACTTAATTATAACTCATAGGTATGCATTAAACGAGAAACAACTTCTCAGACAGAAAAATTCTTGGATCAACAAAATTTTTTTGTTTCTTGTTCGGAAGCTGATAGGAATCTTTGCTCTCCTTGCTCCATGAAAGTTCCACTCTTGTCACAATCAGGAGGACAGCTCTCTCTTGTCATTATTCGAATATCAATGTCTTTATCGTTGATTTGACTACTACTAAATAATAGTTTTTGAGTTTTTATTTCAATGGTCTCATAATACTCATTTTCCAGTACAACTACAACTACAGAGTTGAAAATCCTCCAACTGGTACATTTTTTGGACAGAATGAAAACGGGGATACAGCTGGTAGAGTTACAGGCTCCTACTTCGTCCAATTACCCGATGGAAGAGTGATGACTGTAGAATATTTCGTAGATGGAGATTCGGGATTTGTCCCGAAGATTTCTTACCAGACAGGGAACCAGTTAATTGGAAGACCCCTTAGAATTTAATTTCACCAAACAAACGTGTGTAAGAATTGTAAAAGCTTACCAACAATAAAAATTGAAATATAGTCTTATAAAACTGAAGAAACTTAATATACTCCAACATGATAAAATTCCCAGATTTCGGGGATTTATTTTCTCTTGCTCAGGGCTGCAATGGGTTTTTTAAATGAAAGTTTTTTACCTTCATTCGTAAAAAAATCATTAGTACTCACGTGGTGCAAACATTAGTGCGCATCGCATGTTTACAGGTGAAAATAGTATTCTAGTTGCATTATTATCTTGAAGCCATATGAAATAATTTTTCATGTAAAAGAATTTTCAAAAAAAAAATTTTGTTTCAGTATGACTGATTTTTTGATATTATGCAATTCAAATATAGAGAAGTACATGCTAAATTTGTCAGATGTCTAGTCCGGTGCTGAATTAGTGCCAAACTGGCTCAAAGATGTAAAGTTCTGAGAGGGCTGGGCCACAAAAATGTATTTAATAAAATGATTTTTGGCGAAAATGGTTCATCAAAATTACGTTTTGCATACACCGTTATAAAGAGAATTTCAAGACCTTTCAAATGAAGTATCACAATTTTGATTTGAAAGTTGATAGAATTATTATGAGCTGAACTCAACGAAGAAGGTCCTCCTGTGAAAAATATGAATCCTTCTTCTTGTAATCACCCAAGAGAAAGATGAATATCTCAAAAAGTTGTACAATAGTAATAGGAGGGGCACAGAAAATACACAAAATAATTATGAGTTACCTGACATAAAAAATTAACTAACCCTATCTGCAGTTGATGTCAAAATAAGAGCTGTAGCTTCAGTGTCAAACTGGGGTCTTCCTGCTCTTCCCAACATCTGTAACAGAGCAGAAGCCGAATAATCTTGAAAGCCTCCTTTGTCATAAAACTTTGTTGATTTTATAATGACCAGATGTGCTGGTAAATTTACTCCAGTAGCTAAGGTACTGGTAGTTACTAAGACTGGAAGCTCTCCATTTCGAAAGAGTTGCTCGATCACAGATCTGGTCTCAGGCAGAAGGCCCCCATGGTGATAACCGATACCATGAACTACAGATGATCTGAGCTTTGTGTCTGAGATGGAAGAAGCGGCAGTATTAAGTCTCCCTTTTTGACTGTCGCTCATAGGAATTGTTAAGCTCTGTACTAGCTGTTTTGCGGCCATTTCAACACTCTTTCTGGTGCTGCAGAAAATCTGAAAGATTTACAGCTATCAGACAATTCAAATGTGAACAATTGGAAACATTTATTCTATATACATAAGAATTGATTGTTAATGTAAGTAATAATAAGATTCTCTTCAGAGTGAGAAGAAATGTTTTGCTGAATAAGTGATATCATTCAATAATAATCACAATCATAAAGTTTATAACAATATGGAAATGTATTCAATGCATCTGTAGAGTGTTTCAATTAACAAAGATACAATACGAAGCAGAGATTGCTAGCCATAATACACTGAAGGGGACTTACTCTACTCTAGTAAAAAGTACTTACCAGTGTTGGTTTTCCATTCGAGTACTTCAAAATCAACCCAGGTAATCTATAGTTCAATGAAATATCAAACTTAAACATTGAACAAGATCTGTTATAGTTGAAACCGAGAACAACAGTATTAAGCTTCACAGGCCTCATGCAACTTTCGAAGCTGGAAAAACATTAACTTCAGACTTACGTCTAGAGATGAACATATCTCACCTATAACATTTAGCTTCAAGCCATTCTCCTATATCTTCAATATTTGGAAAAGTTGCTGATACAGCTAAAAATCTAATAGTTTGTCTTATGTTGTTGTCAATATCATCAAACAAACTGCACTGGATGGTTTTCATCCGACAAACCTTCAAAAGATCATTATTAACACGATTGTGAAGAATGAAAAAGGGTGAATTAAATATTACTACAGCTTCCAAAGTAGCCCCTCTATTTTCTTCATTCAAAAGATGAACTTCATCAATCATGAACAGTTTAATAACTTGTATTAATCTTTTATTCTCCTTCCATCTTCTTGTGATTGAATCCCACTTTTCTGGAGTTGTTATTATCAGATTATGGTTAGATAAAGTGTGCAAATCCAAATAATCACTATCACCGGTGATAGATATGCAGTTTATACCAAATGGTGAAAACTTTTTGTGCCAATCGACTAGTCTTTCTTCACACAGTGCTTTCATTGGAGATACTAAATGAATATGAAAAAATGAATTAGTCAAAAACTGTATTTATTTCCCATTGTGAAGAATAATACACTTACTATAAACTATTTGGAAAATATTAGAATACTTTGATTTTTCTGCAGCTATCAATTGTCTGATTATAGCCAATTCGAATATGACTGTTTTACCAGATCCTGTAGGTGCTGCTACTGTCACCGAGTGATCTTAAACAAATGTATATGAATCCACTCTAATTTCTATTGTAACTTTTGTTCTCACCTGAATTGAAAACATCGTGAAATACTGTAGATTGGACCCTATTAAATGAAGGATATGCAGAGAAAATACTTCGAAATACTTCAGGAACTTGTCTGATATCTACCAGTTTTGGACTAAATGAATAATAATAAAATTAAAATACTTAGATAAATTATTGGCTAGAATTAGAACTCACTCGTTTACTTTATCCATTGTATACAATTTAATACTTGGGTAGGTGAAACAGGTGAAATGATATAATGGTAATTCGTATATAATGAGTTATTATATGAAAATTTAACACAATTCGAATTTAAAAATTTTTCACAAATTTGAATTCGTCTTATTCTCATAGAATAATGTCAATAATGTACAACTTCTATGGTCTGATTCGTACATCCTAAGAAATTGACATGGAATGTATAATAATTCATTGCAAATTAGTATCCTTCTATTCTTTCATAATATTTAGTACGTTTCACATTTAAGGAAAAAATAAATAAATCGCAACGTACTTATGGAACGCACAGAGTTCCGGATATTCTATGGATCGAAGTGAAAGCGGCTTGTTATCTTTTTAATATTGTTTGTCTATGGTCTATTGTTATTCTTTAACTTTCAAATAATGATAAATTAATTAACCAACGGAAGTTTCTGTTTTTGGCGGACTGATAAACGAATAGTTTGTTTTGATGCACTGAACTTCTAGTAAAAATGAAGACCGACGGAGCTAGAAAGGTTACAGTTAAAATAGGAGGACAAGAAACACATGTAAGTAATTATTCCAAGATCAAGTGTTCGTTTTGAAGGTTATTTAAGAACTATTTTTAGGAGAATTTGAAGAACAATCGAAGAACCCTTTGTGTTTTGCAACAAGCAGCTACAGATAAGGAGAATTTAGTTGGACGTTCCCGTCCAGAAAAAATCGGCAAGTTGTCTTCGTGAGTATTACAATCTTTCCAAGTAATTGTGTTCGAAATTTATAGCAGAAAAAACTGACATTCAACATCTTTCAGAGAAACCATTAAACAAAAAACGTTTTCGGAAAAAGGAATTCAAACTGATGCAGTTGTTACTGCAACAGATTTGACTTCAGATGACCCAGGTGTTGACTATTGGAGGAAGTTGGCCGAGAAAAGAGCAGAAGACTTGGACCTCAGTTTCAGAGAAAATGAGAAATTGAAAGCTGATATTGAAGCCTTACAGGAAGAAAATAAGATATGTAAAGCAATGTTGGAAGAATCTACTACTTTGGTGGAAATATTGAAGGTAAGAATTGCATAATACTTGATTTTCTCGATTTGAGTGTTTATTATATTTCAGGAAGAATTGTTAGACAAAGAACCAGATGAAGAAGGTGAAGAGATAGAAGTCAATGAATCTGAGAAGGATAATTGAAATTGATTATTGTTGATAATGTCATCACTTATTAGGTTTAATATTTAAAGAAAGTAAATATGTTTAATTTGTCATTGGTTTTTCTGTCTAGTTACCCATGCAACACAAATCATAGAAATAAAAGTGGTAAGATCATAGTAATAATTATGATTATCTTTTAAGCATTGACTAACAGGAATATAATAACATCTTGTTTGAAATTAATATATAAAATGATGTTGGCTTCTAAAAATAATCCTGTAGCCTCTAATGTAATGCCTTTTGCTTGTGTTAATAATCCCCGTATTATGAAAATAGTCAGAGATTGTTACAGAAGTTTGAATGCGAAATTCAATCCGAGTGGGGTAAGATAATTTAATAGTTCTTATTAACTTGCATAACTATTTTGAGTTTTCAAACATGATACAGGTTGCAAAAGCAAGAAATTTTCCACCTTCTGTTGAGAATTGCCATTATATTCTATCAGGACATGAATTTATACAAGTACCAATGGATATTTCGATAGCAGAGGTAATTATACATCAGTAGAATAAATTGTCAAATTAACATCATATAATTACAGCCCCAAGTGCAAACAAAATTTAATTCACTCTCCAATAATCAAACAAACACATCGAGGCAGATAACACAATATTCATCATCAAGAGCTAAAAACAATGAGAATCAACCTTCGTTAATGCCCTTACCCATCCCTATTCAGAACAGACCTTCTCATTTCACCAACTCGTGTCAGTCTTATGGTTCAACAAATCCCTCCCCATCTAAATGGGGGTCTCATAAATCGGTTAAACATAATGAGGAATCGAACAGCAACAACAGTAAAAGCAAAGTAAGATGTGTAACTCGTTAGTTGATGCCTTACTTCAAACTATTTTTCTCGTAGAATTATCAGGTCAAGACAATTTTTCTTACGGGAACTATTGAACGGCTTATAAGGTGGAACAGGGAAATCGAAGATCATTTCTGCATTTATGAAACCATTGGTATGTTTCAATGATGCAGTTAATTTTGACTCTGGAAAAATCAGCTGTGCATATTTCTAATAAAAGTTTTTACAGCGCCAATAGTGTCATTACAAGAAGGAAGAATAAAAAATCAAAAAATTATGCTTCTTCGAGATAAAAAAGGACCCATACTTCAAGTTCATTATTATTCAACCACGCATATCGATATAATGATTTTTATATCGGACAATATCTGCGGTGAGTCCTTATTCCTTCTTGAACAGAATCACTAACTGTCAGTTCTATATAATATTCCTGAGTTGCAGCAACGACAATTAAAATTTAAAGATCCTTTAAATTTTTAAAGGACCTTTAAATTTTAATGGACGTTGCTGCAACTCAAGGTGTATGTGTTCAAGAAAACATATTTATTCTTTCTAGATGTATGGGGAGAATGATTGGTTACAATATCCTCTCAGCTGAAAGTATAAGGGAAGCGAAGGAAAGTGAAATATCAACATTGGCTCGACTTTCGTATGTTTGTAATTATTCTGTTACACACAATTTGAATCGTGCCTGAAAATGAATCTACATTCAGAATATTGAATGAGAAACAATTTGTTTTTTGTATTTGATGTTTAATGCATAAATAAATGTTGAAATATTTTTTTAAGAACTTTCATTTGTTCAAGTCAGTATTGCAATGTTTGAAGATATTGAAGAGCTTTTTATAATGCACAATATATTTTTCTAGATCCAAAAGGGTTAAATCCCTCAACTCCGTACCTGAGGGAAATAGTATACCTAAATATTCTAAAACAAGTTGCAGAATGAGCACCTATTCCAACACGAATGCGAAAATCGAAAACGAGCGACGAAGTAGCGAGTTTTCGAAAGTATGAGTGTTGGAATTGCCTTCTACAACGAGTATTAGACGATATTTTCTCTATTTAAGTTTTGTGAAATACTCTCTCAAAATTCAAATAAAAATTCAGATTAGTGAATTTTGTATTTTACCTTGGCAATTGGTGTGACTTACGAAATTTGACAGATTTAAATTGATTTGAAAATTGGGAAGATCTGAGGTCAGTACTGACAAGCACAAAACGAAAAATATAACTGAAAATAATGCTGTAATGTGTTTCATTACAGCACTACTTTTAGAACTGTAATGAATCATTACGGTACTGAAATAGAGCAATAATATTACTGTGCTGACATGCAGAGGGTGTCCTCAAGGAGGAAAGCATGAACCAGTTACACATTAGGCGTTTGGAAACCCACGTTTCAAAGCACATGCTCCAATGATACAGTAAAATGCAAACGCTCGTTTTAGATCATGCAAACGCGTTTTTGCTTGTGTATATGAAATCATTGGAGCTCTTGTGTTTTGTATTGCGGGTTTTTAAACGTCTAATGTGTGTACACCCAGTCTAATGCAGCTTTTCCTCAGCATCATCCAAAAGTCGTGTCGGGGAAGAAGCACTAACTACCTTTCAATCCTCGAAGACAACACTGATTTCCTTCAATTAAGAAGGAACCACAACCTCAGGAATCCCATGCTGAATGACCAGACGCTGAACTTTTCAGGAGAATGCAGCTCATCTCTCTATTTTCACCTATATTCTTCTCTATTATAGTGCGAGCAATGAGAATATTCATTGAAGGCGAAGCCTCTTACATTGAAATGTGATGTCATATATCTTGAATTTTGAAAAGATGGATCAGTGACCCTCCTAGCAATACATTTTGTAAATCACTTGGACAAAAAGTTGTAGTCTCTAAATTTCTGCGAAATAAGCCTTCCATTCTATAGAGAGATACAAAGTTGCCTATAGATTTTCGCACAAGAGTAAGTCTTCGAAGGAACCTCAATGTTCACCGTCATCTAAATCACTACGGACACCAGGGCCAAGTTGGGGACTTGGAATCAACAGCCAGGGTTTTCTGCTGACATGGAAAATGCAGTAAAATAAGCATAAAACCACGCAGTTGCTATAGGTATACGGTATGACTTCAACAACTTTATTGAAATTTACAATCTACTATTCTTAAGTATTGAGTAAATGTGTTGACATATAAAATAACATGAAGAAGATATCAAACAATATTAATACTCCTGAACAATACTTCAATTAAAATCGATTGGCCAAGTTCTTTGTATTCTTGTCGTGCTGAATGGGACATTTGTCTTACTTTCATGTTTATTGGCGTTTTTTTGGCTGAGATGTGTGGTTTCCAAGTGAGGCGTTGGTCCAGGATGAATGCCAAGGTATTTTAGCTCTGTTTCTCGAATATCGTAGATTTGAACAGGAGGGCAGATACTTCTTTTATTCGTGAATATCACTTCTACTAACTTCGTTTCGTTGATAGTATATCACCAATTTCGATCCCATTGTCCCAACGCAATCAGATGTTCCTGGAGATTTTTTGAGGCTGTATCATCATTTTCGTGAGATGTAAGTGTCGCTATATCATCTGCAAATGAGGCTTATACGGTATTAGTATTTTCTGGAATGTCAGATGTATAGATCAAGTAGAGCAGTGGACCCAATATACTCCCTTGTGGAACACCTGCTTTTATTTTAGTGGGGCTGGATATAGCATCAACATATATTTCATGGTGAATTGTCGATCCGTAAGATAAGATTTTAGAATTAGATGATACGGTTGAGTAAGGAGTTTCTTCAATTTGAATAGAAATCCGTTGTGCCATACTTTATCGAAAGCTTGAGGTGAATCCAGGAATACAGCAGTTCAATTTTTGTTGTCTTCTAAGCTTTGTTGAAATAGTGTTCACTACTACACGATGTATTTGGTGAATTGCGTAGTGGTTCTCCCTAAACCAGATTGATGATTATGTATTAGTCTTTTCATGTCCGTACCCTTCTTCAATCTTTTGAATGGGAGTGTCTCGAATAGTTTTCCTAAGATTGGTAAGAGACTAATGGGTCTATAGGATTTCTCGCTATATTCAGGTTTGTTCGGTTAAGATATTATTATCCTGTCGGCATATTAAAAGATTATGAAAATGTAACATAGACTCATAATTCGATTGAATAGAGTATTGATGAATATAATTCCTTTTTGTGGTAGTTGCTTCAAAGTTCCTGCTCTTATTAGGTCAAATCCGGGTGCTTTCTTATTCTTAAACTTTCTAATGTCCTGAAAAATCTCTTTTGGCTTTAAAGGTTCAACAGGGAGAATTGATGTGTGTACTTATGTACTCTTGGTACTGACCTTTCAATGCATCAGTTATTTGCTCTGCGCATCCTGTAGAATATAAAATTAGGTAGTATCCTATCATTGAAACTTTCTTGTGTTGGCAAAGCAGACAAAAGGCAGTTATTGGAGGAAGGGGGGAGCATGACCTAGAGAGTTTCATTTGCCTATTACAAATGACAATTCTCATTTCAATGCAATGCCTTTTGAGGTCGTCTCATTTATAGCAATTATCCAAAATCGCGTTTCACCACATGAGATTGGGTAATACCAAACTCAAGTCCAAGGATGTACCTGGTTAGGAAAATTAGCATAAGTCAAATCAGCCAGTTGCTCATTATATTTCGCAGTCGATAAAATACTTTGACAATGCGGAGTAGTAGTCTTACATGTACGCAAAAACGATAGGTATGTTTCAAAATAGGGATTATATATGGATATAGCTCCATTTGTCGGAACGATTAAAATATAAATGTTTAGATCTTGCAGATAATGTGCATCAATGAGTTTTTATTAATTTACAACCAGGATGAAATGATAAAAAAAATATCTGTACTAATCTCATCTCGAGTTCACATAGTACCTCATAATGATATTTAATATTTACAAAAGCATTGTTATTGAGTGCGACCGGCTAGTTTGGACTGTTGTGTGCTATTGAGACTGGCGCTCTAGGACTTTTCTATTACATCTCGTGTAGTGAACATGTTCCACCTGACGTAAGTACCTAAATAACTATTTTTTTATGCACGAATACGGAAAATTTGCCTATAGAGCTCTCATAGCAAAACCATCCCATTTTCATGACCATTCAGAACTCTAAAGGAAGGTGCACATTTTTAACCACTTTCAGATTCATTAAGAGTGCCTTAGATGACTTTAATTGATTTCAAAATATATATAGTTCATCTGAATTTTCACATTTCACCTTATGAAAATCTTAAATCTTTTAACATCAGATGAATGCATTCACAAAGATAGGTAGGTTTATTTTGCATCGAAACCAAATTATTCAGGAATTTTCTATATCTACTTCTTCACCTAGAGACGCATTATTGTTATTTTAAGTAAAAAGGTATATACTATCTATATAGTGACTAATATTCTAGTATATATTTCCGCATCTTTGCATAATTTATATCCCCATATTTTGTATGTATTCCACTGAATTACTAAGCTTTTGCAATAAAAAAAGTAAACGGTATAATATCGACTTCTTATCGAGAGCTATCAAATGTGCAATTGTATACAATCAATATCTTTACGATGCAATTATTGAAGAGAAACCTAGAAAATAACGTTTCCTCGTTTGGAAATTCAGAAAATTCGATAACCTCAGAAATAATAATGCACTTTCCAAACATCAACAATTTTTCACTTGAAATCGAAAGTGCCGTTACTAATTGATTAATGTCAAACTTGTTAATTTCGTCTTAAGATTTACTTAGAATTCGCGAGTGCCTATATGTCGATAGAAAAGAGTAGAAATGTTAAAGGGAGAAGAATATCACCACCCGTCATCTTCAAAATGATGAAAAACAGATGTGCAAGGTAAAATGGATGCAGATGAGACCAAAATGATCAAATTAGGTACCATAATTAGTTATTATATCTACTAATTACATCTGATCCATTCATATCTTGAAATATATTTAATCTTTTAGGAAGTTGCTATGACTTTTCAATTTACCATATCAAGATTTAATTTTTTTTTAAGCGCTTTAGATAAGGTGAATATGATTATAATATAGTCGTTCTAGTAATCAGCAATATAACTCGTGAATAAAGATCCTCATCAAATGTTTATTTCTCGAGTGAATTCCAAAGTGTTTAGTTTTGTGTCACTTTAACTTTAACATCCCTTATCTCGCAAAACTAAATCATTCACAGACCTAAATTTTGTAGCAAACCATCATTTTTCCTGGAGAATTACTGACCGCTTTCCAGAGCGGTTAATAGCTTATCGATCAAGTTACAATCTGCCTACTGCAGATGTCATATAAGCGAAATGTTAGGTGAAAGCATGGCTTTTAGGCCACGACCAATAAGCCCGGAAGACTCTCTCAATGTCATTATAGCCCAACTATTTAAAAAAATATTCTGAGAATAGTTTAGAAAATAAATGTTTACCTTTTTACCTGATGTTTACAAACCAACCTGTGTATGTTTACCAGTTATAGAGAACACAAGATGCGCATTTTCTTCTCAGACTAGTTCAGATCAAGAAAGAGAAAATACTAGGTCCGCATTGAGAGGAATAATGGTATTATAAAAATAACACTTTGAAAATCAATTATTAACCTAGAGAAAATTTAGAATGCTGAGAGAGGTTTCATAGATGATACTTTGTAAATGACAAAGTTGCGACTTCTAAGTTCAATGATAACCATCTCTCATTTCTAGGCTATCTATATCATTATTAAAAATCCTCTCGAAAATGAAGGATAATGATTAAAAATTCTTTGGCGATAAAAATCATATTGAATTAATCAGATTCCTGTTCGCATCTGCGATATTTAAAAAAATCTCAGATCTACCGAAATGGTATCTATCTGGGCAATAACCGACCTCATTTTGCATGAATCTCATACAATGATAAATTGATTTTAGAATTTCCGTTTTTGTTTGAATGATGGAAGTAATAAATGGCATCAATCGCTTGACATTTCAGGAAAAGAAGGTACAGTGTCCAACAGCCCAATCGTGATTAATCAGAACGTGAACGTTCCCTCAGTGGCGCAACCGATGCTCTGGTTTGGCAATGTTTTACATATCTAACATAAGAATGAAACGATAAAATTTTGAGAATTTTCTTTTAGTATTAAAAAAAAATACAAAAGTCGAAAGCCAGCAATAACTATACTATTCAAGTTCAATGAACCGGTTTCTCTACGCATGAAATTACAAAAAAAACTCCGTTTATATAAACTAGATAGGACGTTGATATCTTTATCATAGCATATTTCGAATACACTTGGTCGCCAATAAATGAAAATCGCAAAGCTATTCCTTCCTTCTGGATGTAAGGCTTCTAGCGCCACTGAGCATGTTAATATGAAGCGAAAAAACAACTGACTAGCCATTGGCATCAAGTATAACTCAAATTTTTTTAGTTACAACTACCTTGAACAATTTTTGAGCAAATTCATTAATTTATGCCTTCAATGGTTTGGTTTGATATATTCAACGATTTTCAGATCGAAAAGGGTGATATTTTTGTCTGGTTTAGTAGCAGTTCTTTTGGCAGTGGTAATTATAGTTTTCTTTGTCGTTTTCCTTCCATCAAGTGAAGAAACGAGAGCAGGAGCTGTAGTTACAAATGGTAAACTTTGTGCAGACATTGGGAAGTGAGTATGAGTATCTATCTTCTTGATGTATAAAGTTTATTTGCCTACATTTTTATAAGAAATTTGGAGTATTTCTCATTCTTAATATTATTGTGTTCTCTGGGGAGACTCCTCATTTAGTAATTTTCAATTAATTAATTTCTCAGTCAACCACACTCTTGGTTCAGTTATTAGCCATACGCCAGTCCTGTAGAAAAATGTATAACAGTCGATCGGTTTCAAAATTAAAGAAGCTCGATTAATGGAACACAAATTGAAATGGAAAAAGATGACACTTCAAGTAAAATTCAATATTGAAATTCCTCAATTTCAGGTCTATAATTGATAAGGGTGGAAAGGCAGTAGATGGTGCAATTGCAGCCCTTTTTTGCGAAGGGGTGTCCATGCCCCAAAGCTGTGGTTTGGGGGGAGGCTTCCTGATGCTGATTTACGACAAAGAATCCGGAAAAGTTCACGCTTTAAACACGAGGGAAACAGCACCAGCGCTGGCGACAGAAGACATGTATCACGGGAACAACAGTTTATCGTTAAGAGGTAAAGGAAAATGCTATAGATACCGAAATTCTTTGATTACTTAGTTGACACAAGTGAAGTGGTTCATTAGTGTCTTTGCATCTGACCATAGGAATTGTCACCATGACGAACTTTCTTGTGATCTATTTCTAATCTCCGTCACTTTCAAACTTATCATTATAGTAATTCTGTTCTCTTTCAATTGGTTGAATCAAGAATATAAATAAAGTTTAATTGTTTCAAGGCATTCTTTCTGTTGCTGTACCCGGAGAACTCAGAGGATATTGGGTTGCTTACCATAGGTTTGGGGGCGGAGTACCATGGAAAGATATAGTTCAGCCAACCATCGATTTGTGCAAAAATGGTATCCCAGTATCTAAGTATCTGGAGGGCATATTCGCCGAGAATAAAGACTTGCTGCTTGCTGATCCAAACCTAAGGTAAGATTTATTATTACTTTTCACTTCTACTCAGTATGCCGGTTTCATAGAATGAATGAAAATTGTCCTAGTACTCTTCAGATGGCTGTTGAAGTAGACACGCCACTCGTAGTACCCTGTATATAGCTAAGACTTTTCCAGGGAAAGTTTCATAGATCCCAAGACTGGAGATACCTACAAAGAAGGACAATTCACGAAGAGGTTGAAGTTTGCAAAGACGCTGGAAGTGATAGCAGAAGAAGGGGGAGATGCTTTGAACAATGGAAGTTTGACGGATCAGCTTGTGGAGGACATTCAGAAATTGGGGGGCATTATTACCAAGAAGGACTTGATTGATTATGAGTATGTATTGAATACCATTCAATTAAAGAAACGATAGAACTCGTATTTGCTTTGCTCGAATTTGTGGCTAAGAGGCACTCTGGTCTTTGGTCCGTATTTAAATTTTGACTCTTGACATTTCTGTCTCTCTTTTAGACCCTCTCAACTTTCCACTGAAAATAGCTATATGTTAGGCAAAATTCAAAGAACTGTGTTATGTTTCAACCTAAAACCACAACCAACCACTATTTTTACCTACTCAATACCCCTTTTTTCGTTGCCTTGATGTAGGGAAAAAGCTCAATAGCCTAGCCGGTCATATCTTGAAGGTGCCAGCAAGTGTTGGACTTTTACCAATTGAAATACCTTCCCCAGCTGCTTAGCTGGAACCCCAAGAATGCCGATTCGATCCAGTTAATTTGTTCTGCTCACCAATTACTATGGAATTCATCAGCATTGTATGCCTGTTGCGCTCACTTATGCCCTGAGAGTATTAATATTACTCATTGGGTCATCCTCTCCGAAGATTCAAGGATTCCAATAAAGTCCTAGTATGTAGTCTGGATGGAGTCTTAAGTTGGAGCTTGCATCCGACCCCTGGACTGCCCCAGTCCAAGGGTGAGAGGCTGAGTCAGACATATTTGCTATTTATAGAGCCATAGTCTCCACGTCTTTCTCTCATGCCTTTGTTTGGTAGCTAAATCTTCTCCATAATATCGAATACTGGACAAAGTTGCAACTGGAAAATCATCTCACATACCTGTAACAATCCATATATTTTTCTCAATTAGTGATATTAATCCATTAGATTGTTGAAACATTGTATTTGTAGGCCCGTTTGGATGGATCCGATTGAAGTATCGATACCGTCCAACCAAACATTGTTCACTGTACCTTTACCTGGTTCGGGAGCCTTGCTGGTGTACATCTTGAACATGCTGCAACTACAGGTGGATTTTTCCCAACCAGAATCCCTATTGAACTTACAACGAATCGTGGAAAGCTTTAAATTTGCCTACGGAAGCAGAACACTTCTGGGCGATGTTAAAACGCCAGAAATGGAAAAGGTAAGGAGGCTTTTAGTCGATAGAACGTATTAGAGGTATCTTATTACAATATTTATTGCAATTACATTCTTGAGGAATGAAAATTCGGCTATGGCCATATTAACCAACCCTATTCGGAGTTGAGGTTAATTTTATGAAAGTTCGCAATGTGCATATATAAAATCCAAAGAAACCCTTCCATAATAAAAAATTTTATTTTTTAAAATTCTCCTTCAGCTTGTGAAAGAACTGGCGTCTCTGGAAAAAGCGAGAGAAACCGTGTCAAAAATTAAGGATAATCAAACTTCTCAAGATCCAGAATATTACGGCGCCATGATCTCAAATACAGACAACCATGGAACTGCTCATATTTCAGTGCTGGCTCCCAATGGGGATGCTGTTTCAGTTACCTCAACTGTTAATCAATAGTAAGTACGTAAAGTTGAACATTTTTATGCTATTTTAGAAAAGTTTCGAATATTCGTATTAAGTATTAGAGGCATATTGTGTGAATACTGTAAGAAATAACCATGAATATTTACTAATGAGTGCACAGTACACCTGTTATATTCAAGAATACTCGTTATTTTGACTTTTACTTCTTTTGTGGCATCACTCAAAGCCTTTGATCACTATTTCGATCTTCGGCAACTTCTAGGCCCTCCTTGTCTAGGGTGTCCTAGACAAGCGCCCTGGAATAAGGAAGGATTCGGGTACTTTTTCTGAAACACACTGTTAGGGGGACATATAGAAATGCGGTCTGGTCATTCTTGGTTTAGTTGAACGTCCCAAGAACATGTTTCTCAGGATTCATCACAACTACTTAAGCACTTACCACGACAAGAAGTTGACCACACGTGCGGGTAGTCAAATAATTTGCATATTTCACTGTATTGTTGAATGTTTTTATCTGTATGAAAAAGAATATGTATAATATGCTTTACAGTTTCGGGTCTGGCGTGTCTGCTGAACACTCTGATGTTATCCTCAACGACGAAATGGACGATTTCTCTTCCCCTGGTATCATAAGCAATTTCGACATTCCTCCGTCCAAAAACAACTACATAGAACCAGGTAAAAGACCCTTATCGTCGATGTGTCCTGTCATAGTCCTGGATAAAGACAAGAACGTCAAGCTGGTCATTGGTTCTGCCGGAGGCACGAAGATAACCACTGCGGTAGCGTTGGTGAGTGGTTTTCATATCCAGCTGCTTTATTTTTCATTTTGAAGGGAGATGCACTTGGTCAATCCGTAAAAAATTGTTGAATAAGGAATACACCCACGTAGAACAAGGTGCAGTTCATTTTAAACCCTCAATAAACCTATTTTTTACCTATTTTTGGTAAAAACCATAAAGCAGCATTCTCATTGCTTAATAATTAAGAAATAATCAGGAACGACTTCATGAACTTCAAAAACAACAATAGGAAGAAATAATTTCAACGAATAAATGAGTTAATGATGTACCTACTGATAGTACAAAATATATCCTTGACAAAACTATTTTTCTATTGTGATTCAGACAATATTGAAGCATCTTTGGTATGATATGGACATCGAAGAAGCCATTGACACTTGTCGCCTTCACCATCAGCTTTTCCCAATGTCGATACAGGCAGAAGAATGCTATAAGGTAACTAGAAAAACATTTTATTATGTTGCGTGATCAATTCCTAATCAATTAATTCGATTGGTTCGAATTTACCTGATCAAAGTTTTGATAAATCCAACTTCAAAGCGTGGAAAAAGAAATTTAAGAATTAATCTGTTACAGACCGACGAGTTCCAGGAGTACATGAAAAAAATTGGACACGACATATTGTTCAAGGACTCAGATGGCTTCTCTGCTGTGACATCAGTCTCGAATAAAAGCGATATACGGGCTTCTTTCGATAAAAGAAGACCTGGTGATACGTCGTACATCTATTTATGAGTTGTGTATTTTAAGTCCACATTTTATTTAATAAATTATTTCGATATTGTTGTTTCCTACAGAATATTTGAATCTTTGAGATTAATACTCTTCAATTTCTTATTAATCTTTCACAGTATTTTGATTTAAATGCTGCGAATTACCAGAAATTTTTGTAAATATGTAGAATGCCGACGAAAAGTTATAACTCAAATGTCAAACAATTTTTAACACACCGCACACATTGTTGAAATCACATGAAGATGTGACCCACCCCCAGAAGGTATTTATATCCACCAATATATTCCTCATTTTTTACCGTACACGCTTTTAATTGTACCCAATTAAACCGGAGTTCAATGCTGCAGATTCGACTAATCGATGATTTCATGTTAACCCGACATGTAAAGGACCGAATTCATATATTTAACAATTATTTATTGGTCATATGAGTGGGATTTATAATTATAGACTCCTCCTTCCAACAACCAAAACAACCCTTCAATAAATCAGTCCCGAAAAGGACCTTAATCTTTGCTGATAAATCACGTACGAGGCAAGATATTATTTGCACGGTTCAACAAAATTTGTGTTGCATTCGGGGCGATAATTAAATTCGTCACAAATGCATGGATTGATGATCCGGACTGGAGCGACCAAAAAATATGTTCCCTAGTTTAAGCCTTCACGCCTCCTGTTCTTCAATCTCTTTTACACGCTTTTGTTTTTAAATTGCATTGTATGTTAGAAAGGTGGTTAATTAATTTGTTTGATACAAATCTTGAAAGTTTCGATTGAGCTGTTATCCTGCACATATCCTTATGATCTGCCAGTCTATCTGTACACCACCTACAGTACCTTTCATTACGATTTATAGTATACAATACCGATCCTGTTTTTGATGAATTCGATTTTAACAGTGTTTATTTTCACTGAGTTAATTATTAACATATCGCACCCTCGCTACAAAAGTGACACAACTCAAAATCAAAAGTCGAAAATATTCAAATGCTAAATATTTTCTAATTAATTGAAAACATGAAATAGACACCAATTTTGATATGTAGGTATCTATATCAGCACCCCAGAGATAAAGTGTGTTAAGTCACAATATCAAAATTGGACAAAACAGAAATTTTTCAGTTCGATTATTGTTTCAAAGAATGTTTACTGCCATTATTTGGTGACTTGATATACCTAGAGTGTCAAAAATGTGTTCCACTAGCTAGAATTCACTAATATGAATCCAATTATGTAGATAGTTCGTGTCTGAAAAAATGTGACTTAACACACTTTACCTCTGAGGTGCTGATATGATATATGGAGCACCCACTGATGTAGCTAAAAATTTTCAACGATTTAATATATGCTCGTTTTCTGATCTAATTCATAGCATAAACCGAAAAACGTAAATTTCGAGTTGTGTCACTTTTGTAGCAAGTGTGCGATATTATCTAGACAATATTTATCGTTATTTCTTACACCCCTACCAGAAAAATCCAATTTTATGTCGTACATCATTTGTTGGCGTATTTTCTAGTCGTAATAATCTTTTAATAAAGAAAACGTGACGTGGCTTGCAGCAATGAAATTTAGCAATTTTAATATCCCATAACTTTTTTATTTCTAGGAAAATTTACGTTTATAAATGATTTTTGTTTTTTTCAGTGAAATTTTAATTAATCTACTATAAGCACACAAAAGATCCTCTTCGCGTAATAAAGCGAATTTAGTTTTATTCAGTTTGATTCACTCTAAACTTCATTATTTCTCTTTCAGAGCATCAAAATGGATGCTTATTCTTTAAAAAAATTTACAATTTTTTTCTTGTTGAATCTGCTTATCGAATTTAATGAGCCTATGTACAAACTTCTTCAGGACGATTAGTAACGAACTGGAAGGCGAAGATATCTGACGTCGAAGAATGGATAACTCATAAAATACGAAATAATGTCGTGATTTTCTCTGCCTTGTACCGGGTCGAAGTATCTGCTTCCTGTGAGTTTAATTAAGATTTAAAGATGCACAGACGATTCATAACCGTAGGGATCTCATCTGTAGCCCCATGAAGTGCTAAAATACACCTTCGAGGCGGTAACGAACGCTAAGTAGAATACATGATGATGAAGCAATAAAAACTTAAACAAAACCGAATATTCCTGAATGAACATCCATTAAATTGGCTTCTGCGTGATTCATATTGTAAATCACGAATCAAGAAGAAATCTGCTTATCTTCGAGGGTGTCGGTGGCACCAGTGGCGTGCGCAATAATCGAAAACATTTCTCGACAAACTATTTGAACTGTTGTGAAAAGTCCTGTTCTCTAATTATGTGTCAAATCAGTTAATTCTCCAACATTTTATAGAAGAAAATCGTGCTAAAATATTAAATTGCCACTGTATGCCTGAGCGTTATTGCAATTAGAATAGAGAGATTTTCAAACTATACCTACAACAGAAAGAGAACAAAAATGGTTATAATTGGTATAAACACTCCACTTTTTATCAATTATACTCACTCAACAAATACTTAATGTAAAAACATTTTGAGATGTTAAGTTAGATTGTATGGATGAACGTTGGAAAAGTACAATGGGGTATCCCAAATTGTTTTATTTGGGCTGTTTCTGGTACTTCTGGACTAGATAAGTAAAAACGTTGAGAGGAGTCCTGGTCTCGATTTTCGTGAAGTGAAAACACCATTTGTGGAAACCGTTTCACGATGAGTTCATTTTTTTTAATTCCAATATATTATCGATTTCGAAAATGTGCCATATAACTTTTTTCTACGAGAATATCTGGAAATGATTGAAACTTTGAGGCTTTCTTTTCACACATTCAATTTTTATTAAATTTTGTACCAAGGGTGGAAAAAACCACTTTTCCATTTTAAATACGAATCTTCTTCATTTTCATCTTTTACGAAAAAAAATTATAGTTAAAGAAAATCGGAAATGATATCCTAGTCCCAGTGGAAAAATGCTCGTTGAAAATTTCATAACTCTTTCAAATGTTTTCGAAAATGAAAAAGTTATCGTGAAACGGTTTCCAGTACACCATTTCCAAGTGTAATTAAGAAATTGTCGAGTGTATTTCAGATTAGGGACCTTAATTTCAGAAAGCGTCAATTGAAATTCAGATTTGTATTTCGGATAACTCAATTGAATTTCATTTGATGTTTTCTGAAAAACAATTGACTAATCTCAAATACAAGTACGTTTTCTGAATGTCTAGTAACCATCTAGTATAGCAGTACCAGAAACAGCCAGAATTGAGCAAAAGTAAATTTTGAAGAATTTCCTAAACTCAATCTCAATATTCCGTTTAAACTGCTAAAAATTCTGTAGAATGCTTCCTGATGAGCCACTGAACGTAATGCTAATAAATTGGAACAGAGCTGGTACTCTTCATGGAGAAGATAATTATCGGTCGATGTAGTAAATAAATGAGCGTAAGGAATATCCGATTATTTATGGTGATCCAGCATGCAAAACTTTTGTTCTTGTAATGGAATATCTAAACATCCTTGCAAGGCTGTCCCAACACGTCTCCATTCGAGTTGAGTTCATTCAAAACTCATAGTTTTCGATTTCGAAGAAGATGCCGAAGCTAAATTATACCTGGTTGAGTTTTTGTTGATTTTTCCTGACATCATCGAAGTACAAATATTTACTTATTTCAGTTCCTGGTACTTCAGGTGAGAATCGGTTGTTTGGTCAATTAAAACAAAAAAGCTTAACGAGTCAATCCTAAAGAAACTTTATTAATCAATAACTTTTTTTTCAGCTTAACTTAAATGATCACATAATAGTTTAAATAATCTAATGTTAAATCAATAACACCCGAATTCGAGTGGATATACTTTATAAATAACAATAAATACACTTAACTCTACGCCATATGATTATCTTCGGTTCTCTCCAATGGAGTTGAAGGCCTTTATCTTTGAATACACTGATCAATTTGAGCAAACGTAAATCAATTAACAGGAGCCTCCAAAAATTGGGAGATTCCAACAACAATGAAATGAATAAATACAAAATTCAGTCGTTCCCGAGACAGAGACCTTGGTTTTTACATTATTCTTACGTTGGTTTAATTAAATTTGATAGATCGTGAATTAAGGATAGAAGTTTTGGAGGGCATCGCTATACAGAGCGTTGTAAGAATCCCTGAGTATACTGATGGTATCTGAAGGTTTCCCGTTGAAAACAAATTTATTGTCCAGGTTGATTATCGGAGAATCTGTTGGCTTAGGCTTCTCTATTGGCTTCGCAGTTGGCTTCTGGTGAGCTGGATAGTTACTGGCAGACCATTGGTAGATGTTGCTGGGTTTTCCATTAGCCAGGAAGTTTATTGGGAGGTTCAAGAAGTTGCTGGTAGGGTTTGGAGGCTGGGACATGTACCCCATACCGGGTACGAAAATGTACGGTTGAGGAGGTAGAGCTATGTAGTATATGGGGGAATTGAAAGAATTTCCTGGGATTACTTTCTGAATTTTCCTCCCAGGGTGGGAAATGGTTCGGGAAATTTCCTCTTCCTTAACATAATTACCACTGTCTTCTAAGTCCAAATTGTCGAACTCGTAATCATTGCTGTTAGGTAAGTAGTCGAAGTACAAAGCTTTGGCCTTTCTTCGATCGATTGGAGAGGATGTGGTTGAGTCAAGGAGCGCCAGTAAGCTGACAAGGATCACCACGTGAGTCTGAAACAACAAGGAATTGATTCAAGTACTTTACACCCAAAAAAAAAAAAAAATCCTATCCAATATTTATTAATGAAATGAAGCGATATAGAAAGTAAGTTCTACAATATCATGGTGATGAATATCAACCCTCAAATTTCCACAAATGGTGGTTCAGTATTTGCGAGTCTCATAACTTTTTATAGGAAAGTCATAAAGTTCTTCTCAGAGAATTGATCGATTGAAGCTTCATATTTGTGGAGCTTATTGACTCAGTGTTTTCAGAATTCGTAAAAAAAGCCACCAACTCGTCTAATGGCTGTTTCTTGGGACTACCTTAGCTTATTTCCACCGAATCATTTCCTCAAGTTCTTCGCATTTATTTACACACACCCTGTATACCTCGCGATTTCGCAGAACCGAACGAAGCATTGATAGTGAAATAGTTTCTCGAAAATTTCATTTTCAAACTCTATTAGTTCAAGAAATCACGTTCGTTCAGTCTCATCATTATGCAACTTATAGCTCGAATTTATTGGTTGTTATTCCTTCCCCATAACCATGAGTAGCATTACAAACAACAGAAAATTCATGAAATTTTCACATCATAAGATTCAACTCTATTTGAATTGAAGGAATGTCAGTTGCAGAAATTGGTATTGAAGTTTGGTTCCCATTACAAAAATTCGTGAAAATAATCCTTTTTCTTTTCGTTTGAATTGGGCAATAGGAGGCTTCGTTTTCAGAAAAAGTTGTGATATTCTCCGATTTTTTTTCAATTCTAGGACAAAGAAGCCTAAATAAGTTCTATTGAAAAAAGTTATGATGAGTTATTGTTGAAAAAAGAAAAAACTCTCGAGTCAGACATTCTCTTTCAATTCAGTTTTATAAAACTTTCATTTAGAGAATCTTTCTTGAGATTATTTCCGAATTATTTAGAGAATTCAAAGAATTAACGATCTTGCGAAATTAAGCTTCCAAAAATTAGAAAACAAAATTCTCTTCGAAATCACCGAAGAGTTTGAAAAATGCTCATTTATGGACGCGTTCTACCAATTAAAACGCCATGCATGAATATTTTCTTGAATATGATTATTAATTTTTTTTTAATTACGATATACAGGAACTACATTAGCGTCAAGTATTCGTACTTCATTGTTATCTACAAATCTGGATGCTGATGAAATCACTGAAAATCTAATCATCGTTTTCTCTGTTTCCTCACGCAACTTATTTTTTTTACCTTCGATAATTGTGTTCCTAATGACACTGCCGCGTTCAAACAAATAGCTCGAGATGCTTTCTTTTAATTCCAACAAGATAATCTCTCACGTGGTTCTCCTATTAATTGTTGTATAGCGCATGGCATCAAATTTTCTATTAACTTTTTGTAACGTCACTATTAAAATCTAATTAGAGAAATTTACATCTTCTCATTTATTTCGGAGAAAGCATGGTCATTTACTTGAATGATATTATTTATTGTTCCATGAGATGAGTAAAAAAATTCCTCGATTCAATAGAATCGAACAAAAGATGTCCATTACTACCAATGTTTCTGTACGAGGAAATCCTTGGGATTATTTATGCTACGCTTACCCAATTAATGTACCTTCAATTTATATGTTTCTTGATTTTCGCTATTCATGATGTGGCAAAATATCGCATTCGCGATAATAAACTAAAAACATTATTATCAGAAAATTCAAGGAATGTTAAATAAAACGTTGGAAAATGGCAAAAGTATAATCAAAGAATATATTATTACCACAGGAGAAAGTCATTCGGGTAATTTTAACTGCCCACCAATGGTAGGAGTTAGAACAAATACATATGAACTATTTCCGGTTAACCTCTCATGAAATTGCTGCTTAAATATAAGGTTTTCCGTTTTTCGCCGTCAATGCTTGAAATAAATCTAATTCTCCTTTACTAGCAAAGGTACTCATTAAAATCTTCGAACAATCTTCGGACGTCTTTAAAAACTCATAAAATTTAAATTCGAAATGGATGTTAAAATATCACTAGAAAAAGGCAATTCTATGTAATGATGGCATTCGTAGTTCCTAATTACTAACTAGAATCTATATTATTCGGCTTCGATGATCAGATAAAATCAAATGTTCTCAAACGTATTTATCTGGGATCGATTACCTGTCTATTGAATTTCGATTAATCAAACATTTATTATTAGGTACATGGAAGATCAGAAGAAGTTGATAAATATCATCTAGGTATGTGTGAGAATCTCTACAGGATGGGCTTTTCAAAACGAAACAGATTAAGAAACAGACAGAGGTGATACCTCATTTGAACGGTTTTTCTATACTTGGCCCAGCAAATTGAATTTTCTTCGTTTGATGTCTATTATATGACAGTTATGGAGTATCATACAATTACATAAATATTACAATGGATAAATTGGATTTATTTACACAGCATGCTTGACAGAAAAACCAGTGTTGTTTCAAATTTGAAAGTGAATATTTCCAGAACTAATGAATTGAATCAAAAAGAATTTAATTTGCTGAATTCAATCTGGGAAGTCCCCTCCGAATATGATGTGCTAAGATGTCTGCAAACTTTTTTAATTATATCAATATTATTGAATATCAAATTTACGTATTGGAAACTTCCAGATAGACCTAAAGTTCTGTTAGTAAGCTACATGGAATTATTTCATAAAGTACTAGAAAGACGGAGAGATATTGAGATTGCTATCATCGAATCTTCTTGTAGCGGTACGTCTGAGTCTGCAAATTATCTTAACCTATGTTTACGGTAGTCCTGCTCGAACCTCAGCATAATTTGAATCAATATCACACCCAATTGGGTGTTGTGAGAAAGTTTTAAAACAATATACTCCAAAATTACCGCGAATAACTGTAAGTTACCTAAGCTGCCCATCGACGTCTAGAAATCATCGGAAATTTGATGGATTTATTATTGCATGCTGTATTAATCGGGTGGTACGGTATCATCATCACACCGCAAACTTTTTTTTAATGATTCAATTCGATCACGTAGCCGACAAATATGTATTTCTGGCTACATCTTCTTGGCATAGATTTTTCCGTATATTTTTCATAATGGTTATATCGAAACCTGGACCGGGTCTTTTAGATAATTAAGTTTCTATTTTTTGGGATGTACACTAAGGACTAACGGTGCTAGAGGTTGTTTCATTGGCATGAAAATTTTGTTCGACCTACACTACAGAGCTTAAAAAGAAACTTTTACTCCTTTCCTCATTATTCTTACCATTTCAACTCCTCGACATGTTCATATTTTCTAGGTATGGCTCTTCAATAGATCTCATTAACCGTAATATACCTGAGTCATTACCAAAATCTTATTGATAAATAATATACAATGTGTTAAATCCAAATTGAATAAATTCATCCTGAAACACATCGAACCTAATTTTTTTCTCTATCATCAGAAGGTAAAGGGGTAGATTCATTCTTTCCCCTCTTAAAATCTACGCCACTGACGAAATGATCATCTCTGCAATTTTTTTTACGTTAATATCATCCTCTTGTCTCAACGGGATAATGTTGGTAGTTTGCAAGCTATCTACTCAAATGTAGATAATTTTCTGAGATTTTGTGGGTGGTTTATTTTTTTTCAAAAGATGATGAAACTCTTTCTCAAATTCTTGCAGTAATTTGAAAAAAAACTGAAGGAGGAACATCATTTCATTCAAGTGTTTCAGGTAATTTGAGCTGAAATTCACTAGTTACTATTTGAAAAATTCTTAATGAAGAAGTGATATTTGGAAATCTTTCCCAGTTTGAACCAGACTCTAATGTGAAGTGAATGCTTTATTTAAAAATCCTGAATTTAGTTTTGATACCTCTGCAAATTTCATTTTATGATTTCCTATGACCGGCAATTTGGGACAAAATTGTATCACTTTTTTATCATTAATAATAATCATGAAATATAAAATGATCAAATTCATACAATCCTGAAGAGAAATGTTCATAACGGAAGATATTCATTTATATGGAATTTTGTGAAATTTAACATTTTGAAAGTTTTTTTTTATCACTTCTAGAAATTTCTAGAATTTTCAATGCGAGAAATGCATCTTGTAAAAAAAAACTGTTAATAAATGTATATAATCAACAAATATGTAGATTTCGGTGCACAGGATAAGACTGAGTTATTTGTGTAGTCAGTATAAAACTGAATTTTCCCACAATTAATTTTGGTTATTATGGACAGAACCAAAACTTTAGCAAAATATATCGTGTTTCATTGGAGATACAAAAGTCATAAAATTATCCGAGACCTTTTTCTTTTGAAAAGAGATAATTTTCGGTGAAAAATTTGAAAACGTTAGAAATTTGGACACGAAAACAATTTTCATCCAAAATTTTCACTGAGTTGAAATCTTCCAATTGAAAGAATTTCGAAATCTGTAAAAAAAAAGATTATATAGGCGGTGATACACCGATTTGGCTTTCATTTGAATACTAGTATGTAAGTACTCAAATATTCCGTGCTGCGATATACTTCTGAAAACAATAATTCAAGGATGAATAATGTATGAAATTAAGGGTTTCTGATATTCACAAACCATTTATTTAGGGTCTCCCATTCAGAAAAAAGCCAGTTGCATGTAGTGATATAGGTATATTTTGGTCTTAACTCGGATTATTTTAGTTGTAGGGGCTGATCACGAAGATCAAGTATGCAGAAAAATTCTCACTCATTCATAGCCTGTAGGATTTTTCTTCAAGAAACAACACGCGATCAATAAAAAAATGCTCTACAATACCCCTGCTTATAAATTAACCTTTCGTTTCGTGAAAGTTGGCTTACCTTTCAGCGATTATTACTGCAAATTAGCATGAAATCACCATGAAGATGTGTAAGTAGTACCGTTTGACTTAAAACACGAAAAATACGAGTTTTAATACGCGGACAGAACATATAAATCTAGATTTTAATTGTGCGTAGATCCTGTACGAATTCCAGCTCGAATGCGATATATTTTTCTTACATATTAACACGTTGCATGCTTCACAAAACTGACCTAGATAATAAATAGATAAGAGGAAAATGGCAAAATTTTACTGCGTTAACTGTATTTGATCCCACATATGAATTACTCTGGATCACATGCTTAAATATGATCTTCTTTTAGACAGCGGTTTTGATGATATTGGAATCATTAATCAATGAGAACTAATTGAGATAATCGTAATACTCTGACTAAACGGTCTGTCAGAAAACCTAAATAGTTTCATGCAGTTATAAGAATAGTATACCAGTAAAATAAATATGTTTTTTCTACTTCTTCACACTTACTCTTATGTTCACCCTGACTTAAATAGGACCGTTCATAAGGGTTTATAATTTAAGCTATATATAACTTATATTGGATGAAAAATGGAAAATGAAAATATCTCTTCTTGGATCTATACCTATTAATAATTATTATTAATCAAATTATCAATTACTTCCATGGTAGTTTCTGAAAAAAAATCAAATTTCTTGAGGTGGCCTTAATTAGCTCAGGTACCTTACTTCGTGAGTTTCAAAGGAAGAGAATATATAAGGCTCACATTGCCTCCAATTCAAATTTAACATCACACAAAAAAAAATTAAGATCTGTAAATGGAGGTAGTTGGGAATATTTGAAAATCTACATAATATCCAACATCTGCAGAAGGAGCATTTTCAAAAAATTTGTAAAATAGCCACATAATTTGGGGAATTTCTTGTAGACTGGTCGACCCATAAACTTGAAGTGTCGAAGCATAGCATGAAGAGAATATAAGAAATACTATTTTGAATGAAACTTGAAAAAAAAATTCCAATGAAGTGATTAGATTGAAGAAGAAATTAATTTTATTTTCTCTACAACTTTTCCAGAGTTTTCTTTGTTTAATATATAAGTCAAATAGTTGAGTCGTTTTGTGGCACCCTACATAATAATAAGCAAAATGTCGATGAAAAAAAACATTTCAACCAGAACTGTAGAAGGTAAGTAATTGAAATGAAAGGACTATCGAAATCTGACAAAAGAAGGAACCTGACATTCTTTAAAGCTCCAATAATGAAAGCTCCATAAATGATAACGACCCATATCAATAACTTCATCTGTGAAACAAATCTGTCCCTACTTCTGAATTTCCAGAGAATTTGCTGATTCATTTCAAGAGCAAAAACAAAAATTAAACGTTTATATGGTGCTCAAGTCCTACGTCCGAATCTCATTTGCCTTCCATTCCAAAGCTTCCATTCTCTAAACTTTCTACACATCAGAACGAATTAACTAAAAAAACCACTTACGCTATAAATACCGTTGTCAAGTGATCCAAATTGAATCTTTTAATTCGAAATGATATCCAAGAGTAGGTACTTTCAATGAGATGTTAATTGGCAGACCTGAAGATTTCTTGATGAACGACGTTGCTTTTGGTTAAATTATTCTATACGAGGTCCATTTCCGATTTCAACAAATTCTTCAAGTCTTACATTCGATTAAAGTTTTTAAGTGTTCGACAACTAATCCAGAATTCGAAGAATTTCGGTTCTGATTTGTTTACCCGACTTATCGAAGTTATCGAGAACATCTCTACCTTAAGTGTCAAGCTGCGAATACCTAATTACATTATTTTTCTTACTCGGAGGTTTCGGAATTTTCCGTGCACTTGATAATTTTTATATTTAAGGTTTTCATGTCTTAAAAAACGAAAAAACTTTCAAAAAATAGAATTTTATAGTATTTGTACCAGTCATTCATCTAATGAAAAAATTATTATATTATATTCACTCTTTTCACATTACTATAATCTGATGAAATAAACATAATTCAATCAATAATTTAGAGATGCTATTCTATGAGAAATATTATAAGTAGTAGTAGAATATAAGCACGACTGTATTAAAATATGAGTGCTTTTGATATTGGTAGGAACGCAGAACTGATAGAATTTGGGACTTAAGTTTTCATTCTACATCGAAATATTCAGAAGAGTTATTAGTAGAAATGCTACACGATTTAGGATACGAGTTAATTTTAATCAAATTTGTATACGAATCCTCTAACAAGATTGTTATTTGGATAATTTTGATACCATCTTCTTTTCAATTCTATAATTATATACCTTTAGAGCTTCTCTCCTAACTTCTTTCAAGGATCGGTGCAAGATTTTTGTACTGGACTTCATTTAGCAATTTTCAATAGTTCTTCAGTCCTTATTATATTTAAATGCTCTTTCACCAGAAAATATTTCAGAGATTCATTGAGGAAAGCAATCAAATTAAAATTTGAATTCATTCGATGAGATGCTACCGCAGTACATTTTCTGAAGAATCAAAAGGGTAAGTACAAATATTTTAAAAATAGATTTCTGGGGTCAAAAGGAATACTTCTTTCGCATACTTTTTTTCCGATTCAGCCTAGAGAAAAATATATATCCATTAAAAACTTTCAGAATGAACTATGACACCCTTGGAAACATGATACTAGAGTTTTTCCGAGTATAAGAAAATGCATCACAAATTTAATTCTATAAATCTTTTGAACAGAGTCGTATTCATCCAAAGTAACCAATTTGATGTTCTTTTCATATTAGAACTAATTTATTTGTCCCAACGCTAAATTACAAAATTTACATCAGTAAAACTTGGTAAAAAAAATTTTGTCGAGAACTTACCTTCATTTTCACCTCACGAAAATCTGGGAAGCCCTAGAAGTTAGTGAATCTTCGCACGGCCTTGATCGACCTTGCACTTGGCTCTACCGTGGTACTACCTTCGAACTCAAGGTACCACCTGATACCCCACTTGGTAATACTTTGGCTTATGTTTATGGTGTTTGAACCGTGTATACGCGGCTACTGATCGAAATGGTACTTTTGTCGCTTATGAAATAGTGGTACCAAAGAAGTGGTACCGTCCGATTTTTTCTCGCGAACCGCTCGTTTCAGCGGAACCACTAGAAAGTAAATCAATCCACACCTCCATTACGGTTCGTGGTTGTTCTACAATTGTTTCTGAAGGAGGGGTGGATTGTTTTCAGGATTAACTCAATCATTTAAATTTCTCGGTTTGAATGTGTCAGGGTGTACGTACTCGGTTTGACCTGAATTGGAGTGCTTTATTGAAGACACGAAGTGTACTATTTACTTTCAGTACGCAACACGTACAATTGCTAACATTTGTAACACGAATACATTGTTGTACTTATTCATACACGGTCATGCAAGCAAGGTTTAGAGTACCCTGAGAAAAGGAAAGTGACCAAATGGAAATTGCTAGAGGATTAGAAAAGAAATCTTTTCAAACAACCAATATGCTGTCAGAGAAATTTTTGCCATTCAACATATGCTACGGTTTGATCCGAACAACTTTTTTCATGCCAATTGTTCTACTGTTCAACTGTAAATGTTCATCAAACAAGCAACTTTATATATGGGGCTCAGGATATTCCATTTAGTTTGATAATGTGGCAAGAATACCATTACGTTTGATGTCCTATGAATAATATATAATTGTGTATAAGTAACTGTCATTTTGACACACAGTAATTTATATTTTGCTAAATACAGTCGCCAAGCTCATTTGTTATGCAGAATTAAAAATTTTAAATTCAGTTCACTTGAAGATGATGCATCTAATTCAATTTTCATGAAAGTACCTACTATTTTCATGTAAAAAACTCTGAAAATTAATCACTTTATATTGTTGAAGTAAATATTTGAGAATTTACATTGAAGGGGGGTTATATTCACCCCTACCATCCTATGTGGTAGTGAATTTTGTTGAAAAACGTTCTGCTATCAGGCTAGTAGTCAATTTTTTCCATCAAATACGTAAATTCCCCGAAACTGTAGTATGTAACTCCGTAAATAGGAAGCATCATAATTTAGAAAAACATCTAGACCATAGGAAGTGTGAGAATCAGTGTGAGTATCTATTCAAATATGAACGTATCCATTAGGATGATTTTGTTAGAGTCGATTCCATGATCAAGATATAGAATCATTTGTGTCCCATATAAAATAAACAACTGAAATTGAATCTGTGAAATCATGTCGAAAAGTTTAAATCAGTAATAAGTTTTTAATTACATGAGATAGAAATGTTTTCAATCCATCTAACCTCAATAGAACCGTGTTGAGTGCAGTAATTATGAGTCCTCAGTTGGCTTTTTCTCCAATAGAACTGATGATATTAATTAAGCAGAAAATTGTTTCGGAAAAAGTTGGAATCTCCGCTATCACTTTCTGAAAGAAAATACTGAATTAACAATTCAGTATGTCAACAAAGAGTGGTAATAATTGAAGTCCAATAATTGGTAAGTATGCGGATAATCAACATGTAAAGTTTATGTACCCGACATAGTTTATGAAGTGTTGCTTTATCGCAAAAGTACGAGAAAGTAAGTAATCAATTTTTTTCATTATATATATTCAAAACAATTATTGTGTTTCTATGGAAGGAACTCACATTTTATGGAGTATTTGTTCATGAAAATTCGCATTGAACATCTCCGAAACCGAATAATATTTTTAATTTCCAATGATACATCTATTTCAATAGAAACTATACTATTTAAGAAAATATTGAGATCAGAACTAATCGGGGAAAGATCCTCAAAATAGTAATATTAAAATTTCGTGCAACAAATATCAACAAGTAGGTAGTGTTATATGTTACTAAAGATATTTCCAATTCTTGATTAGGAAAGTTCGGTGATTTTTCCAATATTCATCTGATAGAAAGGGAGACTTATCAACTAAAAGTATTGTGATCGGAAAAGAAAAAACTGTATGAGGGTTGAAGGTTGCAAGAATACGAGTTAAATGGTAGTAGAAGAAAAGATAGGACGATTGAGAAAAGGCAGAATTGCGTTCCAAAGATGTTAAATCTTATTACGTAGAAGAAATGAAAAAAGGTTATCCGTGCACTTGATAATTTTTATATTTAAGGTTTTCATCTCTTAAAAAACGCAAAAACTTTGAAAAAATAAGAATTTTATAGTATTTGTACCAGTCATTTATCTAATGAAAAAATTATTATATTATATTCACTCTTTTCACATTACTATAATCTGATGAAATAAAACATAATTCAATCAATAGTTTAGAGATGCTATTCTTATGAGAAATATTATAAGTAGTAGTAGAATATAAGCACGACTGTATTAAAATATGAGTGCTTTTGATATTGGTAGGAACGCAGAACTGATAGAATTTGGGACTTAAGTTTTCATTCTACATCGAAATATTCAGAAGAGTTATTAGTAGAAATGCTACACGATTTAGGATACGAGTTAATTTTAATCAAATTTGTATACGCATCCTCTAACAAGATTGTTATTTGGATAATTTTGATACCATCTTCTTTTCAATTCTATAATTATATATCTTTAGAGCTTCTCTCCTAACTTCTTTCAAGGATCGGTGCAAGATTTTTGTACTGGACTTCATTTAGCAATTTTCGATATTTTACGAGAATTCTTCAGTCCTTATTATATTTGAATGCTCTTTCACCAGAAAATATTTCAGAGATTCATTGAGGAAAGCAATCAAATTAAAATTTGAATTCATTCGATGAGATGCTACCGCAATACATTTTCTGAAGAATCAAAAGGGTGAGTACCTACAAATATTTTAAAAATTGATTTCTGGAGTCAAAAAGAATACTTCTTTCGCATACTTTTTTTCCGATTCAGCCTAGAGAAAAATATAAAGCCATTAAAAACTTTCAGAATGAACTATGACACCCTTGGAAACATGATACTAGAGTTTTTCCGAGTATAAGAAAATGCATCACAAATTAAATTCTATAAATCTTTTGAACAGAGTCGTATTCATCCAAAGTAACCAATTTGATGTTCTTTTCATATTAGAACTAATCTATTTGTCCCAACGCTAAATTACAAAAATTACATCACTAAAACTTGGTAAAAAAAATTTTGTCGAGAACTTACCTTCATTTTCACCTCACGAAAATCTGGGAAGCCCTAGAAGTTAGTGAATCTTCGCACGGCCTTGATCGACCTTGCACTTGGCTCTACCGTGGTACTACCTTCGAACTCAAAGGTACCACCTGATACCCCACTTGGTAATACTTTGGCTTATGTTTATGGTGTTTGAACCGTGTATACGCGGCTACTGATCGAAATGGTACTTTTGTCGCTTATGAAATAGTGGTACCAAAGAAGTGGTACCGTCCGATTTTTTCTCGCGAACCGCTCGTTTCAGCGGAACCACTAGAAAGTAAATCAATCCACACCTCCATTACGGTTCGTGGTTGTTCTACAATTGTTTCTGAAGGAGGGGTGGATTGTTTTCAGGATTAACTCAATCATTTAAATTTCTCGGTTTGAATGTGTCAGGGTGTACGTACTCGGTTTGACCTGAATTGGAGTGCTTTATTGAAGACACGAAGAGAGCTACTTACTTTCAGTAAGCAACACGTACAATTGCTAACATTTGTAACACAAATACATTGTTGTACTTATTCATACACGGTCATGCAAGCAAGGTTTAGAGTACCCTGAGAAAAGGAAAGTGACCAAATGGAAATTGCTAGAGGATTAGAAAAGAAATCTTTTCAAACAACCAATATGCTGGCAGAGAAATTTTTTGCCATTCAACATATGCTACGGTTTGATCCTAACAACTTTTTTCGTGCCAATTGTTCTACTGTTCAACTGTAAATGTTCATCAAACAAGCAACTTTATATATGGGGCTCAGGATATTCCATTTAGTTTGATAATGTGGCTAGAATACCATTACGTTTGATGTCCTATGAATAATATAGAATTTTGTATAAGTAACTGTCATTTTGACACACAGTAATTTATATTTTGCTAAATAACTTCGCCAAGCTCATTTGTTATGGAGAATAAAATATTTTAAATTCAGTTCACTTGAAGATGATGCATCTAATTCAATTTTCATGAAAGTACCTACTATTTTCATGTAAAAAACTCTGAAAATTCATCACTTTTCATCGTTGGAGTAAATACTTGAGAATTTACATTGGAGGGGGGTTATATTTAGCCCCTACCATCCTATGTGGTAGTGAATTTTGTTGAAAAACGTTCTGCTATCAGGGTAGTAGTCAATTTTTTCCATCAAATACGTAAATTCCCCGAAACTGTAGTATGTACCTCCGTAAATAGGAAGCATCATAATTCAAAAAAGCATCTAGATCATATCAAGTGTGAGAATCAGTGGATGCATATTCATAAATAATTATTAAATCCGCGATGAGTATCTATTCAAACATGAACGTATCCATTAGCATGATTTTGTTAGAGTCGATTCCATGATCAAGATATAGAATCATTTCTGTCCCATATAGAATAAACAACTGGAATTGAATCTGTGAAATCATGTCGAAATCTTGAAATCAGTAATAAGTTTTTAATTACATGAGATAGAAATGTTTTCAATCCATCTAACCTCAATAGAACCGTGTTGAGTGCAGTAATTATGAGTCCTCAGTTGGCTTTTTCTCCAATAGAACTGATGATATTAATTAAGCAGAAAATTGTTTCGGAAAAAGTTGAAATCTCCGCTATCACTTTCTGAAAGAAAATACTGAATTAACAATTCAGTATGTCAACAAAGAGTGGTAATAATTGAAGTCCAATAATTGGTAAGTATGCGGATAATCAACATGTAAAGTTTATGTACCCGACATAGTTTATGAAGTGTTGCTTTATCGCAAAAGTACGAGAAAGTAAGTAATCAATTTTTTTCATTATATATATTCAAAACAATTATTGTGTTTCTATGGAAGGAACTCACATTTTATGGAGTATTTGTTCATGAAAATTCGCAATGAACATCTCCGAAACCGAATAATATTTTTAATTTCCAATGATACATCTATTTCAAAAGAAACTATTTCTATTCAAGAAAATATTGAGATCAGAACTAATGGGGAAAGATCCTCAAAATAGTAATATCTGCGTTCTACAGAAACTTGGTGATAGGCGATCTAACAAATATTAAAATTTCATTTTATTTATAAGCAACGATGCAACAAATATCAACAAGTAGGTAGTGTTATATGTTACTACAGATATTTCCAATTCTTGATTAGGAAAGTTCGGTGATTTATCAACTAAAAGTATTGTGATCGGAAAAGAAAAAACTGTATGAGGGTTGAAGGTTGCAAGAATACGAGTTAAATGGTAGTAGAAGAAAAGATATGATGAAGAAACGGCAGAATTGTGTTCCCAAAGATGTTAAATCTTATTACGTAGAAGAATTGAAAAAAGGTTTATCCGAAGAAATAACAGAATTGTGGGTAGGTACGATGAAACGAGAAAATGTTATCATGAAAATTATGTACCCGAAAAACTACGACAGAATACTCTATCGAGGGGAAATGTTATCAGGAGAAATATCAGACATATGAAAGGAAATATACGAAACATGAAAGTTTGCGAAAATCTTAAAATATTACAGAATTGTCGAATATCCATGAGAAAATCGTTATGAGTAAATAAAGTGCATAAGATAATTCTATTTTCAAAATTGATTTCCATTTTTTTCTCAATTGAAATTCTGGTTTGAATTTCTTCTTTTCACTCTTAAAATTTACTTCCCAATGCCAACACACCATTTGCCCTCGAAAGCAACAAATAGAGTTCACCCTTTGAATGGCATCATCAACAACTTGTTATGAACTGCATTTTAAGATTAACAGTACCTTTCCGCAATAATATTAACCCACTGAAGACGTAGCCGACAACCAATAAACTTAATTCAATGGATTTTGTGTTATTATTAACCTCCATGTTCACCCAAGAGGAGAATTGTAATTTACACCAGCCGCCAGCCACCTCGATGATGATTCTCAATTTGGGAACGAAAGCATTTTCGATAAAATTTTTACATTATCATTTTTTTTAGCTGATTATGTGATGAGCGGATCTCGGAGAGAAAGTTCAATAAATATTTTAAGAAGATATCAGATCCACTTTATTGAAACAAACGTGTTTTTGAACACTTTACGCCAATTTAATCTGCGAAAATTATGAGAATGGCACTTTATACATCATGATGAAAGTGAAATTTTTGAATGATCGGTATTTTGTCATTAATTATACATGGGCGACACATCTTGATGGATTTATAAATCGCATCCTCGTGAAATCAATAATGAATGGAAATGTGGAATGAGGAAAGATATTTTCAGGCTTCTTCGATACTTAATTTGAGTTAAACATACCAACAATGTTGAAAATCGTTATTCTTTGTTTTCAGTTCTGGTTAAAGTTATGAAGATTTTGTCTCTGAGAGATCTGCGATACTGATGATGCCAAATAAGGCTGAAACCGATAAATCTCTTATCTCAGTAACAAAATCTGACTTCATTTCTCCATCCTCATGATAAAAAATCTGGGAGCCTATAAATTGAAAACTGTTTTCGGTATGGGCCGCATATAAGCAGAGAATTTTCTGTTTTCCCCTTTCTTCTTTTTGAATTCAGAAGATACACTCTTTACGCATTACATTTTTTTTCCGATTTAGCCTGGAAAAAATATATAGCCACTCATAATGGGCTAAGCCAAACCTATAAATATGGCACTAAAGTTTTTCCGAGCATTAGATCTACCCCTTCAACCTTCCAAAAATTGATGCAGAAATTTAATTTTGTGAATCTTTTCAACAGAGTTGCATTCAGCCCAAAAGTGACCAATTTTTTTTTATTTCGCTGATATACATTCTTTTAAATAATTAATTACTGGAAAATGAGCAGTTCAAGTGATTTTACGAAGGATACATTCATTCTCCGAAATGGACAAATATTCATCATTTACGAGATAGGTATATTTAACATTTTTTTATGGGTTTTCAACAGCCTGCATCTGTTGACCATTTTTCTACAAAATGGTAAAATATCCAACATACGAACTTTGTGCTCCACTTTTACTCACTCTGTATAATGATTCTGGAAATCCAATAAATGTTGCTTCACGATAATCTATTAAGAACAAATTTTCTACCTATCCTAGATAATTTCATATTTAATTCACGATCGACGTGAAGCTAACTGTTCTCAGTAAGAGATTTATCGAATTGAAAGTGGTTTAGAAGATGAAAATGTGAAACAATTCGTATTCAAATCGATACTTAAGTGGTTTAGATTTTAAATTGGAGAATTTCATTGGATACCGCTGCGTTTACCTGTTAATGCAGCTATTTGTTCTTACCGTTCTACGTTTATCGAAATAAATTGAAAATTGCGGAAAAAATTCTTTCTTAATTGTAGAAATTGGTTTTGTTTCATATTGAATCAAATCTAGACATATAAGTAGGTAGATACAAGGTATTTCAAAAAAGGTAATCCCGTCTCTAGGATGGATAGAAAACTGAAAAGTAATTGGGGTTTGTTGAATTTGTTTTTATGTCTGACTCTCATAGAGGGCGCTGATAGCACGGTTCGTACCAAGTTGTATTGAACATAGGTAAATTTTTTAATATAAGATTTCTCAAGCAAAATATCTAGTGAATTTTAACATCATTTAATTATACACCAAAAATTATTAATTTTGATTTAAAAACGATACTGGTATGAAATAATTATGAATGTATTGATTAAAAAATATCACAAGATGAAAATTTAAAAAATTTAGAAAAAGACTAATAACATAAAATAGAATTCAATTAGGTATTCAAAATGTCCTCCGTTTTCGCGTATACACGAGTTTACCCTTTTTTCTAAAGAATCGATTAGTCTACAAAACACTTGGGAGTCAGCTATGATACATTTACTCTCTGTTCAATATTATATTCTGCTTTATACTTGAAAAATTTATTGATTCCGCAAAAAAATTCATCACTCATATTCCAAAAAAGAGTTGACGGAATTCGGTACAGAAATGATCCGAAAAAACTCTGTCGCATTTTTATTTTCAGCTTCAGAAGAGGAGATTCCTCAACTGCCTTCGAAGAAATGAGGCCTTGAAGAATCCTCACCATTAACTCTATAAATTGTTCAATTACACAGTTGATCTAAAATACAGGCAAGAAATGTGGTCCATTTCATACTCGGTCAGTTGTACACATTCCGCTTCTATATCTCATAGAAAATTGATATTGAAATTTAGCGTGTTAAATTCTAATTGATTCCCACAAAATCGATCGTATGTGGGTCAAATTATATCTCATCTAGGTGTTTCCGTCATAGTGCTTTTGTTGGATCGGAGTTTAGACATGAAATTGGACGAAAGAAAAAAATTATGTCAAATTTTCTCCGAAATTTCATTTTCATTGTCAATATATTTTTTACAACTGCCAAAGTGACAGCCAACAGTGTTAAGAGTGTTTTATTAAAATGCATTTCGAAGTTTATTGTCAATGTAAATTCGCCCATTGAATTATTATCAAAATAAGGCAATTACATATATAAAAAACATTGTATGATATTTGATAGTGATTTTATTTTGTCATGATAAACTGGCTTCAGTATTCTAGAGTACCTACCCATATTCTGAATAAATTCGACGTATCCTATATACGCGTTACATTTTTCTTAAAGTCATATCTATCATGTAACTTTTGATTTTTGTTCACTGCTAATAATATTAATATTAATAAGGATTGAGATTATTGTGCAATTAAAAAATTTCCAACCTAATCATCCTCGAAATTATCTCGCTCAATTTTAGATTCATAAATGGAAAAACTTCCCCATGAAAAGCAATTTAAAACTATCAGATAACAATAAGAGCTTGAAAACAATGCTACTGATAAGGAACAAAAAGAAATTGGTTCACGAAGATTGATGTTATGAGGATTGAAATATGGGAATGTACAGTAGAATAATGTTGGTTTATTTTATCAACCGATGCAGAAACTTACGTGTGAAAAGATCATGATTAGGATAAAGACGATACAGAAGCTGATAGAATATTTTAGAATTTGAAGCGAGCCTCTTGACTGCATCGTAATGAGATAAAATCGTTGTAGATATAATTAACTTTAATGTTATTACAAATGGGAAATTAAGAGAAAACTGTAATTAAACTAACGGGAATAATTGATCAAAATCTTGATATGGGTGTTATTTGTGTAGGCGTGTACATCAATGACACAGATATCTTACAGACCTGAGAAAAAATATTGTATGAAATGATTTTCTATCCACTGGTGACTATAAAATCAGCAATGTCGTCGTGAATGGTTCAAGATCAGGAATAATGCATTATATTAGACTTGAAGTCAAAAGTGAAATACTGAAATAAGTAGTAAGTAGTTAATAGGGAATTTTACTATAACTAGTAACTAGAAAAAGGTGTAATATATGAAACAAAATATTTCAAAAACAAAGTTTCAAATAAAATAACTTTAGGCTTCGTTCATGATTTCCTACAACAGTAAATATTCATCCATCTACTCCATAAAATATTACCAGATTTGAATATTCACACGTTTTACGGAACTACATGTGATTTGAAATAGATAAAAATGGCAAGAATTAAAAAAATAAAGTGACACATCTGATGGGTCATTCTGAAACTAATATAGTTTTTATAATGAATCAATAGATTGCAGATTTTACGGGATTTTCATAACCATATATTTGTCTAAACCTTTATCTCGCTTAATTTACGAGATATTCATAGTAGAATTTGGATTAAACTCAATAAACGAACAAATCAAAAAGCAAATATTGTTTCTGAAGAGCGTCACCTATACAACATATTCACAAGTATGCGCCTAGTCGCCTTCAGAACCATACTAGCGCTATCTGGTGATTGAAGTAAGAGTGTATAAAAAGTTAATTAATGGAAAAAAAATCTAGAGGGAAATTAACTTGGTAAATTGATCAAAAATGTATAATATTCTGAATAAATATTAATGATATCATAGGCGTTTCCTTTTAAAAAATCATGACTGACATAGACAACTTTTACTTTGAACCACAAGATGGAGCTTGAATGGGTTACTACGGCGAATAGGTCCCTGTTTTAAATATAATTTTTCCATTGCTGCCAAATGAGATTTGTAAGCAACTAAAAAAGTTTTTTTCGACAATCTCGACTAGGCTGAACTTTGGTTCACTGGAAGTCTGATATGGACGAAATTCAACGTTGTGATTTCGAAACCTTGGCAGATTATAACTCTACCATATTATTTTGTTGAGTTCAATGCACTGTTGCCAAGTTAGTAACCTAGGATGATCTTATATGGTTATTGTTCAAATAATATGTTAGTTTATATTCTTTTCTTTGATAAAGTGAAAGATGATCCCATAATTTTCGATCTCTTGCCAACTACCTATTTCTTTAAAAAAAATCACATCTTTCCAAAAAATATACAAATCATTGAATTTTCATAAGATAAAACAGTTTTGCAGCAAAATTTCCCGACATTAGCGAATTTCCGAAATAGCATGCATAAATAATTTTGTTTCATAATCGGTCATCTTGGTAAAATGCAAAGTGGCAAGGTGCAAAGTTGTATTTTAATATTATATTATAGGTACTTGACGCTCACATATAATTAGACCTGGATACAAATAACATTATATGATTTTTCATTTGATGTTTTTTTACCGTGTCGATAGAAAATGCTATCATGATTACTGCTACATGTTGATCAAACGCTGATTCAATCATCTCAATCCAACCCTGTATCTTTATTTACGATGAATAACAAATAAGTTGCGCAAAACCGGTTTGTTTCTTTCAATAAAATCCTTTTAGTTTGTTATCAGTTATCAAGAGCTTTTAAGAAGTGAATAAGCTCTATATCCAAGACTTTTCAATTATTTTAAAAAGTTTTCGTGGAATACTACTTTGTGACAGTGAAATGGCTTCAAAATCTTTGCTAAAACTTATAAGTTCAGCGAATAAGTTGGTTATCAATAAAAATGCTCTTGATTCAATGAAATATTATTCCTCAATTGCAGGTAATGAGTTTTTTGTGACACTGATACCAAAATGAATTGAGAAGTATTGATAATAATGTGTTTAACCTTAAAATTTAATAATTTGCCCTAAACAAGTAGAAAATCTTAAGCTCATTCGGTGATTGAAATAATGAAGAAAGCAGTTGTTTCTAGCTGCTAGCAAGTTGATTATCTCGTTTATTTCAATTTGTTATATTTCACACAGCTATTTCACAAGAATCACAAGTGATCTTTTGAACCTTATCCCTATACAGAACCGTATTCAGCCAAAAATCAAATTTTAGGCTATCCGCTAACCCAATATCAATCAATGATTTTTAGGATTGAAAGTGATTTTATTTATGAAGTAATTTTGTTTCTTTTTCGTCAGCAAACTTCGAACACATCAAGGTAGAAAAAGCGGGAGCTAAGAAAAATGTAGGACTTATAACCTTGAACAGACCAAAAGCCTTGAATGCCCTCTGCGACAAACTTATGACTGAAGTAGCCCAAGCCTTAGACACCTTCGAAGCAGATAAAGATGTAGGTGCTATTGTTATAACTGGAAGCGAAAAAGCATTTGCTGCTGGGGCTGATATCAAAGAAATGGAATCTTACACTTACTCAAAATGTGTTAGTGGAAACTTCCTAGAACAATGGAACAGGGTTGCCAAAAGTATCAAACCAGTTATCGCGGCTGTAAATGGTTACGCTGTAAGTATAAGTCTTCTGAGATTCAAGCAGAAGCTATAGAGTGTTATTCTATTTCTCACAGCTTGGTGGAGGTTGTGAGCTAGCAATGATGTGTGATATTATTTATGCTGGAGAGAAAGCAAAATTTGGTCAACCCGAAATACTTCTGGGAACTATTCCTGGTGCTGGAGGTACTCAAAGGCTTCCAAGGGCTGTTGGAAAATCTAAAGCTATGGAAATGGTTCTAACTGGTGAGTTTCTTTCAATTCTTCCCCTCCGAATTCTGACTGAAGATCAATTTTTCAGGAAATCAAATAACTGCCCAAGAAGCTGAGAAAATGGGACTTATAAGCAAAGTTTTCCCACCTGAAAAACTGCTGGAAGAGACAATAAAACTGGGGGAGAAAATCGCATCAAACTCCCAGCTCATCAATGGCCTCTGTAAAGAAGCTGTGAACACAGCTTATGAAACAACTTTGAGCGAAGGACTGCATTTCGAAAAAAGAACCTTCCACGGCACATTTGCTACCGAGGATCGGAAAGAAGGAATGAATGCATTTGTTAATAAACGGCCAGCTAACTTCAAGAACGAATAATTGTCATTTTTATGATTTTCTCATTGTGGAATAAATGTTTCAAATTGTTGAACACTTTATTTTTTATAAGTTCGTCTAAAATCGATTTACAATATGCGAGAAGAAAACTCGGTCTTCTACTTCAAGATTTTCACTAGATGTTGATGAATAACAAATTAAAAATTTTCTTAAATTCATTTCCTACTATTATTTGATCTTATTGGGAGAAAGAACTTTGCAGCCTCTAGCAATATCTATATGTATAGTGTATAGAAAAAGGAAACTAGAAGGAATTAGATTAATAGAACATAAACAATGTCATATGATTTATTTCCAAAACGAATTCTAAAAAAGCAAACTAAACATTATAGGACAACAATAATGAACATTGAAGAAATGGATACGAAAATAATATAAACATATAAAACTAAATATTTTTACAAATTCTACAATTTTAGGGACTAACTCAATTCTCTTGAAACTTATTGTACACAATAAGAAAAAAACTGATATCACAATAATTTAAATAAATGTAAAACTAATTAAGACAAAATACTGAGCTAAAAACGTCAAACAATGTATCTTTATGGAAAAATGACATTGGAAATTTCGTCTGGCGGTAGCATCTTTTCCATTTTTTTCTCTTCTTCTTAACCAAACCATGAGATTTCTATGCCTTTTTCCAAGAATAGTACATTTCTAAAGGTTTATTGACCTTCCAATACTTATCATTAACTTGCCCCAAAGTTTGATTTCCATTAAGCTGTACATACTGCCCAGAAGAAGGTGAAATGTAAATACAAAAATTCACTGAATTGTGCTGAGATACAGATAATTGCGACTCAAGATCCAAAGTTAAACGCATTGCTAAATACTTGTGGAGATGATCGACCGTAGCATTTGCAGTAGTTTTTATGTAACGAATAGAATTTTCCTTGAGTGCTTTGACAAGAGCATTGTCCCCAGCCATTTCTGTAGGATGAGGCTTGAACACCAACTCAATTTCATTCAGAGTCATGGGTTCTGAGGGCCCTTCACCTTCTGTATCTGTTTGTTCAGTTCTTTCACTGGATTCACTCTCCTCACTTCTCTCAGATGTCATAACGCTCTTAGGTCTTTTCCCCAACGATTTACTGATCGAACTAACGTTACTTGAAACTGGACTGGGAGGCTGTGAGGGTGGAGAACTTCTTCCAGAAGGCACTGGACTTCCAACGGCAGCAGTGCTTGGAGGGTTAGAATTTTGATTTGTTGTTACCGCTGTCGATGGATTCGAGTTTGACTGAAAAAATTCAAAAAATTAACTCAAGGTAAATTTAACAGGTGACATAATCTGGAAATATTTATAAATAAAATAGATACTTACAGCAGTGCTTTCTGGGTTTTGTGCAGAACTGGATTCCATTGGCTCACTTCTCTCATTCTCGTTCATTTTTCTTGATCTATTAGGTCGGTTCTGGGACTGCATCTTAATACCCTCATTGATAGAATTGACCAAAGCAGCAGAAGAATGGCTCTTATTCAACTTGGCAAGAACTCTTTCCTGATGGGCCTCGTATTCATCTCTACTCGGATAAATCTTCGCAATGAGTAAGTCAAAATTTGGATCTGGCCTTAGCGATCGCTTCGAAACAAGTTTTTTCCTGCATGTAGGGCATTCTTTATTCCCTGATCTCAGAGCGGTAATTATACAGTCAGAGCAGAACCTGTGTAAGCATTCTTTAGTAGTCATCGTTTTCTTCAGCATGTCCAAGCAAATGGGGCACATTAATTCACTATGAAGACTTCTGGGCGAAACAGCAATTTCGACATTATTATCGGTTATAGCTTCTTGGGGAGTGCGATGTAACTCATAAAGTGACAATTCCCAAGTTTTGTTCAAACCGATTTGTTCGGAAGTGGTCATTTTGTTAGTAATACGTATTTAAAGAATAAAATCGTTAATTCCTTTCAAATATCAACACCATAACCTAACTGTATTTTTACAAGCGAACACCACAAGTTCTGAACCACAACACACACGATACACTATTGAGAAATAAGCAGTCTATGCCACAGAACATCAAAATATGCACAGAGATGACACAGAACGCATAGAGAAAAAATTTATGCGCAGAAAGTAAATTCCACAGAACATTTATAAGCTTTATTCGGGTTACAATTTTCAGAACAGTATTAGGATCGTTCTGAAACTGCGCCGAACAGATGCGCACTCGTTTCGATATCTAGAACTGGTTCAAGTTTTGAAAAACCCGAATGCATCAAAGGATCCAAATATAAAAAGGGAAAATAAAAGCATTTCAGTTTTCAGCACGAGAAATATATTGTCAACGATATCTTCATTGAAGATAATCGATGGCATCAAGATTCGGCCAACAACCATCACGTAAAACCCTAGAAAGAATGCACCCAGAATAATCCAAAAACAGTACCTAAGTACCTACCCAAGAGCGAGGACACCAAGTTCTCGGACTATCCCAGGATTATTCGTAAAAACCCGAACGCAAAACAAGTCAGTCCTGAAACAGTCCCCAAAAAACCCGAACGGTAACTATCGCGAACAAATTTACTGCGCTAACTCCCGAACAGTCCTAGAACAGTAATTGTGTGAACCCGAATAAAGCTATGAATATATATGCTTGCTGAGTTCGAATCAAAATAAGCGCTACGCACCCTGGTGACAATCTCAGTAACTACAAATGTCTACATAGTTCTTGTTCTCATGCTTTGTATTGGGAAAAGTAGAATTCGATAGGTGGGGCTCTGAAATGTCAATGCAACGAGTAAAACAAATCAGTTTCTATTATGCAGCGACATAATTCAAAGTATAAAACTTTAAAAAAGGTACACATAAAATCAAAATTGATCTGCAATGAGGACAAAAAGTAGAATGAAAACAATCCAAAACGAATGATTTTACTCGTTGCTTCAATTACAATTTTTTTCGCCAGAGGTCTCATTGAATACTACTTCTGTCAATTGGTGCGATGAATGTGAAAATTTATGGTTCTACTACTTGCCACCTTGGAGCTGCGATCTTAAATTCCATCCGAGAGCCGACGGGTTCGATTTAATATTTCTGTGAACATAACCTCAAAGGTTCGTGCATAGAACGTTTAAATTTTCTCTGTGTTTGTGGAGCTAGCAGATTGCATATCTCAGCTTTGCGGTTTTAAACAAATTAATAATCTTTTTTGGAAGTTAGAAACAAAGTTAATTAATATAATTGACATCTAATCAGTAAACTGTGTCGCAACGAATTGGAATCATGAAACCTCTGATGCTCCACGGGCACGAACGTGCTATAACTCAAATAAAATATAATAGAGAAGGGGACTTATTATTCTCCTCATCGAAAGACAACAAACCAAACGTATGGTACTCGCTCAATGGAGAGAGGTTGGGTACCTACAACGGGCATCAAGGTGCAGTATGGTGCATCGATGTGGATTGGACCACCACAAGACTATTATCCGGTGGTGGTGATAATTCATTGAAGATATGGGATTGTGAAACTGGAAAGGAGATAGGATCAATCACAACAAAATCTTCTGTAAGAACGTGTTTATGGAGTTACTCTGGAAATATGGCTTTTTACTCAACAGACAGGGCAATGCGAAATAATTGTGAAATTTTTGTAATTGATACACGCACTGTTGACAGTGAAATAAGTGAAGCTGATCCCATTTTGAGAATTCCTATTCCGACTTCTGAAACAAGAATATCATCAGCTCTCTGGGATTTCACTGAAGATACCATCATAACTGGTCACGAAGATGGAGTATTGTTCCAGTGGGACTTCAAGATGGGAAAAAGTATTAAATCTGTTAGGGAACATAGTAATTTGATAAACGATATGCAATGGAATAAAGATGGAACAATGTTCATAACAGCATCAAAGGATAATACAGCAAAACTCTTTGATGGACTTGATCTCACCCACTTGAAAACATACAAAACTGAACGTCCTGTCAATTCTGCTGCAATAAGCCCTATTTTCGATCATGTAGTTGTAGGAGGTGGTCAAGATGCAATGGATGTAACTACGACATCTACAAGAGTGGGCAAATTCGATTCGAGGTTCTTCCATATGGTGTTCGAAGAGGAATTTGGACGTGTAAAAGGTCATTTCGGACCCATCAACAGCGTTGCTTTTCATCCCGATGGCAAAAGCTACAGTTCAGGAGGTGAAGATGGTTATGTACGAGTACATAATTTCGATCCATCTTATTATGAATACAATTTTGATTATTAATGTACGATATATTTTGAAAAGTCAAATATATTTTTCTGATTTTTTTCAAGTTATTTATTTCAAACTGAACAAAACTGCAGGGCTGGAAACATTTGATGAAACGGCAACATTTATCAATTGAACGGTCGACTGGATACAAAGTTGGATGTTCCACTAAAAAATGATACAACATTGTTCCAGCCGACCATACAATTTATATGAAGGAAACTTGCTATCCAGCTATTTCACAAGACATCCAAGATATAATATCTAAAAACATAGCTGCAAAACTGTTCCCAACAAATGTCAAAAAGAATTGACAAATTATGAACAAGAGTTTCCATTCTCTTCATGGGAAATGGCGTGAGTAGCAATCAGGTTCCAAGTAGAATACATATTCAGCAAAATCTTTAAAAACCTTGGAGTTACGAGAAATTTAATATATTTGATAACATCTTGATCACAAGGTAAAACTAGATTTATTTTGTTTAATCGATCTGGATATAAATTGAATTTCGCGCCTATTAAAACAATTTTCTGTCAATACGTCTTCAGTGACATCTAGATGTCGCATGTACGAAAGCAACCAAAAATGGTTTTTCAACTCAGATCAATAAATAAACATTTATTATTAATCTGAGGGAGTTTCCTATAATTCTATCCTTTGGATTATATCATATCAATACTCGATCCGTCTGGCGGTAGATAAGAACTAATTATCTGAAATAGGTATTTTCGTTTCAGAGTAAATTCTAATCCATATAATAGTGTTCTGTGTTCTAACCTCTCTCCTTTTGTGTCAGTTCTGTTTTGAAATTTTGAGCAGAGTTTGTTGATCTACAATCCTTGATTCTATCTACCTATCGAATTAATATTCCTTGTATCATGTTATCAATGAATATTATTATTTTATTAAGATCTTAACCTTACAGTATGTCCAAAGCCAAGGACAACCTGAGCTTAAGTTTGAAATATTTCATTTCTTCTACACTAATATGGATTTCAAGAAACTGTAAGCCCAACTGTAGGAATTCGAATGATATGTTCCATTTTTTACTTTATTACGTTTGTTTTAGAGCAGAGAGATATTTCAAATCTCATAATGAACCTTTACTCAAAATAGAACTTCCTTCTCGTAAGTATTTTCTGGAAGCACCCCATGAACACGAAGAAGAAATAAGAAATTATCAGGATAACCTAACAAAATCCTTAGAATATGTCAGAGTCGAAAGAAGGTGAAAAATTAATTAAGTTAAATTCTGCATTCAAGTTATATTAAAATTTTCAGATGTTCAAGGAGCAAAGGAATATGGGAAAGTGATGAAGCTCTGTGTAAAGTAACAAAAGTTGTAGGTAATTTATTGAAAAACTTCGGATTTCAGGATAAATCTGGAATTTATTTATTACCTGAAGAAACTTTGTTTTTGATTGAGCAGGTAACATTTGATTCAGTCCAGTTATAAATTTGATCAAACTCACTTATTTCATTTCAGAATAAATTAGAATTAACCTTTGAAACTAAGCAGGTCAGTATATACGAAGCATATTCCTTAATCACTAATCATATTACATTGAAAAAGTATAGAGTATATAAAAACTTGGTTGAGCAAGGTTTCAAGCTTCTCAATAAAGAAGCTATTAGAAAATTTTATTCTGGACAGAAAAAAAATAGCCAAAATGCTTCAAGAAAAAAGAAAAGAAAAAATATTGATATAGGTGATGAACACCAAACTAATGAAGTAAAAAAAAGGAGGGTTAATTTAGATTGTGCGGATATACCTAGTAATGTTGAAAAAAGACAAAACAAAATAGACAATACCTGTACGGAATTGTTGGAGCAACTAAGGAAGCAAGGGCCAAAACTTGTTCTACCTTATGAAGCATCAAAACATCCTGATTATTTCGGATTTTTGCCTTCAGGATGCAAACATAGCCATGAATTCCAATTATACATAAGGTATTCAAATCATAAAAGTCAAGTACTGAAACAAACTTATCACCAATTATAAGAAATTTTAAAATACATTTTTTTCAGAGATGAAATTGACCTGAGAGATTTTGAGAACTATGAGCATATACCTAATATATTTGCCATCTGTACAAATGACAATGTTACATTTTGTAGGTATCCTAATGTAAATATCCCAATAATAAATTAACTATAATGTACCATTGACTTCATCTAACTCTCAATGGTTGCACCTTTCCTAAATCTCAACAAATTACGACTAAAACAATTCAACTCATTTGCACTATATGAAAAATATCTATAAATAACAGAATAAATAACGATCAACAACAAATTCAATAAATAAATACTGATGACTAGCACTAAGCTTGCGTTTATAAATTTAATAGCAACAATTTCTATGTGATCATAATTTCTCACAGACTTCAAATTAATTACAAAAACAAAGTTCAGGACCACCCAAAGTTGATTCCAGTCATTTGGTAAAATCTATTGTTAAAAGGTCTGTAGAAATCTTTCAGTCTTTGCAATACAATTCTATCAACTTTTGGATGATTCCTACCCTTGGTCTTACCAAGACAGTGGGGGGCACTGTGTCCCTCACTCTTGAAAAGACATGGAAAGCCTTTTGTTGCATTGAAATAAAAATGTTTTTCATTTATAACTTGTTTTAAACCTAAGAAATTTTGAACACGATGAAGTTCTGCTGCAGGGTCGTATATTAACCTTTCACCACTCACAAATAAGAATTGGGAAAGTGGAAAATATTTCAACCACCGTGTGAGGTATCTAGCATACATTCCCAGCTTAATAGGCCCCAAGATGTGTCAATTAGGTTACCTATTGTTCCATTTATAAAAACCAATGATTCGAATTTGTCCATTTCTGGTCTTTTGGATGCTGCTTGAGTATAATCAGATATTGCTCTTGTTACGGGATTTCTTACAACTACAAGTAATTTAGTGGAGGGATTCATGTGATTCACTCTTTTAGGAGCTTCTCTCGTTATGAAATAGGATGGAGTTTTTTCTATGGTTTGCTGACCATCTAACGTCGGGGGCATGTGAGATCTATACCACTGAAAGCCTACAAAATTAAATTTATCATAATGAACTTTTCAAGAAATTTCCTCCCTATTATACCTTTCATATAATTCTTGTCAAAAAAATGAATTTCACTACCAGCAGCTCTGACGTCAGGATGAATTCTTATAAATTCTAATAATGCCCTTGTGCCTCCTTTTTTTACACCAATTATCAGAGCACTTGGTAACTGCCTCATACCTTGGTCTTGGAAATATTTATATTTTGAAGATATGTCTGTTTCATTGCTTTCGAGAAGAGGAACAAGCCGAACATTAGTTGTATAATGATCCAAAGAATTTTGCTCAATAACAATGGGGTTCCACTGAAAATAAACATCATTATAAATCATGGCAATCCATTCTTCAAATATACCTTCGGAATTGACTTGATACTTTTAACTAGGCAGCTACTAGAGGTAAATGTGATGTAGAAAGATATTACAGTTAGCAAAAAGAGTGCCAAAATGATTTTTTTCGATATTATAACTTCCATCACTACTCTACAAAGGCATTCATTGAATTATCAAGAAGAGGTAGATATTTCTTGGGATTAGGAAAAACCATTATTCAATATTGTTAGGTATATAACCAGGACAATGCGTAATAATCCTAGCATGTTAATAATCCTCTATATAGGATGCTTATTTCTTCTAGACATTATAATAGTTTATATTGTTTACATCGCGACAACAATTTAATCTGTGAATCGAAACACAGAACAGAGCTGGCCGCTGGCTGGACAAAAAATGTGAGGTTAGTGTAATATTCGAATTTGGCGCCAACAGAATTTTTTTGCAAAGATTTCAATATCTCATCCACTATTTAGAGATTATCCAAAATAACAAAGTATCACTATGCAGTCTTTCTTAAAATCTGGAAAACTAGGAAGTTCAAATAGTGAAAAAACTGCGTCCACGTCCAAAACATCTAGAAAATCGAAATTAGTTCCATGGGTTGAGAAATAGTAAGTGCAATGGATGTTTAATATTTATACCTAAAATGACAACACTTACAGCCGTCCAGAAACTGTTAACGATGTGGTTGAACAAAATGAAGTTGTGGCAGTTTTGGAACAGTGTATCAGTGGTGCAGATTTACCAAATCTGCTATTTTATGGCCCCCCAGGTACCGGTAAAACAAGTACAATATTAGCTGCTGCTAGACAACTTTTTGGAGATATATATAAGGAAAGAATTTTGGAATTGAATGCATCTGATGAAAGAGGAATTCAAGTGATAAGGGACAAAGTGAAATCCTTTTCTCAATTAACTGCCAGTGCCACTAGGCCAGAGTAAGTTCTTAATAAGCATTGGAGTATTGTTAATAACATCCATTTTTCAGTGGAAAACCTTGTCCACCCTTCAAAATCGTCATATTAGATGAAGCTGATTCTATGACGCACGCAGCTCAAGCAGCTCTTAGAAGAACTATGGAGAAGGAAACTAAAACAACAAGATTCTGTTTGATCTGCAATTATGTCTCGAGGATAATTGAACCATTGACTTCCCGCTGCAGTAAATTCAGATTTAAGCCTTTGAATGAAGCAATGATACATGAAAGGTTTATATCCTAATATATGATTTTTTCCTATTTTTTTTTATAGTTGCAATTAATTGTGTTATTTGAAGGTTACGATTAATTTGTGATAAAGAAGGAATTAAATGCGATGATGTTACTATGAAGACCTTAGTAGAAGCTAGTGGAGGAGATATGAGAAGAGCTATAACCTGCCTTCAAAGTTGTGCAAAACTGCAAGGAACTGATGCTCCCATAAGTAAAGAAACTGTATTGGAAGTGACAGGGGTAATGAAAATTATTAAGAAGTTTCTTTGAGAATTCAATAATTTATATCCTCTTTTTAGGTTGTTCCCCAAAAATGGTTAACAGAGTTTGTTGAAGTCTGTAAAAAGAAAAATTATATGGATGCAGTTGAATTCATAAAAGAATTTGGGTATGAAGCATATTCTGCATCACAAGTAAGTTAACATTTCTATGTGAATGAACATTCATTCATTTAAAAAATTACAAAAAAAAAACAATCAAGAAAAATTTTCATAAATTCATGGTTGAGTTTTTTTCTGAAAATACGATAGGAAGTAGTTTCATGTATTATAGAATTATAAATCCAACCATATTATAAATAATCATTTGAATATTTGACTCATTATATTATTGTAGTTTTTAGAGCAATTCAATGAGTTCTTGGTTAAATCAGAATATTTCTCTGATAAACAAAAAGCTATTATAGGAGAAAAATTGGGGGTAAGTGATGCTTTCATTGTATGGATAAAGAAAAGTAACAGAATGTTTTACAGAGTGTGAATTTTTATGTACAAGATGGTGGGAGTGAATATATTCAATTGTGTTCTCTTGCTGCTACAGTTTGTATGTCTTACTCTTAAAAGTATATTGAAATAAACTTTTTTATTTTTATTTTCAAATTGTCTATTCATTTAAATTCAATACATGTATTGATTTATCCTTACAAAGTACATTGGCTGTAGATTTTTCATATAATTGTGTTAAGTTCATCGATATAAAAGAAGTAAAAATTGTTTGTCAAATAAATTCAATATGACTAGGTAAAAAAATTACTTAAAAATGCATCGATGCATAAAGATCTAAAAAAATAATACATGATATTGTGATAAAGTTAATCTGTTCCAAAGTATTTCTGGCCAAAATGGTTTGGAGCTACATGATGTATTTCTGAGGTCAATATTTTCAATTTAGGGTAGGACTGTAATACAGCATCAACAGCTCTTGGGGTACAGAATAAATTGCTGAGAATTATACATTCCTCTTGTACCCCATGCTCCTTCAATACATTTACTGCTTGACTAACAGTGTTTCCAGTGGACATAATAGGATACATAAGGAGCACATGTCTTTGTCCAATATCTTCAGGAAATCTAGCATACACAACCCTTGCGTCATGAGTTTCAGCATCGGATTCTACCAAAATTTTTCCTATCCTTATGCTACGACAACAATCCCTGAGACCCTGTTCCATAGCTTCTCCTGAGCGAATAATTGATACACCACAATTTCCTGATTTGTACTTCAAGCCATTGTAAGTAGCTCCTGTGGGTGTGATAACCTGGCAGTCTGTAAATGGAAGTTGATTCAGGCTTTCCTCAATTACTAAGCGTATAAGTCTGTCGGCATAAAATTTAAAATCACTTCTGGTAGTATTTTTGTCCCTAAGTATTGTTTGCAATTCCTTAATTTGATCATTAGGATGCAAGATTCTCAGTCGGTTATATTCCTTGCAGTAATTTTTTGTTACTAAGGAGTCGTCAGTACTGGACATATTAACAAATAGACTATTTCAATATAAACTTATACACTTTTGGTTACAGTAATGCCGCAAATTTTGAGGTTAAGATTGACGCAGTGATTTCTATTTATGTACATGTAGTTATTTCAAAAAATCAAACAAAAGGTACATAGGGACTACCATGATCCAGAGATGCTATTTATGTCGTAGGGACTACGAACCTTTTCATTGGCTCGAATGGAAACTATTTTCACCACATGTTTATTCAATTTTCAAACTGCCATTATTACTTAATCCTGTTATTTTATTTATCAATTATGTGTAGATTTCTTTAAAATTGATTTATAATTTCCACGGAGATGGTTCGCCGATTATGCCTTTTTCCTTTGATTTCTGTGCGCTGATTTTTGTTAAAAATGAACCTCACTTTTTATTGCCACCAACAACTATCGTCGCATTCCAATTGTAATATTATCGTTTTCAACAGGAAATTGATAAAAGAAACATGGTTCTACTAATGACGAACTACTATTCTGCAGTATGGAAATTTTAGAGGAAAAATTACGAGAAGCAGCTCGTCTGGGTGATTCAGAAACCGTTGAAAAATTAACTAAAGGGGACATAAATATAAATGCTAGACAGAAAGCCAATGGCTGGTACAGAATTATCTTGGAGAAATTAGTCATTAATTTTAACCTGGTTCCGTTGTAGGACTGCCTTGCATTGGGCTTGTGCTCAAGGTCATGAAGATATAATCAGACTTCTGTTGAGTCGAGGAGCTGATCCAACCATAATTAATGATACAAATGAAACCCCTTCAGATATTTGCTCAAGTACTTCAATTTGTAAAGTGTTCATGAATGGAAACTCTGTAGCAAACAACCATTCTTACGATTACAGAACTCGTACTAATCTTTTGAAAAATTCTAATCAGACTGATTCTGTGTTACCAAAAATCAAGCATTCAAATATATCTTATATGCCATCTACCATGTTGCCATCTGTTGTACCAGAGGAGGGTATGTTTTCATTGATATAAATTAAAATTATTTCTGAACTTCGATTGTACGTAGAAGATTCATAATGTTTTTTTCTAATCTATATCATTTTACACGAGGGTCTTTGAGTGTTAAGTGGATTAGAAACTATTCAGGCCCTGTAAATATTAAAAAAACAGTTTACATATCAAGATCTAAAGATATATTCACAAATCTTGCCTTTGAAGATTGGTTGTATAAAAATTATGATTTTAAGAATCATCATGTTTTGTTAATGTGGCAAAGTGACCCTTGCGTAGTAATTGGTAGACATCAAAATCCTTTTCTGGAAGCAAACATCGGTGATCTGAGAAATATTACCGAGTACGGTGTAACTTTAGCTAGAAGAAATAGTGGGGGAGGAACTGTATTTCATGATAATGGAAACCTCAATCTGTCATTTTTAACAACACATGAGTGTTATAATAGAAGATATAATTTGGAAATTATATCTCGAGCAGTTTTACAAGAATGTGGCTTGAATATAGAAATAAATAAAAGAGAAGATCTTGTCATAGACAATTACAAAGTGTCAGGAACTGCATCTAAATTAGGACGACCAAATGCTTATCATCACTGTACCCTTTTAGTGAATGCAGACAAGGAAAATCTGTCAAGATCCTTGAGGAAGTCAAACTTAAATATCAAAACAAATGCAACAGCATCAGTGCGTTCACAAATTATGAATTTGGGCGAGATAATTTCAAATATTTCTGTCAAAAACTTGATGAAAACAATTGGTATAGAATACATGCGAACTCCTGCCTTTCGAGGAAAAAATAAGAGTACTTATCCTAATAGTCCCCAAGGATTCAAGTACATAGATCCTTCAGATGTAGAATTTCCTGGAATTAATGATATTCGCAAGTTTTTTTCAAGTTGGAAGTGGATTTATGGAAAAACTCCCAAGTTTGTTATTAAATATTCCTTCTCACTTCCTTATAATTCAGATAATACTTCGGTTAATGAATGTGGGGCAACGTTAACTGTTGAGAATGGAATTATTTCTGAAATTGGGTTTGTTGTTCCTCAAGTTCTCAGTGATTTGAACATCAATAAGAAAGTTGAAAGTGTGCTTAAGAACTCTGTTTTTGGTTTAGATACTTTAGTAGTTCTAAAAGAGATTTTTAATGAGTCTTTAAAAAATCAGTCTTCTCTAGCGATTTGAAATATTTTAAGTCTTTCTTTTATGCTTTTACTTTCTCAATTATTTTTTTGTTGTCAAAAAGTTATTTGTAACCAAACAATGTTGAATGGTTCAAAATATTTGGTTGAAATTGTTTGTTGTTTATTTGATTTATTCATTGTTTATATATTTTATTTTTACTTGTTGATTACTGTGAAAAATTGTGGAATTACGAAGAAATAAAGTGGTGATTAGATATACAACTGCAGATGTTTCTGTCATATTACATTCTTATTAAATTCCTGTCTTCTTCGATATTCTCTACCAATTATATCATATTCCTGTTTTTCAGATATTGTGTTAAAAATTCGCATATCTGGAAGCAGTGATCCAGATTTCATAGAAGTGGACATTCCCAAATGGAAACTGACATACAAAAATCTCTTGAAATTGTGCTGTGAGGAACTGAAATGTTCAGAAGATCAGGTTGAGAGAATTCGCAAATTGCCAAATACAAAACTAAGAAGCGACAGTGATATTGCCCGTTTGAAGAATTTTCAAGAGATTGAGATAGTGATGAAAGGGCCCCCAGGATGTGACAAACCCGCAAATTGTTATCAAAGCATATCAACCTGTAAAGACCAAACTATACTCTATTGAGACATGGTTTTGACCATTTTTCATGTTTCCCTTTAATTACATATAAAAAAGAACATATCTCAAAATACAGTTCTGATTACTGAGGTATGAAAAGAAAATGTGAGATGATATGCCTGTTTGATCACAAGTGGTTCAAATTTGATGATATTTGTATGTCCTATCTTGATAATTTAATATTTGTATCTTAAATTTGATTTTCTGTAGTATCTTATGAATGTGACATAACAATCTGTGTTGAATGTTTAGGAAAATCAAGTCTTTTCTTCATTCAAACTCGAGAACTCATATTAAAAGTAAGATAAATTAAAATCAATTATATTTAATCATGTTATTAGCTTCTGCAGATGATACATATGCATTTCTATCAATAGTCCTTGAAATATTGAGTTGTAATTTGCTTTATAGCTCGAAAACATGATTTATTGTGTAGAAAATTTTACACATACTTTTGAAAACAAAAATTATGGACTATAATCTTCAACATCAAAGTTATGCTATGTCCTGATAAAAAGTATCCACTATACAATAACACCCTAAGGCTTATAGGCAACGAAAACAGTTGATAAAACTGATATCAGTAGTCTGCTTGTAGACCAATCCCCTTACTTTAATTGCTGCTTTGTAAGAATTAATTTTTTGGGTCCTTAATTAAAAACAACCAACTTTTATCTGATAAATATATTATTTAGTTTTAACAATAACTTCTCCTGTAGGTTTAACTTTAACTCTCACGTTCAATTTTGTAGTCAGTTCTCCTTCACAAATTTTAGAAAGTTTTGGCCTCTTCACTATTACCCTTGGTGTTTTCACATCATTTGGATTTGCTAAAACAAAATTCGTAAATGAGAGACTACACTAGCAAGTTGAATACTGTATGGCTAGTACAGTACAGTATTCACCATTATTGGTGGAAGTAAAAACTTGACTTACCAAGAGAAACATAAATAGGTAATGATGATCCTCTTCTGGCAAAGATATTTATGGACCTCATGTTCTTGATTCCCCCAGGGAAAGTTTCATCCAAACTTCAATGGCTGAGAAAACATTTTCAACCAATTCCCTTTCAGACATCTTGTTGTGTCCAATTTCTAACATAAAAGAATCACCTTTACCGTGAATTTGAAATGTACTTTTCTTGAATGCATTCTCAATATTATCCTTCAATTTCAAGGAATCCATTTTGATTGGCACAGGTATCTTACGTTTTTTGTAAAAAATTTTACCTAGTTGATGTACTACTCGGCCACATATTCTACCATCAACTAAAAACATATCGTATAATTCTACCAAACCTCTTTTTAATTCAAAATTTTCATAATCTGATTTCAACTGATGCAGAGTCATGATTGTTTTTATGCCTTTAATTCCCTTCTGTTTGAATAAATCTTCATAGTGTTCAATATGCTTTTCATACTCTTTATTTTTAAACTGCTTCAGATCAGGGACTATGAAACACACATCATCTTCAGTATCCAAGAGAGAATGTTCCAGTTGAACTCTCACCAGCTTTGGGTGACACTTGGGTATTTTTATAATGTTCAATTGAAGAAAAATAGGAAACCTTTCTTCAAAAAGTGTAGCTTGTAGTTGTGGATTCTCTTCCACTAGTCTTATTATATTAGATACATTTGTTTCTACCAAATCGATTGGAACATTAAATTTACTTGATATTGATTCAATCTTTGGGTCATATCTTTTGAGCGAGATTAAATTTCTTTTGACTTTCTTCGTTACTTTGGGCTTTTCACTTGATTTCTTCACAATTATTTTCGGTTCTTCTACTGTTTTGGCTATCTTAGTTTTAGAAGCACTTGAAATTTTTCCAACAATTTTTCTTTTCTTTGGAACTGTTTTTTTCACCACTGCCATTTTCTTAGCACTAATCAATTTCAAAAACTCGTCACTATACAAAACTAACAGAACGTGTTGTTCGGTCGAAGAATATGCTTAAAAGTAAGGTTAAGTCAACGATGAATCACAGAACACCAAATATTGTATAAAATCATAGACATAGTTACAGTAACGTGGACTGTTAGGTGCAGTGTTGCCAATGGTAATTCACGGAAAAATCCGAAATTTGTGCCAAAAAATCCGAAAAAATCCGATGGCTCCTTTATTTAATCCGAAAAAATCCGCTCGTTCATAGATCAACTAAATAATTCAAAAACGAAAAAGCATGCTTATTTTTTCTGAATATTTCAATTAATTTTTTAATGTTAATAATCTCTAGTGCTACAAGTGGTAATTGATAGGGATTGAACAGTTATGATTTGAGATATGATGGATTTTTTAATCAATTTATGACATAAAAAATATTATTTCAAAATCCCCGTTGATCCCGCTTGAATTGTTTTTTAATTTGCGGTCGACAGCCATACATTTTTGTGAACCTCAAGAAAGTTTGCAGATCGTAAAATTCTCTACAAAAGAATATTCAAATCGTAAGAAAGTTGTATTTCAAATTAAACGCACACGTTTTCGCACCACTTCTGAAGTGTTGTATTTGGCGACTTTTTTTTACGTGGTTTTCCAGTCCCTAGAAGAAATATTCCACGACATAATATATAAAATATTTTTTCTATCAATCATCCAATTCCCACAGAAACTCTTTGAGACTGTACAATATAAAAAAAAAACCGAAAAAATCCGAATCTATTTTAAATCCGAAAAAAATCCGCAAGAGCAAAAAAATCCGCAATTCGGATAAAAATCCGCCGATTGGCAACACTGGTTAGGTGCGTTTGAGTAGATGGTCAATATGTTCCGAGCGTGCTCCGCGACTATTTTTCGGTTTTTTTTTGACGTTCGGAGCATGCTCGGAACATATTGACCATCAACTCAAACACAATCTCTATGATATAACCTAAGAATATATTATTCTGTAATCTTTGTTTATAACCTTTTTTTTTAAATTTCTTTCCCGCTATGAACAACTGTAGAATTTATATTTAACACTGGAAATTGATTAATGAAACGAACATGGTCGTTCTCGTATACACTTGAAATAAACCCCTGGTAATTCGTTGTTAAGTGTTCATGATATCGTAACAATTAAGAAAAAACACAAAAATGGGTATTACAGGATTACTCCCCTTTTTAGAAAAAGCTACAAGAAACTGTAATATCTCAGAGTTTAGGGGGGCTACTGTAGCAATTGATAGTTACTGTTGGCTACATAGGGGAGCGACGGCTTGTGCTGATGTATTAGCTAGAGGTGAAGAAACTGATATGTAAGATGTTAGTTGTTTATTTGATTACTAAAACTTAACAAATATGGGCTTTTCAGTTATGTGAATTACTGTATGAAATTTTTGAATATGTTGAAAAAGTATGACATCAAACCAATAATGGTTTTTGACGGCAATCATCTACCAGCTAAAGCAATGACGGAACAACGAAGACGGGAAACTAGAAAAAATGCCAAAACTCGAGCTGCTGAACTTTTGCGATTAGGCAAGAAAGATGAAGCGTGGAATTATTTTCGTCAAAGCATTGATATTACACCTGCTATGGCACTAAATCTGATAAGGGAATGTAGAAATAATAATATAGACTGTATTGTAGCTCCTTATGAATCTGATTCCCAATTAGCTTACTTAAATTTGAAAGGAATAGCTGATATTGTGATAACAGAAGATTCTGATTTGGTTCTATTTGGGTGTAACAAGGTGAATTTTACCCATTTCATGTGGAATATGTATAATTCAATTATGATAATATTGTAGATCCTTTACAAAATGGATGTCAATGGAAATGGACGTCTAGTTGAAAAGGAGAAATTACCTATCTGCATGAATATGAAACCAGACAAATACACCTTTGACAAATTCAGATATATGTGTATTTTATCTGGATGTGATTATTTAGATTCATTACCTGGTATTGGTCTGAAGAAGGCTTTAAAATTCATATCATTAACAGCAGAAACAGACCCTACAAAGGTGATTTTCAAAGAAATAAGCATATCCTATCCCCAAATTAATATACTTTGATTGTAGTTTCTAGATAAACTCCCTCGATATTTGAATATGAAGAATTTAACTATGACTGAGCAATACAAAACAAATTTCTTAATAGCAGAAGCAACTTTCAAACATCAATTGGTCTATGATCCTCTCTTGAGAAAACTTACTTATTTAACTGATCCTGCTCTATGTGGAACAAGACCTGAGCATTGCAAAAATGCAGGAGAATTTTTCGATAATGAAACAGCTTATCAAGTTGCCATAGGAAATTTAAATCCTTTCTCACATGAGAAGTATGACGATTGGTCACCATCTAAAAATTGGAATAATAGTGTAAGATAATATTTGGAAACAAATATTTCGAATATAATAACTTGAACTTTTCAGTTTCACAGTATCTGGTCAAATACATATGTTAAAAAAATATCAAGAGCTGAACTGAAACAATCAGAAAGATCTGAAATGCTCAGAATGCAGGAAAAAAAGATTGAAGAAATAAGGAAAACAAATGAAGAAATAGAACGCGAAGAAAAAGTAAAGTCAGACATATTTGAATCTCAACTAGGCATTTATTACCATAATAAAGAAATAAAAAAACTTTCACATGACAAAGATGAATGCTTAGAAGATGCAGGGAATACCATTACAATTAAGGAAGAATATGAAAACGAACAAAAATTATCTGAAGAATTAGAAGAATCTACCTCTAACTCAGAACAATCTGTGATAAAAGAAGAAAAATCCCCTACTCTTACAAGAAAATCTACTAATCCGTTTCTTAAGAAACGACTGAGCAAATTCGGTTCCACAAATATCAAAACAGATGTAGTAGTAAAAAGCAAATATTTTCACTCTAAATCTGTTGATTCTGGAATCACAGAAATCAAACAGAAAGAAGAGCAAAATCTGAATAACGTGGATTGTATGAAAACGATAGAAATTGAAGAGAACAATGAAAATAGTAAAAGAAGGAAAACAGAATCTGAAGAAAATATTGTAGTTGATGAATCCCCAGTAAAAGATATTGAAAGGAATGAGGAAAAAAGTAGATTAGTTTTTAGTAAGGTGAATGAACAGAATGTTACATGTCCAGCTAAAAAGCCTAAATTATCAAGGTGCCGTTCAGTTGGATTGCCAGTAAAAACAAAAAAGTTCCAGCCCACTTTACAGGCATTTTTTCGAAGCACAAACTCTAAGAATAGTTAATTTTTGTTGTAATTTAGTTTTCTGTTATTTTTTATATAAACAATTACTATTTTATCACGTCAAAATTTGTTTCACCTCCCATATTTTGTGTCAAGTTTTTTAATACTTTTTGAAATTGTTACATTACAATTTAAATGGAATCTGGTGAATTTCCGCTTAGAATGAAGCAACCTTGAAGAAATTCATCATTTATTAAAATATCTACATACATACACAAGTGTAAAAAAAATCTACCGTTAAACAACTGTATATCAATTAATAGTCTCAGTCTAGTTCTTCAGAATCTCTTCCGTGATCGTTTGTTTTTCTCAAAGCTATCGCTCCTTCTACGGTATTATATTCGAGGTTGTTCTCATCATTATTGTCTTCATAACTGTCACCTTCATCATCGAAGTCATCATCGGCTTCATCTCCCCCTGTAACCATTTTCAGGAGGCGTTGGTTTTCGCCAGCCATAACAGCAAGTGCTTTTTCGTCCGACTGAAACATAGAAAGATTTCTGAATAGAAAATCTCCAAAACCTATAGTGGTTTCATCCGAAATTCGACCGGAAAACGTGTAAAAAGGTTTATGCTTTTTTCGTGTTCGTGTGATCGGTTTTTCAATCAATAAATAAAATGAAAATAAGAGTTGCAGTTGCGAGAACAGTGTGTATCGGGTTTGTGATTGAATTTTTATTTTTTAGTGTTTATATCTGGAAGGATTATCAACAGGAAGGTTTTTCGTTTTGATATCTATTAAAATTTTCTTTTGAAATCTTCGATTTGAGTACTATTCCTCTTACTTGTGCAGTGCCCGTTTGCAAAAGCAGCTATAAATAAATGAGAAGGTGTTGATATTTAGATTTCCGAAAGATCCCGCGAGGAGAAGAAATCCATAAATAAAGTAGTTCCAAAGTCAACGACGATAATAGTGTAGTTTGTATAAAACATTTTGTAGATTCCCATATTTTGAGAAATAACCCTTACATGACGTCTTCAGTTACTCCGAAAAGAACAGATCCTGAGGAACAGAGACAAAAATTAGTCGTCCATTATGAAAACCGTATACTTTCTATATCTACGCGTGCCACTAGACACGCTGCTGGTAACAACGGCGTCTAACCTTCCGGCATGTTAGATTTAGTAGGCCGTGTAAAAATATACTTGGGGTGGAGGTTAACAGAAGAGCGGCTTTGCTTCGACCAAGGAATGTTATTGAAAATACACAAAAGTGTGAGTAGGGCCTATTGCACTAGGAACAAGACTTGGTGTTTAGTTTTTCTTACAGAGAGTTTCTAGTTTTAGGGTTATAATTGGGATAACCGAAATAACTCGCATAAATATATATTTCGAAAGATGCAACAAAAACCAAAAATTAATATAAACCAACTCTGCATACTTATAGTCTTTAGATCAGATCATTAACAGAAAAAACGTACTAAATCGATCAACTAATTATCCAGAACTAAACTGCCGTCCGTTTCACGACCTAAGTAACGTTTTGTACCTTCTCAAGTAATCTGCAGGAATGTTCCGTTCCGTGACCCCAGATCTACTAACTTTCCCGACTAATCTGTAGGACTTTTCTGTTCCGTGCTCCCAGTATTTCAACGGGCAAATCAAAATCGTCCCCAGTAATGAAATGCAAGAAATAGCTGTCATATTAAGGAAATTATTCAAAAATAAACGAGTATAAAATGGTTATTTCTTTTGTTCTAGTTAATTCTTTTCATAGATCTGCCACAGCGCTCGCCCTTACTTTCCGAGTTCAGTGTTAATATAAAAGATAAAAAAAATACTCACTTCGAGCTTATTCTGGTATTCCTCCCTGATTTCTTCCCTTGTCGCTATGGCATTATGCAGTTTTTGCTGGGCTACCCTCGGAAGCACGTATTTCTTGCTAAAACCAAGCACAGATTGCAATTTCTTGTTCTGCTTCTGTTCGTTCCTCAAGTTGTATCTCAAATTATTGGTCTCCACCAGCAACAGAGCGTTCTCTTCGACCAAACGGAATTTGTCCACGCCCACGCTGGATTGGTTCCTGATGACCTGGGAAAGAAATTTTATAGTCTTGATTGAGAGGTGGCATTTTGAAGTTTGTTACCCTTTCTTTCAGCTTACTGACGGTCCTTTCGAGAAATTCTCTTTGGCGAAGAAACTCGCTTTTGGCTTCCTTGTCTTCTTCTTGGGCCATGGCGAAGTCTTTGTCTGCGTTGTACTTGTGGTAGATGTTCTACAAAACGGTTACGGAATTTTTATTAAATGACACGAGGTGTCACAGTCATTAACTGATGTAAACCTCAGCTCAGCATATTTTCCTGAAACAACAAACTTGACATGACTACTTACTCTTATAGTTTTTATAAGCATCGGAACATCTTGGATGTAACCACTGGCCTTATGTATGTCACTCCTGAGCGACTTCAGCGCCTCCTTCATACTCCTGTTCTTAGCGACTTCGATCCTAACCTCATTGTCGGAAGCCGCCAGTTTCTCCTTCAACTCGTCCAGTTGAAGGTCCAGACTGAGGATGATCTTTTGCAGGTTCTCCAGTTCCCGTACCATCTCGTTGATCTGTTCCACTTGTTCCCGTATCGTCCTCTCTTTCGGCTCGATCTGCGACTTGAGCTCCTTGATCTTGAAGTCTAGGATGAACTTGAACTTCTCCAGCTCTTGATTCTTCCTCTTTAAATCGTAGATCCTTCTCTCCTTATCCTGAATCGTTTGGTCCCTTTCGGCGATCTCTTTTTTCAAGTCAGCTATGTCTTTTTCTCTGTCAACTATAACTCCTTTGAACTTGGTGTGGTCACTCTCCAGAAGATACACGGTGTGTTTGAGGTCGTCTATTTCCTTCTGCGACGTGATCAGCTTTTTTTTTGACCATCGCCGTTTCGCCTCTGATCCTCACGTTGAGATCTTGTTCTTCTTTGAGTTCTTTCTCGTGTGCCGCCTTGAGTTCATAGATTTCACGATCGGCGTCATCTTCTATCTGCTGTTTTATGAGCTCGTGTTGTTCCGTCCTTTGCTTGGCTTGCTCAATCAGCTGCGAAATTCATTGATGCTTTGAAAACTATAATGGTAACAAGACCAAAAAGCAAGATATTTATAAAGTCATTATCCCTAATACACCTGTGTCAATGAAAAAGTTTAAGACTTTAATAGTATATTCTAAAACAAGTTGCAGAATGAGCTCCTATTCCAACACGAATGCGAAATTCGAAAACGAGCGACGAAGGAGCGAGTTTTCGAAAGCATGAGTGTTGGAATTGCCTTCTGCAACGAGTATTAGACGATATTTTCTCTATTTCAGTAAAGTTTTGTGGAAAACTCTCGAAATTCAAATAAAATTTCAGATTAGTGACTTTCGTATTGTATCTTGACAGTTGGTGTCACTAACGAAATTTGACAGATTGCGGAATTTGAATTGATTTGATTCGAAAATTGAGTGGATCGGAGGTCAGTACTGACAACCACAAAACGAAAAATATAACTGAACACAATGCTGTAATGAGTTTCATTACAGCACTACTTTTAGTACTGTAATGAACTCATTACGATACTGAAATAGAGAAAGAAACATATTTAACCTCACCTCATCGTGTTGAGCGTCCTTCTCTTGCAGCTTCTCCAAGAAGCTGTTAGTTATGGCCTCCTCAGTGTCCGCTTTAGCCTGCCTCAAATCCTCCAACTGCTGCTCGTACTCAAGCCGCATCTTGTCCATCTTCTCCTCGAGCCGCATGTACTTATCGTATTCGTAAATTAGTTTTTCGTTATAGTTCGCCTCTAGTTTATGGACGAACTGCTCGTGGCTCTGCTTCATCTTGTTTATTTCCATGTTGATATTGTGCAGCTCTTGCTGGTGGTCTGATTCCAACTGTTCGTTCTTCTCCTTGAGTTCCTCGATCGCGCTGCAGTAGCCTTGGTGCACGTCTTTCATCCTAAGGTTGTGGACAACGTCGTTCTGTCGCATCTGATAAGCGAACTCTGTCTCCAGCTCGTGCATGCGCAAGTGTAGGTCGCGGATCTGGTTGAGCTTGTCTTCTAGGACTTCCCTGGATATGAGAATTTCTCTCGCCACGGCGAATTCCTTGTCTACCTTTATCGCCTTACCGTCTGTGTTTAAAATCCGCCAGAAGCAGATGCTGCCGTCCTGAGCTCCAGTTAGAATGAACCTGAAGGATGGAGAGTATGTATACTGATCATGTATCAAATTTAGAAAAAACAATTACTTGTCATTCGAGGAGATGAGCATGTTGGTAACGGTTGCGCTGTGCATGTTGAACTCTGAAAACTCCAACTTCTCCATAAGCGGCAGCTTGACGCTGTATATGACGCCGTTGTTCCCGGTCACGAACAGCATGGTGTCCAGCCTGCTCAAAACTATGCAGTCCAAGGGAGTTCCCAACAGCACCACGTCCCTGTAAACGGCAGAGTTGATGAGCTCCCTTATGTGACCATCCTTTCCAACCGCCATGGTGGACTTCCCGTCTGAGGTGACCACGCAATCGTTGAACGGGCAAGTCTTGATGATGGTCTCGGCCGTCCTCTTGGATTCGGTAACGTTCCATTCGTACACAGCGCCCTCTGTTCCGCAGGTGGAGAGCTTCATGTCGTCTACCGTCCAGCTCATACCTGTGATCTTGCCGTTGTGACCCTTCAAAGTGTAAAACATCTCGAAGGTAATGCTGGAGTAAACCTGAAATCGAGTATATTCAATCAGTAGTAGAAATTTTGGGATTCTGACACCTACTTGTATCAAGTTGCCGTTTGCTGCAGCGAAATAATGACCCATTTGACTGAAAGAGCACTGCTTGCAAACCCTAATCGGGAACTCTCGGTTGATGGTGAACTCATCTATCATGATGGTCAGATATCTCAGCTTGTCAGAGAAACCGACTATGCAGTAGAGTCCTGTTGGATGGAGGGCCACGCCGTAAATATCGTCTTGGTACTTTTGCCCCAGTTCCAATTCCGCCGATTCGTAGTTCCATATCTTCAACGTTCGATCCTTTTGACCTTCACGGGACACATAATGTAATATCACTTTCTAGTTCTTACAAATATACCCTTGAATCGATAGAAAGAGAGCAATAGATTATGGACAAAGATTCAGGATAGCCTTTGATCAAGTCATACCTTCAGAATATATACAATAACGATGTGGGAAATCTTCTATTACAATACCTGAGATACTAAACTAGTAACAACCGTACACATTCAACTGAAACTCACCTGTTGTTAGCAAAATAGGCTTCCAAGCGCAAATTGCCATTGAACCAACTGGTCCATTATGCAGCACGTAGCCAAATTCCGTGAAAGCCACCTCAGCGCTGGAATTGATATCTTGAAGCCATAATCTTACGGAGTATAGTTGACTCTCCTTGCAGCTTACCATAAGTCTATCTTGGGCAGGGTTTATGCTTATACAGTTGACTTCCGTCATTACCTAAAAGAAAGTCTAGATGGTTGTCATGGAATGGAAGCAAGGTAGGTTTTCTTACCTCTTCTGATGCTTTTTCGTACTCTCTGACGATGGTATGATCCGGTATCCTGAAGACATTCCTTTTTCGGTACTTGTGGGGAGTCTCCTTTTCGTAAAGATGTACTGTTCCGTTCATATAACCGAAAGCGAAGCCTCTAGAGAAGTTGATTAGGGATTTGATGCAATAGTTTTGTCCTTCCTCTTGGGGAGTATCGTAGGTTTCCAGAGGAATGCTAGTTTGAGAACCTGTCTGAGGCTGTGACCTAGTCTCAAGAAATATTGGATTACATTCGAGAAGAATGATAAACTAACCTCTTCAAGAAATACTTACCGCTTGGATATCCTCGAAATAGGCAAGAGAATGATTTATAAATTCAGATAACGATATGAAGAAAAAGTTACAAATAAACTCACTCTTCCTTTATCCTCAAATTCATGACTGGAAGGTCGTTGGCGGAAAAAATAGTTTTAAGATCTCCACTCTCGAGAAAAAGAAATTTTCCATCTTTTGTTCCTATTAGAATCCTATCTTGAGATAACCAACAAGCGGTGTTCAATACCATCTGTTCACTCTTGCTGTAACCGAACTGCCTCCATTGGAAGTCTGAGCTCTGGAGCATCCTCAACAATCCCTCTCCAACAAGAACCAACTGGTTAGAGTCCAAAGGGTTACCTGAAATCTTATCGAAAATGTAACAACTACTTGGACTGGTCAATGGAGACATTCACCTCCAGGACAGTTCCAGTTCCATTGGCGTTATTGGCTCTAGCTGTACTTTCCAGTTTTCCCTTTTCGCATTTAAAAGAGTATAAGATCCAGTCTGGTTCTCCGGATACGCATATGATATTCTTGGAATCTTGGGTGAAGGTGACTGCAGCAAACCTTGTTGAGAACACGGTCTCTCCTTTATCGGTTGGTATGGTGATTTGCTTTTTCCTTTTGTACGTTTTAGAATCATAAAGGGTGACTTGGGGCTTCTCTCCTGATTCTACCACTCCGATTAGCTTTCTGAGGGATGAAATATCAGGTTTTCCTCCAATTAACGAAGTTTTGGATCTTCATTAATACTCACTTGTTTGGACTGACTACAATCGAAGTAACGTTCTTCCCTTTTTCTGGAAGCCTGATGTATTTCTGCCTTTTCTGATTGATATTATGTAGAGCGAGAACTGAACCAACAGGATACAGGATTTCTTCATCGGAAATGAATTGGGCATTGCCTTGAAGATGAGTTTGTAAACCTAGGAGCAGTCTTGGTTGTAAAATAGGCAAAGACGTCATATTAACATGGACAGTATTCCTTCGAATGTGAACGTAATATTATTATGAATAGCAGATGACATTGTCAAATATTTAGACGGTAACTAGGGAGTTTCCATGGTTCCTCCAAACAGAAATTTTCATTAGGTATTATCTCCAGCCATATCCCCATCGAAAAGACTTTCAATTGATGTTCAATTTATTTTCTCTTATGATATATTTCGAAGAATTTTTCCACCTCTTCCTGATTTTTCATTCAAACTTAACGTTTTTAATATATTCATAGCTTGAAAGCTGTTTAATATTAGGGAGCAAATATTATATCGAAATAGAAAGTATCGGTGAATCATAATATATTGAAATGATATATTGAATTTTGGAGAATCTGGGAGGAAACAGACATTTTGGATCCAGTTAAATAGGGTCTCTTCGAATGACTGGAACATCTCATATGGCTTTTTATTATGATGGTATTATATCTATTTAGGAGACTTTTTTCAATAGTTATTCAGCGTTTATCATTTGTTTCATAAAATGTTTCTACGTATATAAAATTGCAAACATAAAAAATATGCAGTCTGCGAGAGCACAGTAAAAAAATTAAAGCTCACTATGGTGTTACAATCATTTATAACGACTTTGGATTATTTATGTCGGAAGAATTCTGTCAGATTCATCATAGGCTTATATAGGTGGATAAGTCAAGTTTTAGTAATGAGAAAAGTATTGTATTCCTTTCAAGATGGTGATTTTGTGGGGCTACTGTGTTTTCTCCATTTCATGGAAAAAATTTTGGTCTTTATCTGTAGGATTACTGAATGAAATGACGTTTATTCATTCGTATTTTTATTCAAATGATTCTAAGATAAAAATAAATAAAAGTACACTTATAATATAATTTATTATTAATGATAAACATTTAACACTATCAAATCATACAAAAGCTTGTATCAGTCTGGAAACATCCATTTTGAGGCTTTATTGCACAACGTATGGGCTCAAAGTTGCAAAATGATTTTGCACGGTTAAATGGGAAAAATAAATTCGTTACAGACAGTATTGGGAGTTTGGAGAATTCATAGTGATAAAGCTCTTTTTCAGACTCGATTGGTTTGGCCCATGTTGAAATAACCTAAGTACTTTATGGCAGTAGTCTGTGGTAGTGTGCTTTTTTGCTCTTCTCAATTACGTAGAAAGAGTGCGGTTTTCCGTTTCCAGAGAAGTATTTAGTGAACGATCCCTTCTTCGGTTTTGCAGGGACGTAATAGGAAGGTTTCTTGTGCTTGTAGTGGTCGTTTTCGTGTTTGTCCAAAACCTCGTTCCAGCTTTCTGGATTCGGAAAATCGTTGATTGTGATGTCGTGTATGTCGTTCCTCCTAGACTTCAGTTTATGAGCAGCCAGAGATTTGAGGACGGGTAGATTCCAATGGTAAACCTTAGCCGGTTTGCCATTGCTCTTGAAACCTGAAAAAATTCATTCGATAAGAGATGCATTCACGAATTAGCTCCAATTGAGTTTGATAATATGAAAAAAAAGGTAGTTACCTATCGGTATGTGTTTTTTCTTGGATGGTTCCTCAATACTATTAGGATTATTGAAGCCGTAATAGTGTGGACTTGGAGGAAGCTTTATGATGAACATGTGGGAGTCATCAGACCTGCTGTGATGTCTTGATTGCACCGCCAATCGCTTTCTATGATGGCTCTGTGGGGTTCGCACCCTTGTTAAACCAATTTTTGAGAGGAGTTCATGGTTTTTCGCTGTAGATTGTAGACTCGCCAATGAGGAACCAACAAGAATGGCCACAATAACTATGGCTTGGGATATTCTGGAAAAAATTATTCAGAATTAACTCAAGTCATAGAAAGTAAGAATAGATGCGAACATCTCAACATTTTGTGTATGCGTTTTTAGAGCGAAAATTATGAGATTATCTGAGAAAACTAATTTACAATATCTAAAATCGTTCCGCCTTCTTGAAGGATGATGAATGATTCAAATGAAAACCGACAATTCTTGAGTACCGCGCTATTTAACTGGAAGAATACACCAAACCTGTTTGCGTATAAGTGAGAATAAAAATGGCTCTTGTATGTTGTGCACACAAATCCTTTCCAATTTATTCGAGGTTCTCCCAGTTACTCAGGTCACAATGAGTTAAGTTTATGTTATTTTGAGAAAAAGATAAGATAATATTTACGCAGGGGCTTAACCTGAAGAAAAAGTTATGAGTAAGACTAATATTTGAAGAATTCAATGGAAGACAAGGGTTTCACATGATTGCGGTAAATTTAGAAGGACTGGTTCACACGTATGTCTTGAGTATACAATGATTCTCAATGCAAGAGTTTAGTTAGTATTAATTTGAGGGATAACATGTGTATGGTGAAGCACGTACTAGTAGGTACTTCAACGAGTAGAAAAAAGAGTATCGGGTTCCATGAAGCCATTAACTTCTTCGAAGAAGAGAGATAATCTAGGAGAACAAGAGGTGAAAAACTTCAGAGGATATTGGTGTTTTGCGAGAACAGCTATCCATTTCTCGCGTAGAGTGTTGATTACCTATATTTTAGATCTTTGTATCATGTACAAATCACTATGTTGTCTCAGAATTTACAGAACAAGATTGAAAATACAACTCGACAACAACTTCGTTCCAAAATATAGACAACAATGGGCTTGACAAAAAAGTCATCAGATGAACAATTATAAAGGAGAGCCGGTAGGAAAAGCTTTGAGTGCTTCTTGGTCATTATTTTATGGACACAATAAAATACTAAACCAATCATGACATCTAACATTAAAGAGCAACTGAAACGATACAGCTGTATCACGAATAAAATTTTATTGACAATCAACAGACGATCTGTTATATTATTACAACTGCATATACTTGATATGCATAAACGTGCATTTTTGAGAGCAAGTAACCGTGATCCTCTGTAATCGTTATTCGGAAATTGTTTGAGACCATCTATGGTAAGGATTTTACTGCCCATAAGGCAGTTTAGAGACGATGCTCATTGACACAACACACACCTGGGGCTATAGCGGTATCTGCTGGGATTTGTGGGAAATATGTAATATCAACGAAGGTTTATCTCAGTGGATTTTAATGCAAAACGTGGTAAGTCACATATTGAACACTGCACGAACGGATAGCAACAAAAAAACCCTGTTCTTGAAATTGCTCAACTTAAAAATTCTCAAGAAGAAAATCTGAAGAGAACCACGAAAGAGTTAGATATTGATTCAAACTCAGTCACAAAAATTTTGTGGTGTGGAATTTCAAAACTATGGGAAATTAATTTTTCATCAGGGTATAAAAAGTGCCCAAGTTCGAAGTCGTATAGCATAGCTTTTGTAGATCTAGGGACTTCAAGGTTGGTATCAAGTAATTTTTGTAATGTTGTATCAACTTATGGCCAAAAGCCGAGCATTTAATGAGATTCCACTGTTCACATTATAGGTCTCTTATTTTCGCTTATTCAGCCATAAAGCCTATGTATATATTTTGATAAATGGCAAGGATGAAATTATTTGATTAAGATTGGAACTTTAAGTTACCGCATTGTATATATTAATTTTTCAGATAGATTTACAAAAAAATGAAGCTTAAATGGATAACAACAACTAGATATACTGTCACAATGGGAGTTTTTGAAAAGCAGATATTAATTTATTTATTTAGACGGAATCAGATATTTTACAAAATTCAATGGATTTCAAATGAATCCTTAACAAAAAAAATTCAAGATGTTTTTAAATATCGAATATCTTTTTTCATGAACAGTAACGTCACTTTACAAGACACTAGAACCACGGAGAGAAGGGAAAAACTAGTATGATGAACTTTTTTTCAGTTTCGCCTGGTATCTTCATTCGGGACTTTACACAACAATTCGACTCCTTAAATTTTTGAAATTAAAGTTTGATCAACTCGCAGCATTCCAAAACTAAAAGTATCTCACAGTCAAAAAGGAAAACATTAAACGCACTCAAGTACGAAAATTTTGTATTCCATTCTATCTCTTTGAAACTCAATATATTACAAATTACATATTTTAAGAATACCTGAAGAAGATAATGAAATAGCATTAACATTCCAACATTAATTTTCTTCTTCCAAAAATTAGGTTTGAATATTTTATCAACAGCAAGAAATAAATATTGTTGTGTTTTCCACAGTGTATCAATTAGGTATACTGATGTAAATTTTTTGTGTCCACGTATGGTTTATTAATTATTAGTCATTCTAGTGTGGGTGTCTATGTTATTAGAAAAAAAAGAAGAGCAGAGTTTGTTATTCTGCTTTTCTACTTTTGTGGCTATTGTTAACACATGAAACATTTTACAATTGTAATAAATTGAGATCCTAGACAATATTTCACGTTTTTGAATGTGATTAATGTTTCTGTTTTTAAATTGTCAGATTTCTTTGATTTTGGATTGTTGGGACTTAATATGAATTCGTTATATTGTAACACCTTCAATCTGGTTTGACCCCTAATAAACTAACAGTATTTCAATCATGCGAAAAAGGCTGTTTGCAGAACAAGATTCTCGCTACTGCAATCACATTCATAGTTTCATAAATGAGGTTCATTAGAATTTTTTGCATCCAAGAAGTTGACCAAAAACGCCTTATGGAATAATTTCAGCCATCACAGTATAAATAGAAGGATATTCACAGTATATTGATGATGCTATTAAATCACTAACAAAAACGACTTTTCTAGAAACAACACAAGTAATGTGTCTCTAAGACTGGATCCCCATGAAGATGACCCGAGCTTTTGTAAACGGTCCCATAAATTCTATACGGTTGAAACCGCCCCGAGATTGCTACTAATTACCCATCAGAAAAACAAGGAACTGAAGAATGGTGAGTAATTCATCTTAAACCTCGCACTCTTCGACTGCCTCTGGTACCAACAATTGCATAAGGAAAGTGGGAAGTACCTTGGTCTTTGACCATAACCCGGCAATGACCGCCTGAGGCCTGAGGTAACGAATTACCATAGGTCAATGAGGAACTTGTATCCACATGTCGTGAACATTTTATGCATATTTTATGGTCCGGATTATAACTTCATATAAAGCCTGAAATTACTCTCATAGTCAAGCTGAAGCTGTCTGAAGGGCATAATGGAACCATGAGATCTATGCGAGCGATATGTTTGTCGAGGTAAATTGAAAGAGTTATGTTTGTATATATGGACATGAAGAATTGGATAATCTTCCCATACAAAGAGGTATTATCGGATAAGGCATTGATAGACATTCTAGTCCTCATAGCAAGAGATGAATGCATTGATCAAATTTGAGAGGATCAATAACAAATTCAATAACGAATCTTTTTTAAGGTTTACTATTTTGATGACGCGCAACAACCAAAATATTCTTGAATAATTTGATCTTGACAACGAATTTTGAAATCTGACACCTTATTTCCCTACTGTTTGATTGAATGAAATAGTGTCAGTGGAAGAACGAATTCTTAGTACAACATGGATCTTTCGAGGAGATCCCGTGGCCAAAGTGTCATATCTGCCACTTCTGTTAGTACCACAGGTGTCAGTTATGTGAAACCCCTCGTGATACACAGGACAGATCAGGAGATCGAAGATTTCAGAAAAGAGATAACTACAGATGCCCATGAAATACCCCTTCAGGAACTATTGCAAAGGTACTTAAGCCTTTATTGGTATTGCAAAACAATGAACATGACCAGGAGATTAATTTAAAAAATTCTTGTCACGCGTCATAAAGCCATTCTTGCTGACCTTTCTCAAAACATCAACGTCCCACGTATATTAGGTACTGAGTTTAAATGCTTTAATAACTCCAAAGCCTGTAGGGCACAAATTATGTTCATACACACCAAACGTGGCCAATTTCATAATAACCAACCATCATAACTTATCATGAATTCATGAGGGTAAATATGGCCGTGAAGAAACTCACCATGCTACACTTGGAGAGTTTAGTCACGCGAAAACACGCCTGTGTTGTTCGCTATAAAATTATTTTCAATGTCGTATCGCTGCATAGGCTTGAAAAGAAAGAGATTCTATATTGGGTACTTTTCGAAAATCAGAAAATATTTCAAAAACCTGAAAAATTACCATTATTGGGATTGATTGAAAATGTAGTTTCTCTATTCCAGTGTCGTAATGAGTTCATTACAGTACAAAAAGTATTTTTGCAGCATTGCTTCCAGTTATACTTCTCGTTTTGCGAAGATACAATACAAAAGTCACTAATCTGGATTTTTATTCGAATTTCGAGAGTATTTCACAAAACTCGACTGAAATAAAAAAAATATCGCCTGATACTCGTTGCAGAAGGCAATTCCACCACTCATGCTTTCGTGTTGGAATGGGAGCTCATTCTGCAATTTGTTTTAGAATATACTATTATTATGTATTGAAAAAAATTTAACTGAAGATGTTTAACATAATGCAGAAATTTCGAAATAGAACATCAAAACTAGCTGAACAAACTTTCAAAGACCTTGTTTCACAGGTTCCAAATAATTCATCATTGTTTCATTTTGAATTATTTCCTAGTGTGTTGAATATCTAATAACACCATGAACAACTAGAGTGTAGATAATAATTCAATAATATATATTGAAACTTATGAACCTGGCTGTTATTTTTTTCAAACAGAACATATTATTCAATCAACTTCATTATCTTGAAAAACAAATTTATGGTAACAGTTTATAGATCGGGAAAACACAATTGGAAACATTACAGTTTCTATAGTAAATTCCAACATGGCCATATTCTAATGGAACAGTGGCAGAATCCTCAGAGGGAAGTGATATCGAATAAATGGCTGGGCCGACAGATTCCGTTGGGTGGTGATGTAGAGCACAAAGTATGGTAAGCGAAGTGTCGAATCGAATCAGTAACACTCAATGTTCAAATAATCCACCTTTTCGTGTCAAACTGTAGCCAAATCTATTATAAAGATAAAATCTCATATCTCTGAGAAGAGATTCTACTCTATAATCTTTGAGCGGAAACTCTTCTGTTTATAACTGACGAAAAATATAGATTATCTTCTTTTTGCTTAAGCCGATCTGGAAATTCTCATTCTGGAAGTTTGGACAGTTCAAAGTGGGAATCTGGTAGATAGAAGTTTATCAGTCAGTTTGACAGTAAGGTTGACCTATGACCTTATGAAATATCTGGTGAATAAGTGGTGGATCTGCCACTTTGATAGTATCTCAGGTGAAGCAGGTCCTTAACCTCATAAAACTATCAGTTATTTCAATGCAACATAATAAGAGAGATATTATTTGATTAAGAGAAATGATTATCTGACCGACTATATACATAGAAAGATTATTAATTGCTAATTGAAGAACCCCAATATTCGTCACAGATGGCGCTTTTAAGACAGTTCGACTCCTCATTGACCCGACATCTTTCAACGCCATCGATGACAGTGATCCCAGGAATCCCACAAACTCATGCAATTAAATCGGACTGAAAAATCAAAATTACACCTCATAGTTCGTGAAAAGGTCGTTCGCGTTCTCACTTCGGTCGTACGCGTTTTGATGCCACATTACTCAGGTCCATATTTATGTCATTAAAGGCTCGTTACGGTGATTACTTACATGTCAGAAAATGACAATTAATTTGTGCTCCAGATTTCTTCCAAGGCATGCATGCGATGCAATAGCGAAGATGCCACAGAGTTCTTGTGATCTTTTTTAGTTTAAGTGATGCTTTTCCGATTTCTCTATGGTTTGTCCATTTCATTTGATGATAATTGCGAGGAGAAAGTTCGTTTTCCCATGTTTCGAGAGATTCAGAACAAGCAACAAAATGTAAATTATCCTGTGTTCTGAAAAAACTCACAAACTTGCTAGAACTTTGTTTCTTTTTTCAGGCTTGGAACACACGCCGAAACAGGTTTATCCCGTACGAAAGCAGATACCCTCCTCAAAATAAACGGTCCCAACTGCCTCGTGGCGTCAGAAACTAAATCAAGGTTCTGGGTATTCCTAGGATTCATGTTTGGAGGGTTTGCAGCTCTGCTGTGGATAGGAGCCTTACTGTCGATCCTTGGATTCACTTTGTCGTACTTGAATGATCCATACAGTGAGGAAAGTTATGATCACCTCTACCTAGGTAAAATGCGTGACAATTCTTCTTGTACAGGGTGATTCACTTATCTTGGTAACCAAAATTTTCTCGAAAACGTCAAAATATTATTTCATTCTGTGAATGGCGTTTTGAACAAGTCAATGTTGACTTGAGACATGTATAAAAATTTGCGGAATAAATAAAGACGCCAGGCGTCGAGGCGCTATCAAAAATTTTTTCTCCAGGGACATACCTTTTTTATCATGTCATTCGAAAGGTAATTTCATTCTGATTTTTTTTTTAATACATACAATTTTTATCCATTTCTAACTGTCAGCGATCTGCAGAGTGTTTTATGTTAATTATATTTCATTTATTTTCTTTTGTATTGTGGTACTATGCCTTTATTTGGAGACATGGATATGATTTTGTGATTTAAATTCAAGAAGGCTAGTTTTCTAGTCAATGTGCTTCTTCAAATAAGATGAAATATGTGGCTACAGCAAGATGGGGCTCCATGTCACAACGCTGCCATTGTGAAGAGATATTTAGATCAAGAATTCGAAAATAAATGGATAGGAACCAATGGACCCATCAGGTATCGCCAGACCTAAAGGTCATGGATTACTTTGTGGGGGTACCCTGAAAATATGGTATGCCAAACTGATTCTAATAACTTGGACCATTTGAAAATGAAGATAAGAAACGCATGTGCCCAAGTAGACCCTTATATTTTGACCAAAGTAACTTATAATGAAATAGGGGAATGTTATAATTTCTGTATGGATCATAATGGCCTGTATATAGAAGATATGATTCGAAATGTTCCGTTTGTAATAAAAAAAATGTTCATTATTATAAGATATAATATTTAATGAATATGATAAAAGAAAAATAGTTTGTTACAAAACCTCCGTCATTTTACGAAACGAAATCATATCTTGGTCATTATGATCAAAACATAAGTTATATCATTTACCTATATCATTTTAAGTTACTTTGGTCAATTTATTTTCGAATTCTTGATCTCAATATCTCTTCACAATGGCAGCATTGTGACATGGAGCCCCATCTTGCTGTATCCACATATTTAATCTCATTTGAGGGGGCAGATTGTTTAGAAAACTAGAGTTCTTGAATTCAAGGCTCAAAATCATATCCATGTCTCCTAATGAAGGCATACTACCACAATACAGAAAAAAATAAATGGAATAGAATAAACATAAAACACGCTGCAGATCACTGACGGTTAGGAATGGATGAAATTGTATTGGAAAAAAAAGTTCAGAATAAAATCATCTTTAGGATGACATGATAAAAAAGGTATGTCCCTGGAGAAAAAAATTTTGATAGCGCCGCGACGCCAGGCGTCTTTATTTTTTCCGCAGATTTTTATGTGCATCTCAAGTCGACATTGACTTGTTCAAAACGCCATTCACAGAAGGAAAAATTATTTTGACGTTTTCGAGAAAATTGGGGTTACCAAGATAAGTGAATCACCCTGTACATTTTCATTTCGAATGATGAATTCTCTCAAAGGTTGCGTTCTCGTCATTGTGGTAACATTCAGCGGTCTCTTCGGGTTTTACCAAGAATCTAGCAGCGAGAAAATTATGGACAGCTTCAAGAAGATGATCCCTAGCTATGCTATGGTGATAAGGGACGGTATAGAGTACAATATACCGAGCGAGGAAATTGTCGTAGGTGATTTGGTCGAAGTACAGGCTGGTGGAACGGTTCCAGCTGATATAAGGATCATAGATTCAGCATCCTTGAAGGTAGAATTTTTTGGCCCATGTTTTCTTCGAGTTTATTGTTTTTTCGTAGGTCGATAACAGTCCCATAACTGGTGAATCCGATCCCCAATCTAAGTATCCCAAATGCACGAGCGAAAACCCCCTGGAAACTGCAAATTTGGCATTCTACAGCACCAACGTGGTCGAAGGAAAGGGAAAGGGAATAGTTGTATCTTGCGGGGATGACACATTAATTGGTAATTATCGAACTGCGTTTAAACAAGAACAATAAAATGAACTGTTTGTTTCGTCGGAAGAAAATAACAAATGATGAAGTACAAAGAAAATGATTAAAGTAATTACTCGAGGATAGTGAAAATACCGCATAAGGTACAAGATAATCAAGGCTCATTCTTTTTGCTGGTTCATTGAACATCGTTTTTCAATGAAAAACTCTGGAACCAACATCCTGTAGCTAACACTTTTAAAGGGAAAATCAAATACGAAAATCTTCTTTCAGATTATACGATTTGGTTTTTTAGAATGTTGTAGTTAATGAAGTCGTAGTAGTTAATTGAGTCTAAAAACTTATCCTGATTTTGAAGTTATTTCTGAATTAATTTCTATTATTTTCGTTCGGTGAATTTATCCTGAGGAATATTTGAAAAACATGACATGAAACAACACTATTCCACATAACGGCGAAATGGAATTTTTTGTATGCCCATGGTTCTTTTTCATCTCCCCTCATAGAGGTTATATAAGGCTATGTTCCCCTCTTCATGGATGAGTTTGTTTGAAGTTGCCGTTTTAGAGCTTAATTAGTATAATTCAAGCTAGACATTTCTTTTTTAGTTGAGAGTACTGTTTGAGTTTTTTGCAGAGTATTTTCTATTTTCATCGCGGCCTTTTTTTATTCTTCATAAATATTGAGTTTTTCTCATTTCTAGAATATTTTCATGCTTTATATTTTTGCCTCTCTTTCATATGTTCACGTCAATAATTTTCACAGTTATATTTTTTTGAAACTAATTAATTTTTTTCACTGCTTCTTTGGATATGCAGGTTACCTCAATGACGGTGTGAAAAATTCATACCGTTGATAGAGATTTCATACAAAAAATAACATATTTACTTTCAGAAAAATGAAAAACAAAAAAATTCTTTGCCGTTACGTAGACTTCACAGAAAAAATGTATGAATTTCATTAGAATATTGTCACTGAGGGATATGCGATCCTGATGAGGCCTTAATAAGGCCGAAATCGGTCTATCTCTTCTCTCAGCCTGAGGACTTCAGGGGTAATCTGCCAAATCTTCACCCATTTCTAAATTGTTTGGTATACTCGAATGAACTTTCGATGTTCAATATCCCCACAAAAAAATTATGAGGTTCAAACCTGGGGAACGCGGTGGCCACTCAATAGATCCTCGACTGCCTATTCACTCTTTAAAAAATTTGGAGTTAAGAGATTGACGGGTATTCCAGAGTGAGGAGGAGTCCTTCATAATGAAACCAAATATTCTGATGTTTCTTCATAATTTGGATACATTGCTTCCAGTTCTTCATAACAAGCTGAGTTTAACATTTTTTTCACGATCATTCAAGTAAGATTCACCGTCTGATGAGACAACAGAAAAATGTGTTTACTTCTTCTTTCAGACACTGTATTATTATTAATATTATGATTACACTCTGAGACCTTCAGCTTCCCATTTTCCTCAGGGCACATAGCAGGCCTCACCACAGCTCTGAAGAAGGAAGAAACGCCCATCCATAAGGAGATCAGAAGGTTTATCAAGATCATAACGATCCTGGCAGTAGCTATCGGATTGACATTTTTCATCCTATGCCTCAAGTTCGGCTACAACTTCTTCGTGAGCTTCTCCTTCTTCATTGCCCTGATCATAGCGAACGTACCGGAAGGTTTACGGTCACTTTGACAGCCTGTATGACGCTGACGGCCAAGAGGATGGCCTCCAAGAACTGTCTGGTGAAGAAGCTAGAAGCCATTGAAACTCTGGGCGCATGCAACGTCATATGTTCAGACAAGACGGGCACTTTGACTCAGAATAGAATGACGGTATCACACATGTTTTTCGATGGGCAGGAGTGGGATGTTTTGCAGGTAAACTGCTTTCTTCTTCTTTCTTCTCTGTCACTTCATGAAGAACGTTCTTCTGCTAATGCAGTTTTCGCCTCTTTTCAAAAGACAAACAGCCTTTTATTGATGGCAGAACTCAAACTGAGAATGTTCGTAGACCATGGACGGACTCAACAGAGATAGCGAAGCCTTCAATGCTCTGGTAGAAGTAGGGATGCTTTGCAGCAGGGCAACTTTCATCGATAAAGATAAGAGCATACCCATCAACACATCGTACTGTGGCAGGAGACGCAAGTGAGTCCGCCATCTTGAAATTCCTCGAAGCGCTAATTGGGGATGTTGCCCAGAAGAGAGAAATGAAGCCAAAGGTGACGTTATTTGATAATTGCTTTGAAGTGGTCCATTATTGGGTTGTGTTGAAAAAAATTTATCTAAATCTTATAAGAGCATCTGCTTTCGTATCTTTAAGAGGGTACGAGGTAAACGAAAAACCTAACACAGCCGTATATCGTCGGTTCAGTTCGGCAGACTTCCGCACGGTGTTTGGATGCATGCAGCCATTCTAGCAGTGCAACATGGAGTCGGCAATCTCGCTGTTCCCATTGAATTACGAACAGAAAATATTTCATTAAAATCAGATAGAAAAAAATGTATAGCCAAACGCAAACATTTTCCATTAACTTCAGCTCTTGCTCTAACTATACGTCGAAAGGTGAAACTTTTGACGAAATAGTATATGAGTATAGTAAATCACATTCTCAGGAGCTCGTCTATGTTGCACTTTCTCAGGTGACTTTTATTGAAAAATTGTATATAACGACAAAAAATTATAGTTCTGCATTTAAATTTTATCATAACCGAAGGCAAGCTGCATCAACTGCATCTTTGTTGCAAGAATTCAAAAGACTGTCTTTAAATAGTGTCCAGACGATAGCTCAAAGTGTCTTAGATTTCATAAGTATTAGAAATGACATTTCAATAATGACTTTCAATTGCCAAAGTATACATAATCACAAATACGATTTACAAGATTCAGTTACGAGACAAACCAATGTTACACTTCTTACCGAAACATGCATGACGCGTGATACTGTTCCAAAAGGTGGCGTAGCTATTTACCAAAAAAGTTATAATGTTACCAATATCATGACTCCGAATATTGAAATAAATATTGAAGAAGTTAGCGATGTTAATGTTAGACGCTCATGTGTTGGAGATATTTGTGCATGCTTATGTAAACTTAGAAATGGCCTACACATAGTCATGGTAGTAATTTACATTTCTCCGAATCCAAAATTGGACGAAGTAGAGTATTTTATTCATTGCATGTTTTGATTCTTTGTTGTCTTTCTTATTTTGTGAGTTGTCGCTCACGTTGAGATGTGTTTTATGCTTTTAGATGATTTTTCCATGATTACACTCAATATATCGATATTCCGATTTATAAGAGAAGAAGTAAGGCCTTTCATAACCGAAACTAAACAATTCAAAATTCTTCCAATAACAAAATCAGATGATATTTCGACGATGATTGAAAATTCCTTTTTGCAGATATGCGAGATACCCTTCAACTCCAACAACAAGTTCCAGATCTCCATACACCGGCTGGAGGGGGGCAGGAACCTCCTGGTCATCAAGGGGGCTCCCGAAAGGATCATTTTGAGGTGCAAGAAATATCTGAGCAACGACAGAACGGTCGAACTCGACGACGATCTTGCGGACGAGCTCATGGAGGCCATTTTGAATCTCGGCAGGAAGGGGGAGAGAGTCCTTGCTTTCGCCGATTACTATCTGCCGGACAGTTACGGACCTGATTACGTTTTTAACGCAGAAAGGCAGAATTTTCCAGTGGAAGGTGAGTACTGATTTAAAATCGTCAGAAATAAGGGTAGGATACAGGTCTGGTAAAGATTCATCAAGATATAGGACATATCCTATGAAAGAAAGGGAGAGCAAAGTTGAATTCAGATCTCATCAGTTGAACTAAGAGTGAATTCTACAACCATTTTCTCTGATGGAATGTTTCACGCCCAGTTGAAAAGTAACCGATTAGAACGCACAGCGAAAGGCACCAGGCATCCAAGTAAGATAGTAACGTGAAGGGATTGGAGGAGAAATGGTGGGAGAAGAGGAGACTGTAGGCTCTCTTCATTTCGCACTTGGTTGAGTTCATACACGTCTTTGTTCCATTCATTGATTTGCTATCTCTAGACAATTCTTGTCGAACTTGTATATCGATTAGAATGTATTCTGGGAGGAGTCAGCATTTTCTGAGAATCTTTACCATTTTGACTCCCAAAATCTGAAAATTTTCTTATCTATCTAAGGATCTATCTAAGGAGTTTGATCTAGACTCTGAAAAGTTATACAGTTCAATACTCGAGGAGTTTCATTTTTAGGCAAAGGTTTTTCGAAGGATTTGGCCCCCGACGAATGAGTGCAAGAGTTTCTTCTGTTGTCTAAAAAATTTGTCTAAATTCCTTCCACAGACAGAGAGAAAAAACATGAAATAATAAAAATGAATGAGAGATGAGAATGCCTACAAAATACTTAAAAAATATGAACAAAATCGCAGCAAACAAGAAAAACCAAATGCGAATTGCATATTCAATTTAATGTATGTTTTTTCTGTATGCATGTTAAAATTCTATCTGAATGATTGTTTTGAACCAACAGAGCCTTACTCTTCCTCATTCAGAGCCTTTAAAGAATGTTTCGAATAAACCTGAACGTCTGCAATTATTCAATTGATTTTTGTTCAATTCGACCTAAATTTCATCAACTCCCAGTTTTTTTGGACAAAATAAGTCATCATGTTGGTTCACTAATGATATAGGCACATCATTTGGAATTGAAGTTATTCTATCATTTCTTTTGAGCATTTTATCAAATTTTTTCGAAATATTCAATGGATATTATGCAAACTGATCTTTCTTAAGATACTCACAGATTGGCAACAGAGCTCGATTTGTGAATAATTTTCCTGTAAAGTTGGTTTCATTCTTTGATGTTTTCGATTAAGGCTGATGTACATTGTCTATGATTCGATTTTCTGCTGTCTTTCCTTTTATTATTTTTCGTTCATGTTGGAAAGTATATTATTTCCTTTTTCTCTAATATCCAGATTATTATGTTTCTTTTTTTTCCTTCCTGCATTTTTCCATTCATCGACATTTCCGATTTTAGTGACATAATTATACCCAACTTATACATTTTTCGAAGGATGGATCACCAGATCCAACGGTTTGCCGACTCAAGATCCCGATCGCTACGAGAAGTCCGAAACAGAAATAAAACCTCCCTCTCACCCGTTTGTCTTCACTCCCCTAAATCAAGGGAGCCAACGTTACTGTCGACGCGAGTAAATCACTCGCCCAAGACCTGGAAATAGCAGTTTAGCGGCATTCTCTCACGGTTTCCTTCCTGAACAAACTTCGCCACTCTAGCCGCCCTCGACAACCTTACAAGACGACGTACGGGAGGTGGAATCATGTAAATTAATGCGTCATAGTTACGTTTATAAAAAGGACATGTTCTGTACCGATTCTCAGCTTTCTGTTTCTCCTCTAACACTATCAGGTAGTAATATTTGCAAGATGTGGGTTGAATCATACGAGCCTGTGGAGAGTGGTGTCCCACAGGGTTCTGTACTTGGGCCATTGAATTTTCTAGTATACGGGGATGATCTCCCACAGGTTCCTTTATATTCGTATTTCTCTAACGCAGAATGATTTTTTTAATTGAAAAATCGTTCCCTTAGTATTCGGTTACTTTAAAACTACCTGTGGTCATCCTGGAGTTCGCCGATCCTGTTCAGACGCCCGCATTAATGCTTGATTATCTCGAACGAGTCCAGCATAGTTTTCAGAATAGATTACGTCTCATTGGCCTACATTCCTTTTTGGAATGCAGAGAACGTGACCCCTGATCATAACAGCACTGCATTGATTGTTTAGTTGTGACCTCCAGTACCTTTATACTGTCAATACCAACACACTTCGAGGTCATCCACTGCAACTATACCAAGCCGCATTGTTTTCGCTCATATAGTCTGTTCAAATTAAGAGATAGCTACGTAAACAAATTCGGCACATAAGAAGGAGAGGCGAATCTAGGATAATTCACACAATCCTGCAGTTTCAAATCGATACTATTCTCCGAATGAAATACACACAACACCTCTACATAAATTATATATGGATGAAATCCAAATGAAATATTGAATTTATCGAAAATATCACTGAGTACAAAACATGAATTTTCTCATTTTGTCGTTAGTACGATCCTGGCAGTCTTTTCGAAATTACTGAGAGATGAGATTTATGACCGTTCGACCAATAAGAGAGTTGTCTATGCGCAAACTATACAATTTTGGTTATTCACATCGCTCTTTCTTGTATTCGAACAGACTATAGACTGAATGCCCTCAAGATTCGTCTGGGTGCACTCTATTCTTAATTGTGTAAAAATTTGATGTTGTTTATGTATATATTTAGTGAGAGTTTCTATGTGCGAAAATCTTCTCCTCTTTATTTTGCAATAATAATAATCATAGTGAATTGTTATTCAACATGTGCACTTCATAAGTCCCTGAATCAAGATCATTCTATATTTTCAGTTTCACTGTTTGACCTATCGTACATTTTTCAACCGTGATAGAAGAATGATAGTCATATATTCCGTTTAACTTTTGGAAGAGAAAAAGGGAATTTGAAACAATCTGTCTGCATCAGATAATAAGATGCGTCTTCTAGGAGCTGCCAGATTGATTTTATTACTACAATTTGATAATCATCAATAATTTGACATGTAGTCTTTAGGATATACATACTTAGAACTCTCACATATTAAACTATTGAAGCGTCAACTTGTATTCACGTTGTACATTTCAGACTATTCATAAAAAATTTCGCTTGATTTTGCACAAGTGCTTTCTCTCATTTAGATTCATACCCAATCTATCCATTGAGAAAAGGCCTTCGTCTTCAAGAAGAAGTTTGATCGCTTAAGCGTTTAATAGACGTTCATTAGAGAGTTATCGAAACACAAATACAGGCCTCACTTTATTAAAGGATCCTGCAATAAAAGATCCCTTAACGTTGGTCGGATATTTGAGCTATCGCAACGATTTGTATCTTGACAACTTCATTATGACATTTACTTTATTTTGACAGTTGTGAGAAGCTCTTTAACCAAGAAGATTGCGAGAATGTCAAAATAAGGGAAACTTTATTCAAGTTAGGCCTCTATTTGCGTTTCGATAACTCCCTATTGTTATTGGGCATTATCTCAACTTGTAGCTTGTGGTAGATAACATTGGAGGGTTGTGCAAATTGCAACGCCATCTCCGGACTACAAGTAACGCGTCACGCAATGGGTCACTTCTGCGACAGCGCTGTTAGTTCTTCGTCCTTCTTCTTTCAGAAGACAGCGGCAAGATATGAGGCCTTCATTATGCCTAAAAGGCCGAGCGGTTATCGTAGAGCCTCAGGGCATGTTTGACAATGGAAATTTAATTAACTCGGCGAAGGGTTTTGATGCGACCTGTATAGAAAATTTACGGCCTATTATGGGGTTCTTTAGGTACGGCTGAGATGTCGGGGACAATTAGAAAAATTCATGAAGTTTCCTGAGGGTTCGGAAGTCCGTCGTAGATAATTATAATGTTGCTCTGGCTTTCCCCCATTCCGTATTTTATATCATAGATTTGGTATTTCGATACAGAGAAAACATAACACCAAAGAACCTCAAGAATTTTTCTTCGGTCGTTGCTCTTCCTAACCTAAAGAGTTCTAAGACATCTGCCTCTAATTAGAGACCATATGCCTGGGTATGCAAAAGGATTATAGTGTCAGAGGTTCTCAAGTTCGTCATTGAAAATGCTTAATCCCAGAGAACCAACATGGTTTTTTACCAAGGAGATCTATCATCATGAATCACCCCAAGTGTTTGGACGATAAGAGAAGAGCTATCGATTCTGGCATACCAATCGACGTTATTTGAATTGATTTTGCATCTGTTTCTTGTTTTTGACGTCTGCTAGCCAACCTGAAAATCTTGGAATTCGGGGGGGTTTGCTTTCATGGACTGAGGTCTTTCTGGTTGAATGTCAGTTTTATGTCCGGCTCGGTAGTTCTTTTTTCACCTCTAGGCCTGTCACAAGCGGTGTTCCCCAAGGGTCAATATTAGGACAAATTTTGTTCCTTCTCTATATATCTGATCAACCTGGAATGCTCACGTCCTCCGGCTGATTATACCGAGATTTATGGATCTGATGAAGTCGCCTTACAACAAGATCTACCCATCATCCAGCAGTGGTGCGTTGTTATACATGGAATTGAAGAAAGTCCGAGAGCAATACGTATATAATGGAACTACTTTTTTTGACTGCTCAAGTCATGTAGATTTAGGGGACGTCGTAACTGAAAATTTGAGTTGGTCTAACTGCATTCATAATGTCTGTAACAAGGCTTTCAGAATGTTGTATCTCCTAGAAGGAGTATTTGGAAAATTTAACATCAGTAATTGTCGTTTTCTCTATGTAACATACATTTGACCAATAATTGAGTATGTCGGTCCAGTTTGGGATGCAAGATCATGGGCTCCATATGATGAAACTACCTCGATTCGAAGATAGAAGCTTACAAAAAGATCTCATTATAACATAAAGAGCGTCAAGAGACATGTTTGGAGTGGAACTCTCTCATCTGTATGATCTCAACACCAACTAGCGAGAGAAAATTTCCTCCCAAATCTTGGAATCGGCTTCCATCTGTTGTGGTGGATAGTGAGTGCCAGTTCTTTTACAACAATATGGACCAATTGTCAGTTTTTAGTTCATAAGATGTGTTACATTATTTGTGCCTTTCTTGTAATTTTTTTTAGTCTTTTAGATTTAAATCTAGGCTCTTGATTTCAACAAATGATAAAAGGTCACCATAATATTTTGCAACTCCATGATACGAAGAAATGTATACTGTTTAATAGGTTACAGATTTGTTGGTTTTCTATCTATGATGGACCCTCCCAGACTGACCGTACCAGAAGCTGTGAGAATGTGCAAGGAGGCCGGTATTCGCGTGATAATGGTAACTGGAGACCACCCAGTAACAGCCGAGGCGATTGCCAAAAAAGTGGGAATCATCTCCGAGGACAGCATAGTACACTCTGACATATTGAATAGGGACACGGACTCCTTAGGAAGTCGACAGTCTAGAAGGGCGAAACACCATATCATTGCTGGCGTTGTGACAGGAAACGATCTAAGAGAAATGACGGATGTAGAGTTGGAGATGACTCTCACCAAGTGAACATACTTTTATTCGTCTTGAAGATTTATTTGAAGTTATATTTTTCTAGGTACAAGGAAATAATTTTCGCAAGGACAAGTCCGCAGCAGAAGCTCAAGATAGTTGAGGCCCTTCAAAGACAAAAACTCATTGTGGCAGTAACTGGTGACGGTGTAAATGACTCGCCTGCTCTAAAGAAAGCAGACATAGGTAATTTAGAAAAAATCGGTTAAAGTAGCATTAGAATGTAGAATAATATAAACAGTATATGCCATAAGAAGATAGTTTTTCGATGAATATGATTTTCCATCATTTCCTCTCTTCTGTACAATCCAGGCTCTCTCCCAAAGTACTGTCAAAAGTAGATTGAAGTTTTCTTTCTCAAATGTATTCGTAATTTTCCTAATAACTAATAACCCCTAAAAAGTCTACACCATTTTCAAATGTAATTCAGAAACCGTCAATTGAATTTCAGATTAGTCAATTGAATATCAGAAAACATCAAATATGATTTAGATGAGTCAATTAAATTTCAGAATATGTCATATGAAATTCAGATAAGTCAATTGAATTCAGAAATCTCAATTTGTAATTCAGAATGTTCGAATATTATTTGAATTTAAGTCGGATTTATAGCCATATATTACTTATTTTCATAATGGTTATCATATCATCATCATATCATATATGTATTATATTCAATCAGGTATGTTTCCATGTATGAATAAAACCAATATAATCTGGGGAAATCTCTTGGTGCTGGCTCCTTCTTTTCTTCAACACTGGATTTTAGTAAAAATATGCTAAACCATTCGTTTTCTAACCTAACACCGTAGCTTCAGGAAGCACATAACAATGGGTTGAGGGTTTGTTGCAACAGTGGCAAGATATGAGGAACCAGTTATCAGATTGAGTTATCATCTGTGATAATGCTGCAAGATTGGAGACCGTAATCACCCAAACGGTAGCAGTACTGCTGCGGAAGAGCTCTTATTCTTCAATGCTCAATCCAATTGAAATTTTATGGTCGAAAACTAGAACTTACGTAAAAAAAACCTTAAAATTTTTAATTGAATTTCATTGAAAAAGACTAACATACCTGGAAAATATTATTGATCGAGCTAAGATGTCTGTATGGCTTCAAATTTTGTCAGTTTTGTGTTGAAGATAAAATGTTTCACGTGAAAATTAAAGTTCATTTATTATCATTGTTTCATTTCTGAATCACCTACAGTTGATATTTTCTGAAATGCAATCTGGTACCAATGTGCGAATGAAATGAATTTCAAATTGTCATTTCTGAAAAATAATTGACCATTTTATATCTCAAATTTAATTGAGTGTTTTATCTGAATTACATTTGATGTTTTCTGAAATGAAATTGATTATATCGGAAATTAAAATGACTAATCTGAAATACATTTGATGTTTTCTGAAATTCAATTGAGTTATTTGAATTTCATACGACATATTCTGAAATTCTAGAGACAAATCTGAATTATATTTTATGTTTTGTGAAATACAATTGAGTAACCTGAAAAATTAGTGATGTTTTCTGAATGTTAATTGGCAGTTTCTGAATTACAAATATTGGAAATGGTGGACTCTAACCAAGGGTTTAGATAGTGAACATTTCTTCATGGATTGTGGGCTATATGTTAGTGTTACCATATATGTTCATACTTAAGCTTGAAATATTCCCTAGGTTTTCCAGAATTACTTATCATAATTTTTGGATCTTTCTATATCCCTAAAACTTCTTTTAAAACCATGCCAGTTGGTATGGTGATCGTGGAACGTGATATTTATGACTGGTCGTTCTCTTGACCGAAACCAACACATCCGTGGCCTTGTGTGGTCCACATTAGCAGAAATTATTAACCATTTGAACGTAACCAATGCAAATTTGTTCGATAAACATAATGCCCTTCGCTTTAGCTCTAGCCGCAGAGTCTTATTGCCGCTTAAAACCCGTGTGATTGTTCCATTTATTCAGCCATAATCCTCATGGATGAGTCTGCGAAAATCCAGTTTTATCTACGGCGGGATCAAAAGATGAGTGATGCTGAGCTGTTACTTTGAAAAACAATAAGCGCAAAGGTGTATGTTTTTTTTATAGTTTCAATTTAGATAGAAATCCGTATAATACGGAAAAAATTTAGAGAAAATTAATACTTTGAACGGAATAATTTCAATTTCGCGCTGAAAACTTTGCATTTATCATTTCGAAGAATCATCCTGAAGAAATAACTTTGGAATGCTAAAATTCAAGCATTTTCATTCCATATTCTTCAGGTGTCGCTATGGGCATTACAGGCTCAGATGTGGCCAAAAATGCGGCCGACATGATTCTTCTGGACGACAATTTCTCCTCTATCGTCACTGGCATTGAAGAAGGCCGTTTGATTTTCGACAACCTCAAAAAGAGCATTGCGTACGTTCTGACATCCAATGTGCCAGAAATTGTGCCCTTCATTGTTCTTGTGGGCTTCAATCTACCGCAAGCTTTGACCGTTATGGCAATAGTTCTCATCGATATTGGTGAGTAACACGTTTTAACATCTTACTATCTGATTTTTTTTGTGTAAATTTTTTATAAATCTCTTCATTATCTTCACAATGAATCGGCTATTCGCTATTGTCAGCTATTAACGTTCACATTTTCGATTGAATTGATTCAATTTTGAAGAAATAATGATTGAGTATTTTTCATTTGGATGTAAGATTGTTGAGAACAAGATGGAGAATAAATGTTTCAAAGGGTTTTAAGTTCCAATTAATCCCACGAAGATGTTGTTTCAACTGAAGACGTCCTTTGCGTGTTGTGAGGCAATACATGCAAGAAACAACACAACCTAACCTTCCAAGGGGCGTTGTTCACGAATAATTCGGAGCAGATCTTCACCTTTACTCTAATGAATGGCAGGAACCAACAATCAGAACGACGTGGGCAAAATCGCAATAAAATGAAATGTCAGAAATCTGTTTTATGGCTGACCAGGTATTTGGATTTCCTCCGACGAATAATTACATTCTGGATTTACGAGTAGGAATATGGATGTGCTCTGCTAGTAATTCTGCGAATTTCTATCATAATTTATCGGTTTTGACAAGCTGGTAATTAATGCCTGGTGTGAGGGAGGGTTCGAGAGCTGAAATGGGCTTTTTTTGCGGAGAAATGGTCTTTCTATTGAAAGCGAAAGTGAGTGACCATATGGTAGGTATGGAATATTAGATGCGGATGGGAACCTGCTGATATCTGATGATTGCTTGTTTTATTTTTCGATTTTAAAGATAACTTCTTGTACCACCCAATTTCGAAGATTAAAGATCGTCTGCTGATTCTCGAATTACATAAAGCTGTGGGAAACCAACTACAGAGGGATATGGACTTAATATTCGAATATTTCAGGAAAAGAAAAATTGAGGTCAACTTGAAAAAACGTTGCCATACTATTTGGATCGACAAGATATATCGACGAAAAAAAACATCATGATAGAAAATGATAATGGGAGAAAATAAAAAAAAAGACAACTACATGGATGTATATAAACAGTCCTCAAGGGAGGAAGCAAAATGTTATTGGAAAATAAAATCCGAATAATAAAAACATCGCTACCCAGTATAACGTATTCCGCACCTATCTGGCATAACGTAGAAAGCTCTAAGAAACAAGAATTTGAAAGTATTCTGAACATAGCAATCAGAACATCATTTGTCTCATGGTATATCAACAATGAAAAGATCAGAGGAGAATTGAAATTTTAGCAACGATCAAATAAAACGACTACTTGAAATTCCTGTCAGAAATACTGAAAAAAGGTTTGTAGCTCAATATACACACTGAAACTGAAAATCGGAGAAATTAAGTAAAAGAGGGAAATACTTCTCTGAAAACAAGTAGAAAAAACAGGAAATATGAGATGGGAGGCGTATAGAAAAATTTCCGGTCCTTATATAGGGACCAATGATCGTATACGTGGTTTTCTTGCTCTAAACCAAATGCGTTTCAAATACTCCAACTAAGAAAGAGCCTCAGATCTATTCCTCTTTTTAGACGCTGTGATAGTCAGAGAAATTGGGATTAGTGTTCTCGATAACGGATATTTTCACTGACAAATCAGTCAGAACCCCATTACGAAAGTTTCTTTGATCTTGCTGCAGAATAATGAGAGCAATTCGATATGAGTGAGAATGGTATATCAGAAATAATAGTAGTCCAAGGATAATTCCTTGCGGAGCACCAGTATTGGCAGATATTGGGGTATAAAATTGACCGTTGAAATGGACCGGAGACAATTTGTCACAGAGCAAAGATATTATCTAGTGGGGCAGATCATCTTTGACTTAAAAATGCTGAATTATTGGAACGTATGGGCAAAAAAGAACCTTTTCAAAGGGCTTGCATAAATCAAGATGAACTATATTGAATTTAGAGAGCGATTCCACTCATCAACACACTCTAGCAAACGAATTTGAATGGATCTTACGTTCTATTTTATGACGTTAAATATAGTATTGAATGTTTCTAAATTGCCTTCTAAACTCTGTTGCTCCATATCAATTGGAAGTAATTTTATTGCTTTTGGTCGAAAAGTAATTCGTAGCACAGTAGCACATGACAAGTTAATTGTTTCTTTCTGTAGGTACTGATCTTTGGCCCGCCATCAGCCTGGCTTATGAAAAGCCCGAAGCAGACATCATGAAGCGAAGTCCAAGAGATCCTGTGGCAGATCGCTTGATCAACGCTAGGCTCATATACCTAGCCTACGGCCAAATAGGTTTCATACAGTCCGTAGGTGCTTTTATCGTATATTTCTTCATCATGGCTCAGCACGGTTTCTTTTTCGACAGACTCGTAGGTAAGCCCCCCTCTTCCCAATGCCCTCGGATGAGTTTCAGGTGTTCCCCATGGTTCTGTTATTGGTACGAGATTTTTTTTGCAGGTATACGTGTAATTTGGGACTCGGAAACGATAAACGACCTCCAAGACTCTTACGGTGAAGAGTGGACCCATCCAGAACGCATGTACCTTCAGAGAAAATGCGTGGCAGGCTTTTTTGTGTCGATTGTGATGACCCAAACCACTGACCTTTTGATTTGCAAGACGAGACGACTCTCTTTGTTCCAGCAAGGGATGTCGAATAGACCACTGAATTATTCCATCTGTTTCGCCATGCTTGTCATGGTGTTCTCCGTGTATTGTCCGGGAATCAGGACCTTTTTTCAATTCGAACCTGTGGATTATTGGCCATATATATTGACCATCCCGTTTGTCCTCTTGATATTTGGCTACGACGAGTGCAGGAAGTGGCTTATAAGGAGATACCCGTACGGTTTTGCATACAGAGAAACTTATTACTGATAATTTGATTATTGTATCTATATAAATGAATTTAAACTACTTCTTTATTCTACTACATGGAAAGTCACTTGATGAACGAAATAATTAATGTATGACAAAGAGATTCCCAACGTCTGCCCTGTTATTTCGGTAGACGTTGAGGAAGATGTGGGGTGTATCTTGCACAAAATTTGACAATATTCTATCTTTGAGTTTTGAGAGCTACCTATGGATATTTTCAAGAAAGGATTGATATGAAGTTTCTCTTGAGTTCTAACTCTTTTATATCGTGTTTAAAAAGGCAGGTAAGATAGGTTTTTCCACGTTGAATGCTAAACTGAACTCAAATTATCTATTATATCTATTTCTATTTAAACTTCACAGGGTAATTTGTATTTTTTCACTCAGATCATAACTTTTTTTCTCTACTTATTCATACATGCAGATAAAACAATTAGATATTGTGTTCAGAAAGATCTTACCCTTCGGATGAAAATAAAGGAATACCCTTCGAATTACCTGAAAAAAAAACAAAAAATTAATGAATATTAAAAAATTAATTAAAAATCACTGAAGAACAAAAATATGGTTCTGCTCAAATTGCGGAAGCTTTTGTACATGGTTCTTGAGGTGAATACTGCCATTATGGAAAGGGTAATCTTCAATGAACCTCTGCAAAACATCATCAAGTGCGTTAATTGATATGTCTCATCCATTAAAGAAGCTCGCTTTCTAGCACATTCAATTTTGCGTGAATGTGTTCGGAATTATAATGGAACAGGAACAGCTAGTTAGGTTGTCTGACATCTGCATTAATGACTGTCATCGAAAAACGGCGAGATTGTGAGCTTACACCACGCTTGTTAATAATGGATTAATCTTGGAATGAACGCAGACTGAACTTGTTCATCTCCTTAATGAGTTATGGAGTACTTCTACCATAAGATTCAATTCAAAATGAGCATTTTTGAAAGAAGGTGCTGCACTTTGATAGAGTTCGAATTCCATCCAAACACATGTTTCTTCTGAGAAAAGTAAAAAAATAGAAAAATCTCTCCCTATCCTATATTACTCTTGTACCTGTCGATAAAATTCGAGTATATCTCTGGCACATCTCATGTCGTTCCATATTTCATATCGTTTCCTTTATAGAACCGTATATCAGCTAGTAAACGGACCCTAAATACAGGGTTCATTTCCTACCCCTCACGAAAAGGGTGTCGTGCTTTGAGATCGAGAATTTTCCATCATTTTCTCCTTTCCGCTTTCCAGGAAATCTGAACTTTATTATGATATTGCTCAACAAGGTGAAAAAGCTCTATTTGTTCTTATTTCTCAGTTTTCTTCAGGCGTTATTGTTTCGTCAATGTCTGAGACAAAGGAACTTCATCATGAAATCAACTTTTTTATACCTCGATCGAACGTCCATATGAGATTGATACACCAGTGCAAATTATGCATTATTTATGATCGGAAAGCATGTATTATTCAACCGTTTCAAATTGTCGCAGACACGCACCTTTCAGTACCAGAGAACAGGATGTAAGGTTTGTCAGAATGCGTTTTTCAAGACGAAAAATGTGGTGTTATAAAAGACGGTATGATAAAAATATAATGAAAAATAAATGTTGAGATTTTTCAATTGGATGAATATTCCAGATTGGATACAAGAATATATTTCTGGGTTGGTACCCTATAAGTAGTGTGGGTAGGTACCACTTTACTGATAACAAATTGTATACGTTAAAAATATTCAGCTTTCAAAATTTCGTGTCGATTGAAGTTTAGAAATAGTTATTAATACTAGCGACTGCATTTACTAGGGAAAATAGCTGGTTCCTCATGGGGAGCTGTTGCAACAATTCTTTCTACGGCAGCGCTAGCTTTGGTTTTTTCTACTGCTGAATAATATTGTTGCCATGTTTGGTTGAACAGTGTTCATTTAAAAAAATTGATGATAAATTTTTCTATGAGGATTATTACTGGGACTATTAAATCTACACCTATTCTTTGGTTACCAGTCCTCTAAAATATTCCCCTCTCCATATTCGCAGAGAGACAACAACTTTGAATTTTTCCTTTCCAAATTCTTTTCTCATACTCACCTACATTCCAGATAATAAGGTCCCCAGATTGAAGTAGCGTAAACCTTTTTGGTCAAATTTTCTAATTGATATGAATAGAAGCGACAAAGAAATTTGGCAATCTGAAAGGAATGTATGCAATTTTTTCGATAAAGATCTTATTACTGATCCATCAATCAGAGTTCCTGGTTTTGACCCTTCCAAAAGAATATGGTCTACCAAATCGTATTAGAACAGGCCATGCTCTTTCGATGGAATTCGGTTGGGAGCCCTAGTTGTGAGTGTGGGGAAAATGAGGAGACTATAGAACATCTTATAAATAGTTGTCTCATTTATCAATCAAGATGGTGTCGAGGCTATAAATGAAGTAACAAATGCATTTCTGTAATGGGTGGTTAATTTCAAAATAATTTAATTTATTCTTAATAATTGGTTTCTTTTCTGATTTTATCTTTTTCTATTTCAGATTCTCTTAGATCACGCTGATGTCTGCCAAGATTTCTCTGATATTCAATATTTTTAGTATTTTTTTTTCATGGGCGATGTGAAGGATTTTTCTTCACCTGTGGTTTTTTTCCTTTCTTCATTTAATCATACTGCAGAATGGTATGGTTTTTGTTTCAATATATATTGTATTATTTTAGCCCTCTGGATATATATAAGGAATATATTCTAACATTGCTTGAAATATCTATATAAGATTTATTCTTGGATTTTAATTAATAATATATATTTGGAAGGTTTCTATAGCGTCTTGAGCATTGGTATTTCATCAACGTTCAAAGTGACTATATAAAAAATTGAGGGTAATTGAAATAATTCATTTGCATAAAAGCTAAAGGAAGAATTAGGAAAAAATTTCTTGTCTTTCGCTACTGAAAGTCCAGAAAAATCAAGGATGAGTTATGAAGCTGAATATTACTTCAAGAATTTGAATATCAATCTGAAAAAAGATTCACCATTACTACAAAATATGGCTGTTGTCACCATGAAGTTATTTCATTCAAACTCATGAGATAAAAAAGGTTGGATATGGGAATTACTGTTAAACTCTTCAAGCGAATAGTTTGAATAGTATCATTCATCACGTCAATTCTGCGTTTAAGCTGAACCAAGAATCATTCAGCGTAAATTTTCCAAGAATTCACGAACAAAGGAACATAAGTCATACATCATGAGGTGAGACAACAAAACTGCTTCAAATTGAGTATCCGCAAATTTCAACCATTGAAACCTGAAGACAAACGTACATAACTTCGACAATTTCCTGTTCGGTTGGCAGCCTTGCGCTAATGAAAGGGTACCAATGTATGCATACTTGCATACCTTTACGCTGGATGTAATTGCTCAAACGCCTAACAGTACGAGTGATGAAAAGAAAATTTGCTGCGTTTCTCTTTGATGAGATTGAGCTTACCTGGGGCCTCCTTTGGTTGGTTTGCGTTTAATTTCCAGTGCTAATGATTCGAGAGACGTGTCATAATGTGAGAATGATATTCATTGTGGTGTCGCTGCTGGTGGGTAAGATTTAATGAAGAGAGGCAGGAGGAAGAAAGAGCAATCTGTGGATTTATATCGACGGAAACATGGGAACCTTGCTAATTGATAGCCTGACAAAGATCATTCACTCTACATTGTTTTGAAGGAAGAAACAAAAGGAGGCGTAAACATCGCATGACACTAGTTTGGACAGCAGTCATCCATGGAATTTAAAATTAGTGCTTTTACTTGTTCTCATTAGCATTAAATATCAGAAAAGTTGCTCTCTTCTGCTCTCTAACATATGATTTTCGGAGTGTTGTACTTTTCAACAGTCTATCAACAGTAATTTCATATTCTTCTGTTGGATTAAATGAACCCTTAGGCTAAGGAGGAGAAACGTTGCTTTCTTCCTTTCTTAATTATGAAAATCCTCGCAATTAAGGATACACATTCTCATTTCCTTCCCTGGCTAATCCTGAAAATGATCACTTCGGATAACTGTACTAGTTGAAAGACAGACAAGCTCTCTTCAGATTTACATCAAAAGAGTCTTCTGGGCCTATTGATCGACTCAAGCAGATAATCAGGATTTATTTGGTTACGGGATCGAGAAACATTTTTTATTTTCTAAAAATTCTATTTTTTAAATCTTGGTGTAACATAATTATCCCGCCAAAAAATTAAGTTCATCAGTAGGTAAAACATGATGACATTAATTTTGTACCGGTTTTTGATGGTGGGTTTCATAGAGGGGGGGCAGGAAGTAGAATGAGCAATCACTGAATTCATTTCGATCGATACATGGGAACCCTGCTAATGGATCATGCCACAAAGATCATTTACTCTTCCTTTTGTCTTCGTTGTTTTGAGGTCAGAACACAAAGGGGGCGTCAACTATATGGCATGTCACTATTGTAGTCATGACGAATCCGTGAAATCTAGAATAGGTTTGTTCACTTCTTCTGCTCGTCATATTGAAAAAAAAATCAGGAATGAGTTAATAAAGAACAATTGACTTCCTATTACTGTGATATTAGCACGTTTTAGCATAAACTTATTATGTTTCAATTAAATGTAATGACAGTTTCGTTTGTTGGATATAATAGGCACTCGGAAGAAAAAAGGATGCCTTCCTTCTAATTATGAAATTCATCGCAATCATGGATAAACAGTCGTATCTAGCTCCTGTTTAATTGCTGACCATGGAATATTATCCTCAAATTATCTGCGAGCAGTTCAGATAACTGTACTACTTGGAGAGAGACAAGTATTGTTGCTCAGATTAGTTTGAGAGAGCGCTGAAACTTTGTTGGTATTAAGGAGACACGAGCTATGGGGAACAGTCAATTGAGCTTGATTAAGATGTAAAAAACCGTTTTTTATTTCTCCGGAAAATTTGTTTTTTCGAAATATTTTCATTTTGGGGGAACATGAAAATCGTCAATGATTTGACGTCGATTGTTCACAATTGGAAGAATTTCAAAGAATTTCATATGAATATATGTAAGAAAATGTTCAAAAACCGCAAAGAATTATTTGATTTTCCAGGATATACTTCAGCATGGTATGATAACGTGAAGAGGTTCTTTAACTTCGAATTAAAATTATGAAATATCGCGAGAGTAAATCATGAATTTGTGAAAGCAGATCCGAAAAGGTATACAGCCCCTCAATTCAGATATTGACAACACAAGAATTTATATTCGTGTAAGTGTAATTTTTTTGTTCGTATAAGATTCACCACATGAATACAAACCAATGTTCCGAAAATCATTTCATTTGATGAAATCATTCACCAGATATATTCGAAAATTGATGTACAAGTCAAAGATTTGAGATCTACGAATAGAAATTAATAAAGCATTTTTCATTATTTTTTCACGTGAATAATTCCAGCAGAACAACTTACACTCACCTTATTCATTCACTCGAAGTGTTTCTATTCTAAAAGATTATCAGATATGCACGTTGGACCAATTGGCATATTCCTTTCCGGTAAGCAGTATGGAAATGGTAAAATTCTTTATGGTTCCATAGAACCAACGTTCAGTGTTCTGTTGAGCACATATGTGAATAACCTGACTCCATTCCTTTACTTGTATACACAACAACTGTGGTTCGAAGGTGGAATTCAGACAATTACCTGTGGGCGGCTTTGTTGAAAAGGAATCTTTTCAGTAGCGATCGTCAGTTTGTAAACGCATTAAAAAAATTAGCAAGTTTCCGTCCTCCTAGGTGGGGCCAAAAATTTAATGAGTACATTGTTCGATCATTCCGATGGAAAAAAGTATTTTCAAGGAACAGTTTATTCGACATCAAAACTCATTTCAATGAAAAATCATTATAGTTTCAGTTTCAATGTGTGTAGAATACTGAATCAATTCGTTCCTCGGTCGAAAATACCGATAACATACCTTCAGTATTAGAAAAATACGGAGTTTTTTGTCTGTTTTCTTAGACTGTTCACAAAAAAAATGTACGGTATTCTGGCGAAATGAATGCATGATAACTTTCCACCAAACACATGAAAATAAAAATGCAAAGAACACCATTAATTCTTGCTTTTAAAGAAGAATATACATATTCAAATATTTGAATGAATTACCAAGAATCTGTCATAATTTGTTGAAAGCGTCACCTACATTAGATTAGTCGAAACATTCCTCATATTCTCAAATTGGCAAAAAAGATCTAATCATTTCACATACAATGTATTTAGACATCTCAATATTAATTTAATTATAGTGTTTTGGAAAAAAAAGTTTAAGATAATAAAAGATTGTGAATTTTCCATTTCTGGGACTCTTCCAAAATTATTGCCAAATGAGAGAAAAGTATGAATATGCGTGAACGTTTTATGGACTATCGTAATGGAATACTTCCTAGGCCTTTCTTCAAAGATAAAATCTTCAACATCATCGTCTTCAATCATTTAATGTTGAAGTCAACCCTTGCAGTTAAATATAAATTTATGCCACATAAACAACGCGTTTTTAATAATTTATGCAGAACACTTATTTACAGTAAAGAAATCAATATTTCTTCACAGTAGGAAAATCTTGACTTTTCTTTCAAAAATTTCGTCAAAAAAATGTCAAATTTTCCTAGCGATTTCCAAAAGAAATTTATTTCAGGACCTCCCACGTCACTTTCACTCCTAGCCGGTCATAGACTGCGTCAAAATTACTAAAACCGAGCAAGAATTCTTGATCTTCGAGAAATACTCTGTTGCATCTCAATTTTACGTCCTGGAAAAGTTATAACCTCCATTTAGAGAAGACTATTCAAAACCAATTATACATTATTTACGATTATACGGTATGTATATTTCATTCGTTGTGGAATTATTGCAGCAGAGTATTAGGTACAGCGAGTATCAACACAAGCTTTCATTGAGACCATAAAAGATGTTTCGCTTCTAAACTCAGGTGAACAACGATCTTAGAGATGTTTTGCAAGTTCAACCCATAAAATATCCTAGAAATACGAAGAAGGGAAATTTCCAATTGAAGATTTGTCTATTCAATATCGAGCCTTAGAAGCAATAAATTTTTAAACCAAGCATAGGTACTAGACCACAGTCGCTATACATATGATACCGATTTCCGGCAAAACTATGGAAAAAAGTTGAAGGAAATAAAAAGATCAACAACTTTTATATTACATTTTTTTTTATAAACCGTCAGAATGTATGTGAAAAATTTAAATAACCCAAAAATAATTGTTCTAAATATCTCAGATAGGATTTGAAGATGATATCATCTGAAAAATATGACTACTGCAATTTTTTAATGAAAAAATGATGAAATGCACTCAAAGTATATGTATGTTATTGAAAATCTCACTTATCACTTATTATATCTCTTTTTTATGGCATTTCTGCATCCTCAGATGCGATAAACCGATTCTACTAGATCTTCGAAATCTTCAGGGATAACTTTCTTCATCTCGAATTCGAATATTATTTGCAGTCTTCATCCACAAGTTTATATTCCCCATTGGAGCATTTTTCAGAACCATTTGAGCATAAAATTGCTCATTTAGAACGATGCAGCAAAATTCTTTTCATTATATAGGAATATTTACCATATTAATGATGTAGACATTTCAAATGCTTTAATTTTTGTTTTTTCCAGCTTTCATCGAGTTCCATAACAAATGTGATTATTCTTCTCCATTCTATTCTTCATGACACGATTCATCCTGTCTTCGAAATCAATTCAACCTGTCCATCATATTAACGTGGATTCCCTAGAATCCAAGACTCGAAAAGTACATAATCGGAAAGTACATAATTCAATGTTTCACATCCATATTCAACAGTTTCCGATTCTGCTACAGAAGCTGAGGAGCAGGAATTATCAAAATTCGTATTTCTGTTTCAATGAATGATTTATAGAACATGCTACTGCAACGGTACTTCTTCTACGAACAGTCATTATTTCATTCCTTATTCATAGAGTTTTCCGAATCATCTGCTATACGAATATACCGTTCTTTCTTGGTTCTTGAGAGTAAGTACAGCACGCCACTCCTCTCTATGTAAGAACTGTACAAATGAGTAGGTAATTGTTTTACTTAATGATTGCTGTCTTTGGCGATTCCGCGTTCTTACAATCGGATGGTGTCAATCAGTCTTTTTTTTATGGGAAATTGGTTTTGTTTCAATTGCATTCCTATATTGAATGAATGAGGATTCGCAAGAATGCTGAATTTGCTAAGGTGTGAAGTTTTCTGCTATTGAATAACGCGTATATTTTACGTAATATTACGCGAGCGACGCTGTGTGTTCAATCTTGTTTCGTATATAATATTAACTAACAAAGAAAATGCAGCACCCAGAAAGAGCTGTTTAAATTTAAATTTTTTTTATAAAACATGGATAGTAGCAAGGAGTAAATGATTAAAATGTTTTCGTTTGAATAATCATCAGAAATATAGAAAATTGAGTGTGACTTTCGGTTCTTCTCCCTTAAATCATCATTTCAATCCTAGATACCTGGGAATCAAACTTCATTCCTCTCTAAATTTCAACGCCCATTTAGATGATCTGCGTTTGAAGCTAAAAAATTCGAAACAATATTCTTCAGAAACTAGCTCATGGGACGCTGATGCAACAATACTTCGTACGGCAGCACTAGCTTTGGTTGAAAAGTGTTCATGTGGAAAAAATTGATGCCGAACTAAAATTTTCTATGAGGATTATAACTGGTACTATCAAGTCTACATCTACTCCTGGTTAACAGTCCTCTCAAATATTGTCCCCCCCTATATTCGCAGAGAGACAACAGCTTTGAATTTTTGGAACAAATTTAATTCCTTTCCAAATTCATTTCCCATTCTCACCTATATTCCAGATAATGAGGTCCCCAGATTTAAGTCGCGTAAACTTTTTTGGTCAAATTTAGCAATCTAAATGGAATATATCCAATATTTTCAATAAAGATCTTATTCCTGATCCTTCCATCAAATTTCCTGGTTTTGACCTTCTCAAGAGAATATGGTCTGTTCTAAATCTCATCAAAACAGGCCATGGACGATGCAATAGCATGCTCTTTCGATGGAATTCGGTTGAGAGCCTTAGTTGTGAGTATGGGGAAAATGAGGAGACTATAGATCATCTTATAAATAGTTATCCCATTTATAAATTTCAAGATGGTTTTGAGGCTATACATAAAGTAACAACTGCATTTCTAAAATGGGTGGTTGATTTCAAAATAATTTGATTTATTCTAAATAATTGGTTTCTTTTCTGCTTTTGTCTTTCTTCATTTCAGATTAAGAATTGCGAGTCGTTTTATGAAGAATCTGTTTATCTGAGCCCATCGACGGATAATATGAAGATGTTCTCTTGGATCACACTGATGTCTTTCAAGATTTTCCTAATATTTAAAATTTTTAGTAATTTTTTTTCATGGGCGGGGTAAGGGTTTTTTTTTTCGGCTGAGGTTTTTTCCCTTTCCTCATTGAATCTTACTGCAGACCTGTATGGTTTTCCTGTGTTGCACCAATCTCAGCTAGATACTTTTTTGGTTCAATATGTATTGTATTATTTTAGCTCTCTGAATCAAAAGAATATATACATATATTGATTAAAATTTGAAGAAAAAATCGTGAAGGTTTTTTCATGTAAACATTTTTTGTTACTGAAATATTGTAGTCGTTTTTCGCAAATTTTGTAAATTTTACAACAAACCAGCTCGGTGAGGAGATCCAAAGTCGATTTTCAGTTGTAGTTAAAATATCTATGTTTTCAAAAAAAAATTAATTCAAACAGCTCCTTCTTGGTGCTGCAATTTCCTTGTCAGTTATATTTCCCTTTTGCATTGATGCATTAATGAATTCATCGAAAATATAATGCCTAATTATGTTTGAATGTTTGTCAATTTATGAAATAGTGTGATCTACGTCACATGCGACACCCTACAGAAATTTAAAAATTCAGTTTTTTTCCTGACAAATTGGTGCTTGAATTTTTACGCAGGGGCCTTTGTATATTATTAAAAAAAAATAATTTTTTTCTAATTGTTTCTTGTTTCAGAGACTGGGAGAGAAAACCCAAATTAAGTTTTCAGGAGAATACAGAGACCTCCGTGACAATATTTCAATAGATATCTGAAAATTCATTCCCTAAACTTCAAATTATATGACATATCTAAGTTGTTGAATTGCATTCAAAAACCTGAAAATCTATTACTAAACTTCCTGCTTTTCCCCGAGTAATAGTTTTTTAAATCGCCCTGTCACGCACGGTCTAATGGGCCAATTAATTTCAAAAACTCATCAATTATATCGAGGTACATGTGCTCCGAGCACACTTCGCTATTATTAAAATTAATAGGCGCGTTTTTCTGGCCTCCTATGATTTAGCTGTCTGTTTCGTGGATACCTACGTAAAAACGATCCGATGGTTAAACGATTTCTATGCTCTATGAGCGGGATTATGGCGATGATTATCGTTCGTATTGGATTGCTCAGGGATATATAAGGAAGACTGAATGATTGGACATGAATTTTGTTTCGATATGAAACATCGAAAAGCCTTTTTGGTCTATTCGTTCAATCGCTGTGAAGTCCTTACCGAAATGACGTTTTTTCCTGTCATTTACCTGTCAGTTTTAACCATAGAATTCAACTATTATTTTTTTTCTTCTTTATGAAATTTTACGTCATATAAACCTTGTATAACATCATTCGACTCGCATTGCTCTTAAAGGAAACAATTTTCCCTTCTGATATAACTTTGGAACTGTTGTTCCTTTCATACGGAAAATAGCCTGTATTCCATTGATCCTGTGAGGTGTTTTTGGTGGAATGAAAGAGAGTCAAGACAGATCGTGATATTTTTGTTTGCCTTTCCTGAGCAAACACAGCTAGGGTCTAGGTCTAGGTAAACAAGAAGGAATGTCGATCACTTGTGCAAATAACGCCATTTCAATTCTTTGTCGCCCCGATTTTCCGAGTTTCTATGAATGCGAATGTATTTCTGTGACTTCGAAGAATGGCAACAATCAAGTTTTCAAGGTTTTTCTTCCGATTTCCGTGAATTAATTTTATAAAGGTATATTGGAGACTCGGTAATTGAGAAAAATATCAGACCAAGAACCGTTTCCTGCTGAATCCCTGTTTTTTTTTCGATTCGTGCTAAATGGTCGAAACCAAACCAATCATAATGATTACAGCTTCGATGTATTTCTTTCAAAAACCCATTGCGCCGATTGATGAATTAGTAGGCTCCTTTTTCGGAAGATGTATTTGTGCCACCGGGTATAATTCAGAAGATAAGAATCGTCCATTCATTGAGAATATTCTGTTACACGTTCCGTCTCATATATTTCATAATCAATCAATGCGTTTTTTGTTCGGAGTAATTATAACGTTTCTGTTCATGCTTATTGAATAGAGTAGGATGCCCTGATCTTATCTGAGTTGGCATTATGAGAATTCTTCTTTAATTAAATCTCAAAATATACCTGATGATCAGATTATCCAAATGAATTTCTTGATATTCCAGAATGGAATATTGCGGCATTCCCTGAATAAAAATAACTTTGTACAAATAAACCAGCAACGCATGTATGAAGAAAAAGATGCATTAATTTATTTTCAACTCTCGTTCAAGATTCTTTGCGACACATGTGTGTCTCCAGCTTGAATTCAACATTCAACCGGAGGTACAATTATACAGGGCGAGTCAAGAAACTCTTTTCACTAGACGACAATTATATTCGTCTATAGACACGTATATTTTAAGTGAGAGGGATTTCTTCAACAAGATCTTCATGATCTTGTTTTTTCACGAGAGACATTTTGTATAATTTTTCTCTTCCTATGAACTTGGGAAACATTGATATCCTCAAATTGATTTTATTCTGTTTTGCTTTGAGTATTCCCCGTAAAAAAATCAAGTTTTCCTTTTGTACATAATCTTCTGATTTTATCCAGAGTAACAGCCTGAGGAATATCTTCCAGAAACAGCGGAAATTACATGAAACTGAACCAGGAGATTGCATAAGAGTAAACATAAAACCAGGGAAGGGGCCCCTTTTGAAAGTTCATTTCGAAATATTGGGATTCGATATACAGTTTTGATTGAAAAGCAAAAGATAATGTTCGAGATAATATATGAACTAAGAACTTAGGAGATTTATAAATTCAGTTTTTTGCACCTTTGTTCACATGAGTAATGAATATATGATGTCAACTAATTATTCATCATTCAAAAAGGAACATTGAGTGCTATGCTTCATTTATCTTCCAGAATATCCTGCTGGGGATTATTTAGAAGAGAACATATTCTCACAGTCTCTGCACTTTATATTCTTAGATGCCTATAGTCTGTTCAAATATAAGAAGGAGCGAGGTACACAACCAAAATTGTATAGTTTACGAATAGACAACTCTTTAATTGTTCAAAGGGTGATGAATCTCATCCCTACGTCATCTTTAACAGACTGTCAGGACCGTACTCGCGACCGAATGTGGATAGTACTGAAAAGTAATGAAAGAATCATTTGAATCCGCAAGTACCAGTTTTCACCTTCTAGTTTTATTGGAAATCTCGATATACATTCAAATATTGCAAGTAACGGTGTTATGTGTATTTCTGAATGTGTCAATTATTATAGATTTGACTCTGGAAGGACAATCCGTAACCCTTCCTTTTTATGCGCCGAATTGTTTACCTTGCTATTTCTTATAGTATCCGTATAAAAGAACCAAACATACTTTGAGAAATATCGTAACCTAGAACCTTACAATATAATGGATTATTTCAACCACAATTTTCTCAAATGAAGCTGTAGAAATATAAGATTCTATAGTTGTATTTTAGTTCTTTCTTTCTCATGTCTGACCTGTTTTCTTTTCGCAATGTAAATGCGATTATGGAAATAGATATTATTATTATCGTATGTACCTATTATTGGGTTAGAAAAAGCTTTGAAATCCCTACAAATTCAATACTAATGCCAAAGAATAGGTATTGAACGAATAAGTATCGAAACTCTATTGTAAAGTTGTAGCTATAAGCTGATGAAATTTCTAATTTCCACTTCAAGAAAAGACCTCCATAACATCATAATGATGCTTGTTGAAAAAATGTCCGAGCGACAGTTGAAATGTGGTTTTTGAAATTGATTGTTTCTAATAAATTTCATCATCCTGAAGATCTGAGATTTTCAGGTTGTATTTGTGATTTGATCAAGTACGATTGTAAGCAAAATAAATTTTAGAGCTTCTCTCAACTTATTTGGACGAATAACTCATATATGTTTGGATTACTACAGCTTTTCTTTCATAGCATGGATCAAAATCTCGATTTCAAGCTTCCAGTTCCCGTGTGAACCCACCTTTACGTTTTTTTTTCGAGTAAGATAAGGAACGATGTCGCCTGATCAGTATTTTTCGTAAGCTGGCGACGAGATGAAATCAATGTGGAGAATGGCATTTGGGAAACAGGTTCTCCGTTGTTCCGCGAATGAAGAACACAAGAATGTTGTGATAAAACAAATACTCGTACTGTGTTAGGCCGTCTTCTCAAGATACGGTCCCGTTGTTGGAAACCCTCTGGGACTTACCGCGAAGGTTTTAAACAGAGAAGAGTAGGAGGCGAGGTGGGCACATGATTCATCATTGTCAAAGAAGCAAGAGGAATCGTGTACTGGGAGGAAGCTGGATGGTATTCGCGAAAAAATATGGTCCTTCGCTGAGAGCGCATTGCTTGTTGACCCCCTACAATGTGCATTGTTCCAACTTGATGTTAGCTGGAACTTTAGCTTAAATCACAAAAAAATATAGTTTAAATGAGATTTTGTGATTGAAATTCATATTGAGTTGTAAAATTTCAAATTGCAGGAACTAAAATTAATATAAGCCTGTAGGTCTGCAGCGTATACAGGGTGGTTAAGACAGAAATCGAGTAAAATAACGAAATTTTATTCCCAGAGAATTCAAGCATTTTAAGACTATCAATACAATGTATGGCCTCCACGGACATCAATAACAGCTCGATATCTTCTTTGCATATTACACACGAGGTTTTTGAACATTTCTTGAGGGCATTTGGTTCCATAAACGGCGTATAGAAGCTCTCTCAGGATTCTGGGGTAGGTTGATGATTATCTAATCTTCTTTGGAGCATATCCCATGCGTGTTCTATGCAATTTAAATCTGGTGAGTGCAGAGGTCTTGGTAAATGTGGAATACCAAGCTCCTCGCGCGCATTCTCAACTATGGCTGCACAATGCGCTCTAGCGTTATCGTCTAAAAATTCACCAATAGAAGTGTGAAAATACCATAACACTACCCCCTCGGAATGGATGGACTTCTTGGACATAGCGACGATTACGGGGTATGCGTCGGATTGTATATACCCTTATTCTTCGAGAATCTGAAAATAGTCCATATCTGGATTCATCAGTGAAAAGGACACTGCGCCATTGATCGTTCCAATTGATATGTTGCCTTACCCATTCCAGTCTTTGACGCTTATGATCACGTCTAGAACCTAGATTCACCTCTCTCAAACGTCATCTGATGGAAACTTAGACCCCATCTGCATTTTGAAGAGTATTCCGTAGCATTCTACACGAAGATGTAGGCTTTCTTCATGAAGCATATGCAAAGAACCAAATTTCAGAAAAAAGGCGACCAGATTGACGAAATCTCTCATACTTATTTTTATTGGATCGATATTGGAGTTTTAAATGATTTTACAGCGATTTTCTCGGAGATTAAATTCGAACAAGAATTATTGACGAGATAGGTTACTATTTTGGCATTCTGTACACACGTCATATTAAGGACCGTAGACAAATAAACATCGATTCCTTTTATTTGACATTGAACTGGTTCCAAAACATTATGATAACTTTCCTTCGTTTGATATATTCATTATTCTGGCAGTAAATCCGATCGAAATTGGTAAGGTTGCCGGAAATCCATATTATCTGTTGGCTCTTTGCCATAAGAGAGGATTATTTACATCGAATGTACGGCGTTTGGAGTTTCAAAAGTGACCAGGATGCGATCTTCACAGTCTCGAGTTATGCTTTTCCTATATTGATCTCTCATCTCTAGACGTAGACTTTCATATGAACACACAAAAACTTTTTACGAAACAACAAACTCGAAGAATTCAACAGGGAAATACCACCCCCATCAGAAAATGCTAGTCTACTGAATTGACGAAGAACACCTGTCAACCACCGAACTCATCAGATCTATGATCGTTAAAAGGCCATGATGTAGCTAATGATCAAAGAAATAATTCCTTTTAGCGATACAAGAAGATCTAAGAAGGAGGTGAAATTAACATAAGGTGTAATAAAATTCTAAGCAAGAAAAGTTCGAAATCAGTTTTTATCTGACAATGAAATAATGGTGCAATCATGAATTACGGTTCGCCAGTTTATTCCAATGCTCTTATTATGAACCGTTCTGGTTGATTTGTGACGAGAACGTATGTAAAGTATCGAGTAACTTCAATTTTCGTGCCTATTGTATCATGTTTCCAATTATCGGTATCATTATATCGCATATATGACTATTTACAGCATGAAATCAATTCGTACATGTTAGTGACATTTCATATTATGGCTCAGTTTCACGTCGAATAATTGTAGCTTCATCTGAAACTGAATACCGGAGCGAGAGGCCCTTACAAATGGAGAAGGATAGTATTACGTTAATTTATAGTTTATTGATTTGTGACATAGTTGCAGTGCGGTTCTATTCATTTGGTTTGACTGATATGGACAATAGGCTTATATGGTCATTTGTCCCTCATTTTCAATGCACGTATCGAACTGAATTATGTGAATTTCTGCAAATGTTTTCGAGCATGAAATACATCATTCGACAGTTGTTCACCTCAGTAATCTCGTAATTCGAGTTAAAATGTTGGCGACTATCTTGCATAACAAAAATATTACTAATAATAGTTGAAAAACTTTCCTATTACAATATATTTGTTTGTGTTTTTAGTTAAACTCTGTTCATTCTGAGGGAATGAACATTTTAGTTTCATGTCCGACCGTCATCATTTATTTATTTTTGACTGTCAGGTATCTTCAAAATATCGCTAAATTACGGAATTACGGAAATTCCATTCATTCAATAAATAGTTTACTCGAATGGAACAATTAATTTACAAATATTCAAGAAAATCGAGCAACTTCTTCGAATCAATTATCGTTATTTAAACATCACTTCCGATTTGATGAAATATAAAGATCAAGAAAAACGTTCCTCTGCGATGTTGGTGGTCTGGAGGAACAATTTCACAAATTATAGGTGTTTTGATGATTATTCTATTGAAGATAGTAATTTACTTTCCCAGAATCTCCCATTCGATTACCAAAATTAAATGCGAGTACACGTGATGAGAATGCTGTTTGACAAAAGTTTCGTGCTACACTTTGAAAGAATGAGAGATCTTCTGATAACTGCTCACATAATATGTCAGGAACTCCAAGCTCATTTTACAGTTAGAACAAGAATTAAAATTCGATCAGTAATCCTCATGGCGTTCATTTTTTCAAAACAAATCAACCAATTATGTTATTATCAGGAAACATGCACATAAATGAGATTTTCAGTCGCTGGAAAAAATTCATATTCATAAATTTCATAGGAAATTTCTTCTGCAAGCGTTTAGAAAAAAACCATCAATGCAATATAGCAGAAGTGCGAAGAAATGCTAATAAAGACGAGTACTGTGAGAATGGGAATTTCTATTATTAATCGGTGTATCAGTGTTGGTGCTAACTCACTTCATCATTCTAAAACAATGCGCAATATACGAGGAGATAGTAATAAATCTTCACGCTATTATTGCTTGTAGAAATAGACAGGCTTAACGAGACAAATTCGATTTATTTTGCATATAAGTATGCTTAGGAAGGAAGTTGTCAAACCCACATGTTCACATGGTATGCGATGTATGCGTAATGCGTCGCGTAAGAGATATAAAGGGTGAAGAATCGAATTATAGGGTCATTTCTCAACGGCGTGGGTTAAATATAAATTATTGCATTATAAATTCACACTTACCAGATGAAATTACCATTGGTTGGGGTATATCGAATAAATTATTGGAGAACTGAAGTGTCAATTCAAGATTATTCATTGTGTGTTCAGGCGATATCGTGAAAAAATTTGGAGGATAATTAGAACACCTAGAATGTCCGCAGAAGATCAGACGAGGATGATTATAGGGCCATCTCCAAAGGGACATGAAAACAATAATCATTTTGGCTAATTGATTTCAAACTGGTAATTTGAATTATGTAAGGTAGGTATCTTGATTTTTGGAATATATTTTTGGCACAGGCAACCACAGATCTATTTTTTAGGCTGGAGGAATTGTTGAGAGTAGAATGGTGGTTTCTGAAAGTCAGAATCTTGAACCTACTACAGTTAGTCAACTGTTACTTCTTCGATTTTATGGTGCTGTAACTCGTTTAAATTAACAGTTTTTGTCCCATTCCTATTCGTTCTGTATTTAAGGATCAATATGCCTTTCCTACTCCTATATGCATTATTCTTTCTTATTCAGTAGAAATGACCATAGATAAATCTTCCGGAATTTACATTCTATTTCACCTTGTTTTCTTCTTTGGGGGGACCCTTGCGATAACTAATAAGTTTGAAAAAGACAATAACACAACCATTGGCGAAATTCCGAGAGAGAAAGACATGACGAGAATAATCTTTCACATTAATTAGGAACGCCCTAAATATTCGGTGACAAATTATACCTACAACTCAATAATAATTTCTACACCTACAATAACAGGAATCTTAAGTCTTTAAGTTCCAATTTAACAACATTAATTTAACATTAATTATTTTAATCGAATCGATTGACATCCTTGGATTATTATTCAGTATTAACATTCGAAATATAGTTCAAGTAGGTCGCATCACAAGTAGATATAATAGCGCATTTTTGTGCTGTTTGAAGAGTCTTCTAAGATTACAGGAAATAAACCCCGAAAAAATACCGCGGAATCAATTTGTTCTGGCTCTCAAGCGAGAATTTATGCTCTTTCTCCTTTGCCATTTCCGTTCCGATATTTTCATTTATAGAGTTCCATCAATTATCTAGACACATCCTGTTCTAAAATACTCTATAAGTAGTTACATCGAAAGGAGGTGTTTCTGTGTATTACGGATAGGTATGTGATGTAATTACACCAGTAGCTACTGGAAAATTGCCTAAGTATACGATTCTGTTCATAGCCTCCTATCTGCTAAAGAATTATATTAACGATTTTAATTCCATATGTTCTTCCTTTGATGAAATGTGATTAAGTAAAGGTAAAACCAACGTGTTCTATTTTTGGTTGATCTTCGTCTTAGTCTGAATTACCCGAAACATGAAGTGTAGAAAACGTTTCTGGGGATAAAGACTGAACTATTAAACTCAAATTACAAGTTTTAAAAAAGAAGGACAAGTGGGCCTAGCGGGTTTCAGATCCAGATCAAGTAAAATCAGATGTGGACGAAATTAACATATCAATATAATAATGGTATTTTATGCCTGACTGAATTGAAATTACTCCATAACCGTATATTTCTTGAGTGGTAATTCAGAAATGACCATAGACCATAGACTGAAGTCCTCCATTTTGTGTTAATTAAATATAATTTATAATTCAGATACTTAGAATTTATATTATAACATAAATACAAACTTGATTCTTATCACATGATAAAAGAAATACTCCCAAACATTTTATCGAATATGGTAGGCATAGTACTGCCAGTTTGTTTTAAATGTGATTGAATAAAAAATAACAAAATAGAAAAGACTGGATGTTGTTAATTTGCGTTAGCTTTTCAAAATTCTTGTTACTATCTCACACTCTTACCATAATTTGTTTTGTCCTAGGAATGTTCAATGTTATTTCATCGGTTATTTCATTTATATATAAAATGTTAATTTTTCATATAAAGTTTTCATCAATATTTTTTTTAACAATGGGGAAATATGAAAATTTCTTATTTTTGACTTGTGGCGTTATTTAATGCAAACAACCGCCATCTGAATGACGCAACTTTCTATAGGAACAAGATAAACCAGAGTAACCTCTTCTTGAATAGAATCATGGGAAAGATTCCTATTCTCATCGAGGATTAAGAAAAAACGTCGAACTGGTTGGTATCCCCAGGTAATAACCTCCAAATTGCTACCAATTTGAAAAAAAATAACTGACCCACTGCTCTAAATCGATCGGTTAATCACACATCATCAGAGAAATCAATCCAAATATTGACACAAACCTTTTTTTTCTACTGTCTATCTTCCGAAACCGATAATCACATTGCTCAATCTAGAATGGGGCAATAAATCTTCCATTCAACTGTACAACATAGCCAACAGATTATTACTCTTTCTGATAGGAAGAAATTTATTTAATCAGGATCTACAGGCCACTTTGGTAAATTATAGTTCTTGAGTCTTGGTTGGACACCGACAATTAGTGGATTACTGTGAGGTACCCCAGAGGTCTAGGACGCTCAAGATGCTAAGATGAAACCGTTAGCAAGGGCTGATCGCGAGCCGCTCTGTCCAGATCTTATCAAATAATGAATTTATGTAGTTTTAAATGAGTACCAGCAACTCTCATTGATAAAAAAAAAGTCCAATAACGTGCCTCTATACGAATGCCTATACAAATGCATAAAAGACACTCATGAAACAAGGAAAATCAAGAAAAACAAATGCAAAATGTACTCTCACAAGAAAATAATCAAACAGACTTCAACCAGATAGAATTATGTAAAGAAAAAACCTTGGAATAAACCATAAGGGTGATATCAGATCGGAGATAAAATGTTTTCTGCACAAGAATATATCAACATAAAAGAAAAAACAAAATATGAACATAGAATAAACGGAAGTTACCATGGTTTAACTACTTATAAATAGACAATCATGGATGTAGCCATGGTTCTATACAAGACTCGATACTCAGATGAAAAGAAAATAAAATATAATAGAATGCAACGGGCTACCTAGGGTGGTCAATGTTATAAAGCGAACGATGGATTAATGAACATTGAAAAACAAGTTGATATAATCTATATAAATGTTGAATTATGGAAAAATTCCTGGGAACAAACAGTAATAAATATATCTGGCGACGACAAAATTATTACGTGAGACCCAAGCAGAGAAATATGACTCGCTAATATTGAATACAAGTGTTAGGTCCATTGTTGGGTCTCAAACAAAGACAAGTTAAGGGAAAAGAAGAGGTAAGGGATTGGTCTCAGACAGGGGCAGTTTGATTAGCTATTCAAGGAATAGTCGAGTGAAAGGTTAAGACGCAAGCAGGGACTTGGAGTATTTTTTTTATATAGTGTCGAGGGTTGGGTCTACATTCGGCTAGAGCTTTTAAGCTCAGTGAGTGGGGAGGCTTAGAGTTAAGAAAATAATTCCTTCGAGGAAATCTGGTTATAGATTCACTGAATCGTTAAAACTTTTAAAGTTTAAAAACAACATGGTTGAGTTTTTTCCTCTGAAAAATCTTCTTCCCATCTTGATGTATTTGTCAACCTCGCAAAAATGGAATTTTGGCTAGCCATGACCTGGTCATTTGCAGAGGAAAGGTGGGCATTTTCAGCACTAAGCATTCATTTTGTTCTAAAATAAAGTCACTAAATTTACGATACTCACTTCAACTTACCGACTGATATGACTCGCAAACTCATCTTTTTCACATCATGTATTTTTTTCACATAGATAATTTAAATGAAAAACATTCAGCTTTTTTTTCAGTATCACCTAAAGTAATTCTGATAAACCTTCCTTCATCTAAATACTCAGTCCTCTTCAATAGGTGTTTGCCATTAATTTTTTTGTTAAAATATGAATAGGGATCTCCGGTTGTAACTTTATTATACATATTTTCATATGGTGGAATATGGAAAAGACCTGAACCTTTTTCAAAACTTTTTATTATCTTAAATTTGAAACTGTGTTGTCCTAATACGAGAAAGAAAACGAAGAAATTCATACAGATCTACAAAAAAGAAACTATAAAGCTCTCAAATTCGGGATACCGCAGTAGATTTTCAGGAAACCATAGAAAATAATTCAATAATTCTTGAAGATAGGGGGGAAAATACTGACCCCTCCTCTATTGGATAACGACTGCTATTTCTTTCCAGAGAGCAAACAGAATTATAAGTGGAGTGTAACCTTCAGGGGGAGAAGAATGCTATGAAGTCTTCGATTCTACTGGCCATAAATTGTCCTGCTCTGATATATTTTTTCATTGAGTTATCCTTTCGGAACTCCAAGCAAACTTTTTTATTGTAAATGCACGTGGCAGTGCGTGTGCTGTGAGTAAATTAGGGGCGAACTGATTGCATTGGATCGTGAGGAATATACTGGGGCAATCTTAGAATCTGCTGCTGAGGCTCGATGAAAATAAACTTTTTTCGAATTTTTTTTTATTTTCAATTTCATCATTTTTTGAGTTCTTCACCTGGCTGATCCATGTGCAATAAAAGAAAGATCCTTGAAAAAAGTCTTCTATCGTATTAGTGATATCTCACTGATTTTGGCTTTCCTAGATATTTGGAATATAGCTTATGCTATAAGAGTTGAATTAGTTACGAGATTAGCCAAAATAATAGTTTTTGCTGTTTTGCTCAACATTGCTTTAGAGATTAATGAGGAATTTCCTTCGAATCAAAAATGAAATATTTTTTCGACAATACGATCTTGCAATAACTGATTGTACTCAGAGCCTGTTCGCCCTCATCACAGAATATTATCTAAATCAGAATACTGAACACGAAAATAACTGTTATGATAATTCATGTATAGACAAAACCTCTTGTTTGTGTTTGAATACCTATGTTCTTCACACTTTGATGTGCTCGGTGCCGAAACGAAACCTATATAAATTAAAATTTAAGGGCATCTTAGGTAAGTCTACCTTAACCAGAAAACTCTGCAAGTGGGCATGAGTCTATGTTTGTTTGAGATAAATGTTATAGAAAATTAAAGTGATCTCTAATCTGTCTATTTGCTATAGCCAATGGTCCTATTTTCCCTCTACGTGAAAACGCACCACCCTATGACGTGTCAGGATTGTTCTTCTGATTAATTTCTATGCCCTTCAAATCATCTTCCTCATCCTATCCCCTGTGTAATCTTATAGGGCCGCGTTCCGTTAACGCTTCGATGCAGCTCAATGCCAACGTGGAAATAAATGCGAATCCACATTTGTTGGGGTACACACAGGTTATTAGACGGTGTTGGTAGTTAGACGGGGTGATTCACACATGTTAAGATGATTTATGGGGGTTTCTATCCGAATTTCAGGTCGATGTGTAGAGAAAAACATTGGACATACATGTAAGAATTTGGAGAATTCGGTGATTAACCCAATTTTGGGAACTGATTTTAGATCAACAAGCAAATTGGGGTTGTATTTTCTCTCCCAGATGATTGAAGAGTTGAAAATATTCTAATACTAATAGCCTTTCTTGTAAGGAAGAGGGAAATATAATCGCAATCACATTCGGAACACACTCAGTTAAGATCTTTTTTCGAATTTTTTTTCTGTTATTTTTAAGCCACATGCATATGCATTGAGTTTTGAAGGTTACATCTATAAATAAAGACTAATTGAATATTTTTAGTTTGACTACAATGCCATCAATACGAATAGTACCCAATACCTTCTGAGAGTCGAAGAAATTTGCCAGCTAATTTAACTCCAAAACAATCAATGGACGTTGTACTTTCATATTGGAGATCTATAAAATATGAACATGAAACCCCTGAATCGTGTTGTGCAAGTGATAAATAAAATTGGTGCCTTGATAATACACAGTATTACTTATGCAATAGTTATTTATGATATAAGTTCAGAAGGCATTGATATTCTTACACGAGTTCAAATTCAAAAACGAGCAACGAAGTGACGAGTTTTTGAATGAATGAGTGAAAGAGTGAGCCTTCTGTACGAGTATAATACATCATTTTCTCTAATTCGTAAAATTTTCATCGTATTTCCATAAATAGTGTCGTGATTTTTTCATTGAGAAATATAGATTAGCAGAACTGTATTATCCCTGACAAATTTGACAGATAATGAATGAATCCGTGACAGAAGGCTTACATGTAATCATAAATAAAATCACCATGAAAACTGTGCTAGAATGAAAAATTTTCACATGATTTCGTACTGCTCTATGGGGCAAAAATAAAGAGAGGAAATTCCTATGAAAATATGGGACGAATCGGAAACACAAAGATATAATTTCTCTATCCAGAAAAACTAATCACCTACACTAACCACCGATTAAAAATAGAAAGAACTCATCTTCTTATATCTCTGGTGCCTATATCTCAAAGAATTCTCGCAATCGATTTCGCTTCACAACCACAGTTTCATACCCTGCTACGAAGTTCAATTCAACTAGTTAATCGAGTTCTTAAACGAGTGTAATATCTCGTGTTTTTTTCATACAAGCACGAGTGTAATGAAGATTCGTTTATTTCCCTTTTCAAAAATGATTTCTCGGTGATTAGAATATAAAGGCCGCGAGCGAATTGAAGGCAGATTCATTCAACAGATTATTCTTCGATGTGTCACACAATTTTTTCAAGCGCTAATTTAGCTCCGGTGTTAATGGGGGTTCACGGAGAAAATGTTTTTTGCTGGGATCGTGAATGAGTTGTTCTCAGAACATTGAATTATTTCTTGGAAACTGACACTACAAAGCCATGATTCATGCGGTTGGGTTCAGTAATACACGGTTATCACACGTTTTCGTCTTGCGGTTCTCTCTGAAATACAAGCCTATTCCTTTAATAAGCCATTTATTTCGTTAGATGACACATACATGGTGGTACAAAAAATTGACAGGTGCCAAAATTCTACAGCAATTGTGTCGATCGTTTAACACAACTTTTTTTACTTTCAAAACAATTATGAAAAAAGAATTTCGTGTAATGATGAAGCATTACTTTTTATGGGATAAATTCAGTACAAACCAAACCATGACTTGGTCAATGTTATCTGAACTTGTACGAATTAGGGGTTTAATTGAATTTAATTGAAGTTACATAACACCATTACAAAATCTAAACACCCAAGCGACGTTCGTCTTGTGTCCAATATTTTAACAATCTCCTGTTTAAAATTGTGCTAAATGACTTATAATTTTAAAATGTATCTGACAAAGTTGTTATGTTGATCTTTATAACTGAATCATGATGAAATGTTCTACTCAAATGCAACGAGAAACATTCTCCTTTTTCAATTTAAATTTTCCTATTGGATAAAACTTGGAGGTCTCTTGGAATGGTCAATTCCCTCATGAAGAAAATTTTTGTGACATCAGTTCCATTCCATTTGATTTTTCCCAAGAATGAAGAAAATCAGGTTGAATAGAGGTGTCTCAAGAACTTATGACTTCATGAAATTTTTTCGACGATTTTTCAACATATTTCAAAAAAATTCCTGTTGTTTATCATAAATGATTCAATTTCTTTCTACTGAAATAACTTTCATGATGATTCATAAAATAACGCTGAAATTTATGGACTGCAACGAAATTATTCAATTTTCCAGATGGATACTCCAATTTTTGTCAATTTCGGAGGATGGGAAAAACCCAATTAAAATATCCAACACACAATTACTAATTCAGTTAGATGGCAGCCCAATTGTCAAGTCCCAGCAAAATGCAGGTAAAGGTATAACAGTACATTATCTTGAATATTATTTCTTTCATCATGCATGACTTCTATAATGAATTCAACATTTTTCTCCTTCTCAATTATAGCTTGTGGGCTGCGACTCGTGTTCAAAGCTTACACATCAATCAATTTACCGTAATTATTATGAAACCGCTACCCCAAACGCACAACAATTTACCTAAACGTTTCTCTTCCGAAGCTATCAATCAGAACAACCATCAATAATGAAAGGAATTTTGTGTCTTTATCAAATGGACCATAATTGCCGCACTCCCTGTATGATTCCGATATAATTAGTGGACTTAGGGACTGCTCGGTCAAATGGAAGATTGTCGGTTGATTCTCAATTTCAATAAACATAAATCTTACCACTACATCTGTGTACTTGATATGATGGACAGGTTCAACTTTCGATCTTGTATGTAGCAGGAATAGAACTGCAGTTATCAACTAAGCTATGCCATCCTTTAAACCTGCCACTGAAGTTTTTGCAGACATTCGATCTACCATTTAAACCTTGAGAATGATGTAGCAAAAATGTTTTTCTGTGATTCTTTCGAACAGAGTTCGTTTATCTAAAATAAACCATTTTTTTTTTTTTCACCAACATATATTTTCCTGTCATCATGGGTATGATTTTTGCCCTTCAATTGGTTTTTTCGAGAAACACCGGTACCTGAGTGCTTTTGAGCGTGTTCGTTAGCCAATTATCAATAATTCATAAGCTGCAATGAAGTGCTAAAGAAAAAACATTCATTCACAACTTCCATACTTTTTTTCACAGCAAAATAGTGGATTTTCCCTTCATTGCAACCATAGATCAACCTGTCATGCTATGAGATTTGAAACAACTTAATTATCTCCTTTAAAGGGAAGTGCTACAACTAACATCGTCTCAAAAACTGCACTGACTAATATATCATTGGGAGCGAGTTTCGCAAAACTTTGATTGTACTTTATATGAATTCGAATCAATCGAATCACTCAATGTGAAATTTCAACGAAACCCGGTTGTCAGTGCTTGATACAGCAATCAAAGTTTTGTGAAACCCAACTTCAAAGTTTTCACGTTGAAAATTCATTACTTTTCAATTGCAGTTTAAGGGTGTATTGTATTTATATACTCATTGTTCGTAAAGCGATTTTTTGTTTTATGAAAGGAATACGTCAAAAAGGTCAGTTGTCATCTTCATCAGTATTCTCCCAGAACATTGATGAATCGGTAATATATGAAGAATTTGACCAGACTCTTAATTGGACCATGTGGAACACCAACGTGTTCGCGTCTAGCACTATACAGGGTCTTTCACGAGGAACCTAACCCATATTTATACGGCAAACTACTGAACGTATATTCATGAAATTCAGCACTTATAAGTATTTCACGATGCTGATGGAATCTAAAATATTTTCAAGGCATGAGCACCTCCGGTTTTTCCGGAAATGACGTCAACTTCCGTTTTTCAAATTAGAACACCATTTTTTTATTGCATAAATAGATTCCTTAGAAAATTTCAAGTTATTTTGATGTAACATTTTTCAGTTTTGGTTGGAAAATTCTCTCTGAGCGGGAAAATTCGAAAAAAAAATCGAAAATAGAGCTCCGCTGAAACAAGAATAACTTCGAGGTTTTTGGATGGAAAATTTTCATTTTTGGGATTTTTCAAGATGTAAGATTGATGTATCCACTTTAAAAATCGAAATCGCGATTCATGATACAGGGGGTGAAAAAATCGCTTTCAAAGTTAGGGATGACAAAATCGTGAAAAATCAATTTTTTCAAATTAGAACCCCATTTTTTTATGGCAGATATCGAATCTACGTTAGAAAATAATGTGAGTGTATGCATCACACCCTTGCCCTAAAATGGATATTTTCTGAGTTATTCACAAAAAACTGTTTTTTCGTCTTGAATTTTCAGCTATTTCTTTTCCCTTCACGCCAAAAAGATGAAATTTTCAGGAACTGTTATTTGAACCATGCTGTAGATTTTTCACCCCTTCTTGAAACCGACTTCAAGTTACTATTAGGAGAACCATGGCAAACTCTCGCAGTTATAACTAGAGAAGATGCTCAAAGTTTTGACCGTTAATTTCTAGACATTTATTTATACGTCTCAGGAATGCTACTGAATAAAGAGGAATTTGGCAGATGATATCTATCATTAAAAAAAAAAGAATGTGAAACATGGTAAGTTTTTGCATATGGTTCATAAGGAATTATTTATTCATCACTGGAGAGAAAACCGATGGCCGATTAGTTGAAATAAAAGGGTTTCCGATACAAATTCGAATCAAAATTCGCCATCTATTTAGGAACAACCTGTAACTTTTTTCTCTTGCATATTAGGGTAGTAAAATCTAAAACATGGTTTAAGTAACAGTTCCTGAAAATTTCATCTTTTTGGCGTGAAGGGAAAAGAAAGCTGAAAATTCAAGACGAAAAAAACAGTTTTTTGTGAATAACTCAGAAAATATCCATTTTAGGGCAAGGGTGTGATGCATACACTCACATTATTTTCTAACGTAGATTCGATATCTGCCATAAAAAAATGGGGTTCTAATTTGAAAAAATTGATTTTTCACGATTTTGTCATCCCTAACTTTGAAAGCGATTTTTTCACCCCCTGTATCATGAATCGCCATTTCGATTTTTTAAGTGGATACATCAATCTTACATCTTGAAAAATCCCAAAAATGAAAATTTTCCATCCAAAAACCTCGAAGTTATTCTTGTTTCAGCGGAGCTCTATTTTCGATTTTTTTTTCGAATTTTCCCGCTCAGAGAGAATTTTTCAACCAAAACTGAAAAATGTTACATCAAAATAACTTGAAATTTTCTAAGGAATCTATTTCTGCAATAAAAAAATGGTGTTCTAATTTGAAAAACGGAAGTTGATGTCATTTCCGGAAAAACCGGAGGTGCTCATGCCTTGAAAATATTTTAGATTTCATCAGCATCGTGAAATACTTATAAGTGCTGAATTTCATGAAAATACGTTCAGTAGTTTCCCGTATAAATATGGGTGAGGTTCCTCGTGAAAGACCCTGTATAATTTAATTTAAGATCTCACTCGAAAACTTGAGCTCAAGTGACCTTTAGTTGGACGAATCTTTCAGAATCCTGTCGTTCATAGGCATATAAGACAGAAGTAGATCTTATCTCCAAATCGAAGAAACGGTATATGTTTTTTCTTCACCTGAGGCTGAAAGTGTGCTACGTTCAAGCTATCATCATAGGAATCCGATCAAATCGAAGTTTATTTGCTAATTTCATGCTCGATCTCTTGCTCACAAAATAATATTGTCTTCTAAATCTTTTTGGAACAGATGATACAAAAAGTTGCCACTATGTCAAAAATAATTGTGCAATATTCACGGTCTACCAGGGTTTGCCTCGGGTAATTTCTTTCAGAGTCATTCATTTACAGTTCTGAATTAACGATTTTTAGACTAGCTCCGAAATAATATGTAGGTCATAGGAAATGGTCCCATTTGATCTTGATATTGGAAACCTACATTGGTTTAGTTGGTCAAACTCAATAAATCTTGCTTTGCGTTTCTGTTAAGGCTGCTGTTAACTTCAAACCATTTTTTTCAGATTTCATGAATTTTTTTCCATCTATTGATTTCAGTTAGCATCATATGCTCATTAAAAATCTTCAACTCAAATAACTCATAGACCTTCTTCTGATGGACTTTTTCCATGAATTTTCACTGTGGAAAAGAGTTTGGTTAAGCTAGAAATATTCAAATGAAGGTAATGATTTTGGATGATAAATTGTGTCAAAAACCTTTAGAATGAATTTAATTCAACAATTAAACTAGAACTGGATTCTTGAACATGCGTTTTGAGAATTTTTTGCAATGTTTATCAATAGACTTCCAGATAAATCAATCGACATGAATCTTTTCATGTTGGTTTACTGATGTTAGAAGATTTTAATTCTTTATGTTCAGAAACAAGAGTGAACTTGACATGAAGAGGGTAAGATACAATAATGAAATTAATATTGTTTCATGTATAAGATTAATACATTAATACATAATTTTTTCTGACATAATCCAAATTAATTTTCGAGTACAAAACCGATCTTGCAGAATTCCTTTTGGTTTATAGAATCGTTTTGGTCGGGAATGCTTCAATATATAGATTCTCGTAAACGTTCTCGAGCGAACAGACCACTAGATTTTATTTTCCTCACGGTGCAGATCAATAAATATCAAGTTACAGTTAATGAATAAATAATGTGAAATGTTTCGAAAACGATGGGTTCTGCAGCAAGACCGGTATAAAGCTAAATTATTTGACGGGCATCGGTGAAAATAGAATGCGGCGTATAAGAAAGAATTGCTCTCATCCTGTTCTTCAACTGCCAAGTGTCGACACTTTTTTAGAAGCCGCGGCATATACTGCTCCACAGAAGTTAGGGAATTTTTTAAGGATGTTTCAAGAGTTTCCACTTTTACTTCAGTAATTTTTCAATGTAATGAATCTCAATGTTATTTAATTCTTCCTTCTATCCATTCCTTTATGAGTTTCACAGTTTGAGGTGAAAATTTATTTTCAGTAGGTCCTTTTACCTCAGGACATTTTTTTTTCAAAAGCATTTATTTCAATATACATTGACAAGTTATCTTAAATTCAGGATTTTGAACAATTGATACCTAATTACCTAATTAGTTCCAAAAATTTTATACTAAACATCATGTAAATGATTGACCTGATTGTCCCAAGGTACAAAACATCTCATACTTGAATAATTGTTCTGTACAGCAACTTCAGAACCGTTTTGAGGCTTTAAGTACATGAAGTTTTGGATTGCTTTTTGAATCATTCAATTCAGACGAGTTTGAATTTCACTCATTTTTGACTGTGGCATTTCTCGATTTCTAGATTCGAATTTTTTGTTCGCCATAAGGATCAACTTCATCAAGAGGTCGTTTCAATGGGTTTTTCAAGAGAAGGATTCTCACTGTTGTTTTTCAACAGAAGTTTCTGGGAAAGAGAAACGTCCTTCTGTATTCCAACAGATGAAGCTCTTCTAGGAGGATTCCATCATTTGAATATTTTTTAATTGATCTTATTTCAGACAATGGATGTGAAAACAGTTTCAGAAAATTAGGAATCATCAAGAGAACTTGCAGAAAAGGATTTTGTTGTTGACATGTTTTTGCAACCAGAATGCCAAGTTTTTGTGAAAGTTTTATTAGGTTTTCTCTCCCAGCCTCTAGGAACAAGTAGAAATGTTTTTCAAATAATATAAAATTTTTCTAATTGTTTCTTGTTTCAGAGACTGGGAGAGACAACCCAGAGAAAACTTCCACAAAAATGCAAAGACCTCCCAAAAAATATTTCAATAGATATCTGAAAGATTCCTCAACTGAACTATGGGATTAGTGAGATAAAACCGAGGAGAAAACATAGTGACTTTTTGATCTCGAATTAAAATTTTGGTGGGACTGCAAAAATTTGTGATTTGAAACCTATCGATTTTCAGTGTCCGGAAATTGAAAACGTGCATTTCTTCCAATATTTTTCTGGCTCATTTGAAGGTTTTTGGGTTTTTATGAAACTACGCTTTTACGGCTTATTACCTTCAATTGATTCATAACCAATAGGAAGTTTTCCTATTGACTTCCTGGCCGAATAATCCTCGTTTTGGGGACTCAACGTATAGTTGGAAAAGATTTCGAACATAATCTATCAGTATAAACTTAGTAAATCCATGTAATTTCGCAACTTGACCAATTCCATGGGCTTTTCCATCACCTAGACTCGTATTTTTATAGCGGCTGGGTTATTGCCCTTACGCTTTATGACTGTTAACTTTTTATCTTCTTTAATCGACATCGTATAACTAAGTTTCAGTTCGGACGTTTATATCGACATTTATAGCTTATCATGATCAACATTTATAGCATCAATGATCAACATTTACAACCATGAAATTTAGAGAGAAAGATTGATTCTTATAAGATTTCTATGAGTTCGACCGTTACTTTGATCGTAACGCCAATAGCGGACCGAGAGGATTCTTCATGTGACCACAGATCAAGGGGAATTTTATGATCACATAACCCATTCAAATCAAAGGATTGAAATTACTTGGATGAGAATTTTTCAGGAAATTAAAAGCGCTGAAAAACTCCTGTGAAAAAGGAACATTCTTATATTCCTCTCCTGAATATTCCCATCCAAAAGTATCACTAAAAGATACAAATTCTTTTATTGAAAAAAAAAGATAAAACCTAAAAACCAGGTCCCTATTATTTTTAGATTTTTTCTACAGGGTTTATAGTGTATCCATAAATCGTGCAAAACTGATTTCAGTCCTTTAAAACGTTAATTAATAAAAATCTCATTCCATCCAGGATATCTACCTTAAAATATATTCAATTTTGCCATGTTTCATCAAAGCTCTTGTATCATGTATCGCTTTGAAATACAGTGGAACTTCCCTATAACGAATACGCTAAATCCGCAAAAAAATTTCGTTATACAGAAATTTCGTTATGCAGAAATTTTTTTTTATTGTGTCAAGTGTCAAAAAAAGCAACGTTCACTTGCATTTTTTTTATTCGAATACATTATACAACTTAAGCACTTCCTTCTAGACATTTTCGCACTACTTTCTTCATTAACGATCAGAGCGAAACTGAGAACTGAACAATCTGTATAGCCTCCTGTTTCAGAAGGAACTCTCCGTCCGCCGTAATGGTTTAGTTTATGATCGGGATTTATTACCTACGTCCGACAAAAAAAACCATCCCTAAGTATACTCTGGGAAAAACCTTCTTACCAATACGCATTTGGAGGGTGATTTTCTTGGAATAATTCGTTATAGAGAGAATTCACTTCGTTTTAGAGGGTGTTTTTAACAGGGTATTTGGATTCAAGGTGCAATGACAGATACAAAATTCGTTGTACAGAGAAATTCGTTGTAGAGACGTTTTATAAAAATGATAAATATGTTTCATTTTGACGTGCATGATGGGCCAAACAGCAAACAGCTATTGACAATAATTCTCGGTATAATATATTGGCATCCTAGATTACTTGATAAACTGTGGATGTAGATGAGTTTTTCCAAAAGACAAATAAATCAGTTTTCAGAAAAGCATAAGAAAATGTAACATTGCCGTTATTAAAATCGTAAAGAAGATATAGGTCCTAAAATTTCCTGAGGTATTTTGCAGTATGGTATAAACAAAAAATAATTAAAAAACTTTTGAATTTCAAATCCTATCATAGAAAGATATTCAATTCAATTAGGGACTAGAATCAACAGGTATTTGCCAAATCCTGTACCTTATACCTAATCCTTTTCATTGTGAGTAGATAATTCGATAATTGGATATCATATTGCCAATGAATTTTCTTAAATATATTTTCAGAATCTCTAAGGCTCTTGTTGGATTCATCACATGTGTTCATTTATAATATTCTATAATTCACGAGCTTGGAATTCGAACGAAAAAAAAAGGTGTCCATGTCCAGTATAAATTCAATTTGGAGTTCATAGCAATGAAGGGCCGCTACTCCTGATAAAATTACTAATTGTCTGTTTGAGTGACGTTCGATTTGAATGCCGAAAGGCAGTCACTGATCTCTGAAGTTGTACATATCAGATTTCCCTTTTACGTGATTACTCGAACGTATGCAGCCAAGAGGAATAAGTCTTTCGAACTTATATTATATTCGAAAATGTTAGGTGGAATCTGGATACCTTCGAGATATTCTCGATGCAAAATATCACAAATTAAGGCTTACTCTGCCCCTGCCAATGACTTCAATATTTAAATTTATTCAGGGTGTTTCTTGAATAACTGTCCATCGTTTCAGTGTTAAGGAAAATTCAGGTAGGTATAAGCTTTTTACGGAAAATTTCAAACCATTGTTACTCTCGAACGCTTGTATAGATCTTCACGGAAATTTTAAGGAATGAACCTAGCAATATTAAGTTTGAGTTAACAATCAAGGGCACAGTCCCGGACTGAGAAATTTCAATTTGGATGTTATGTCAGAAAATCGCTTTATACATGAATGGTTTCAGAAACAATTTCAGCTTCACATACTATAGTGGATAATCTATTGAACAGGCATGTTGGCAATACTGAAACAAAACGTATCGTTATGCTTCATGTAGCATTGATCATATGGTATACTTCATGACTCATTTTATCCAATCGTTTGGGGAGATTTTCAGATTGAAATTCAGAAATTCTAGACATTTGAAATGGCAACGTTTCTTCATAGAAATATTGTCCGTCCTTCGTCTCAACCCAAGAAAAGAAGGGTCACATCTTTTAATATAAAGTGTTTGGTCCGACCCCAGAATTCGGTCCGTGTATGCTGACCTTTACTCAGATAATATTCCTTCAGCTATTCAAACAACATGAGATTCATTAAACTCATCTTGTTACAGTACGAGAACATGTCAGGATTTTATCATTTTATAAAAAAAGGAAATATGCATCGTTATAAATGAAGTAGTCAAGTCTGCGAAAGTATTGAAACAATATATTTTTTTTTAGAGAATTTCGAATTAATAATCAAAATATCGTGAATTATGTAATGAAGTACAATCATGTGAATAATGATAAACTATTCGCATTCATCTGAAGGCGGCCATTGAAAACGTTCCTTTGGTAAAATTTAGATTCCCAGTTATTGTCATACTTTCCATAAAATGAAGAATACTAGGAAGAATACCAAGAAAAAATTTTGACCAGTAATAAAAAAATTTTTGATTCAGCAAATCCCAAATTCGGATAAGGTGAGATCGAGATCTTGCAAGAGTAAAAGTGGGGATGACATTTTTCAAGAAAAATAGCTGTGCGAAATTACGAATAATAGAGAATATAATAAAATAGAGGAAATTTTAAAATAACGAGATCGATTATATCTCAAATATACGTCAAATTTTGGTCAAAGCAATGAAAAATCAGAAGTGTTTACATGCTCTCATTATTTACAATTTTTTTTAGTCGTCACTAATGCCTTGATGTAGGTTTAATTTCAGTTTCAAAATAGAACTGACACAGAACCATTGTATCGTCTAGCTCTAGCACTAGAATCTAGATGATGGAAATAGCAGAAATAATACAATATCTAATCATATTTTATATTATCAACAATGAGAAACAACCAGAGGAAAATTTGAGGTGACGCTGATTTTCTAATATTTTCTGGTCATATGAACTGTGAATTTTCATTTCCTGGAAAATTTTCTTTTTCTCTCCATGTTGAATGATTTTCTAAATCCCATTTCTTCCCTCACATATTAAAATTGATGTGATTGAACTAATTTACCTCGTCATTATCTATATCTCCACCAGAAGACCAGAAAATTGTCCAATGTCCGATGAAATTTCAAAACCCCGAATTCGAATGGAAGAACAACACTTGCACAATCCCTTTCTGTCAAAATTCGCGATCGCAGTTTACGCGCCAGCCTGCTTCCTGACCTGGCGATGTTCACTACACGAAGTTCGAAACGTGAATGTCTAAATTCGCCGGCGAAGCTCCACTGGGTCCCTAATGCAACTCTGAGGATACGCTGCACATACACACACTCTCAGGACCGTAGTGGATGGAATTCTTTCGTAAGGGTGGAGTAGATAAGAATGAATACATAATTGATTTCTTTTATTCATCATGTACTTTAGAAGACGATTGTTTGTTCCAATTTCATCACAACAGAAGGTAAGGCGGAAAAAGGACTTCATTTGTATCAATTCTTTGTTTTCGAAGAATGTGTCGAGAAGAAAGTAGCTGAAATTACCATAAACATCTGTTATGATGTGGTGAAAACGCTACAGGTATAGGACGTATCGATATTCTGAGAAACGAGGTAGTTTAAAGACGTATGTGTGTTCCGTCTTAGAAAAAGACTCTAAAGAGAGATGACTCTTCAGATTCAGAATGCGAAAGATACTAAAAGTTAGTTCAACTGATGTAGCCAATCAGACTTTTCGAAAAAAAGTTTGCTGTCAGCATTGCAACGATACATAAAAGAAGTAAAAAAGGTTAAAACTTGAGAATGAATCCAATGAAAGAACCTAGAAATGCTAGAATTTAACGACAACAATGAAATTTCTATCAATAAAGAGGAGAATCTTAATAATCGGTCACGATCAATTATGCTACAGGGTGAGGTAGAAAGGAGGGCACTTTTTTATGGGCATTGAAAGACAAAGAGTTCAAATATGTTTATCATCATTTCTCAAAAAATTTACTGTCGCGTCTTTTCTATCTGAATTGAAAAAATATATATATATATAGGTCCCCCTATGATTTTCGAAGACCATATAATTCGTGGGTGGTCTCCTGATATTTCAATTCAGGATAAACGGAATCTCTGGAATTTTTTTTATGTGTTTAATTAAAGATAAGAGAGCTTGATCAGAATGATGGAGTCCGAATCTTTCAATTTTTGGATAATTTGTAGCTACTTTATGAAAATGCAGTTCAAGAATTCGATGTAATGGGAAATGGCTATTGTAGCCAAGTTTTGTTGATGATGTTGCAGCCAACATTAATTCACATTATATTCTTTTTCAGGTACTCTTGTTCGTACTTTCTATTTTTGATTCAGTCTTGATCATGTTTCCCTGAACCTTTTTAACCCTTTTTAGATCGAATTCACCAAAGACATTGATCAAGTGAATCCTATTCTTCAGTTTTTTTAGAAAATGCATCAGAAACTCTGCAGCTTGGTCAAAATAAGTGACTTGCTCGTTTCGTTACTGTTATAACCATCATATAACAGAAAAGTTATGAACAGCGAATACCCTTTTCATCTTACCCTCATATGGCGATAGAAAAACAGCCAAGTCACTTATTTTGCTAAGACGTAGAGTGAAATTTAGATTTGTCAAGCTGAAGAGTGTAGAGAGCTTAATTGTCTCTACATGAGATCTTTTTGACAATGTCAGAAATGGCAACATTTCACATGAAAATGGTTTTGCTCCAATACTACTTAAATTAAATATAATTATTTCAAGATCTACTTTGAGTAGAACTAATGTACAAAATCAACAACGTACACACAGTGGAAAGATATAGCTATACCTACTTACTCTTAATTCACAATATGGGGGCAATTTTTACCCGAAATTCTCAAATATTTTTATTTAACATTCATAACAAGCAGTCTACCCTTCATACCTATCAATTTTTAGACCACTAATATGAAAATCCGCAGAAGTCTAATACAGACTTATACATCCCCTGGTTCTAAGGGTTGGGGGTGAAAATTTCGAGTTTTGGAATTTTTCCATTTTTTCTTCCATTTCAACTTCAAAAGACTCCAGGCAATACCTTACAGTTTTCATGATCTTCAGTGACTAAGTCGGGGGTTTTTAGATATCTATTAAATCTCAAGCGTAGAAGCTATGCAATTGAAGCTTCTTATGTTTGATAAGTCCACTATTGACATCATATCCTGAGAATTTTGTTCATCTGGTATATCCCAACATAAAGTTATGAGGGTTCAAATATACAACGAAACACTTCGTTTTCTGTTTAGTTAGTTTAGTCGATATCGAAGGATATCTTGGTGTTCTTAGAACTTTATGCTGGCGTATTCTAACTGAAACTGATCCACCATACTCTTTCAAATGTCTTCAGAGCCACTCCTGCAGATACCGTGCCGATACTCACGACATGAAATCTCTGCTCGTTGGACTCTGTCTTACCCGATTTCATCTTCATCCTTTTGATCTGGTTATCTTCGAAAGCGTCTTCAGCGGATTCGCACGCTTCTTAAAAGATCCGGAAGAACGGGGAACATCAGTCTAAACCGAGGAAGACCGTGATACCAATTATAACTCGTGTTTGCAATTAAGTTTTTCCAGTGACAAGTACATAGTTGGCACTGGTAAAAAGTAAAAACAGAAACTCTCCGCCAGTTCAATGCGCGTTCGTGTTTATATAGTTTGTTAGTGTTGCTTTTCGATTGATATCTTTTCTTCGTTAGATTAATTTTACTTCAAGATTGACTGTCGTTTCAATTTTCTAAGATCCTTCTCAGCTCAGACGAAATATTCGTTGAATTTTTCCATCTTCTTAGGAAGAACGACTTAAAAAGGAGTCGAAATAAGAGTCGGAAGTACTCGGTTCAACTCGGTGACTTGTCACCATACTACGTCACACAAATAATGTTCTGACAATAACTATTCACATTTCGCCTGCTTTCTACATTTTCTTGGGAGATATATAATTTAGTTTCTTTCTGGAAGCTCAATGCATCTCTGGTATTCTATTATAATGACGAAATCAACGATCTTCGGCAAATTTATATATTTTTCAGAATTTTTTCATTACCTATATTCTCGATATACATACAAATGTCAATTGACAAATCAAAAATCCGCAGTTCTGATTTTGTCTGATGAAAGAGCCGGATTTAGACTTCGAAAAGAAACGTACATTTTGTCAATTCGTAGTTTTAATTGTTCGATGCATTAAAAGTCAACAATTTTTTTAAACCGATTTGCTCCTGGCAAATTGTTTATTAAATGAATAAATGAAATGAATCTTTCCATAATTTATTACAATAGTAAATAATTAATGCAACTCTTATGTGTTACCATCTTCGATTCTCACAGTACCTACTCATTTATTCCTGCATAAATACTCATAAAATAGGCATTAACAAAGTTGCGTATGAATTTCAATTTGAGTTCCGCAGCTTGAATCGAATTTTTAAGATGAAACGATCAACTACAATAGTTACAATTGGTTTATTCATCAAGAATCTAAATCAAAATTATTTAAAAATACAAAACTTTGCGAACAAACAGACAAACTGAGCAAGAACAACTGAATTGAAAATATCAACCGGTATAATACGAGATGACCATTATTTCCTGTGGAGAGCATCAGAGATCTTCTCAAATCTGAAAATATACGTAAAATATCTAGCAGCTGTCGACATGAAGCAGAACCAGAAGGAACAATGCATGAGAATTATTATGTATTACTCTTGCAAACTTTCGGTTTTGGCTCAGATAATTTAGAGCATAATGCTCCAGCAAAATCGTATAGGCACTGGTTCTGAATGCTCTGATCGAATTCATCGTTGAAGATTATCGTTGGAATGAACCTCAATTTAGGGCTCAGATTATGGGTTCTATCTCCGTAGGCTGCTAGGAGGTCATCTCCCTTGCCTCCTTCGTAGCACGATTTCATGGTCTCCCAATTGTAGCCATTCTGCACAGCACACTGGAATCAAGATAAAAAATTAAAGAGTTTTAGGCGTGGTAGGTTTTACTCACAGTTTGGATGCTGTCTGTGTTTGATGGATCAGGAAGTGTCATAACGCAATGGACGAATTTAGCATCGTTGTCTTGACCTTTCTGCTGATTCAAAGCACATGCCTGATATTTATTACCTCTGCATTCTTCACTGCCATGTTGGCATCTGAAGCTCCAATGGCCTGCAGGAGACTTGCTTTGCTGAAATCATGAAAAAATTTATGATGAAAACATACTTACTTGCATTTAAAGCATGAACAAAGGCTTTACTGTTGAGGAAATTATAAGTCTAAACACTCTCGATTCAAAAACAATAGTTATCAAACATTCATTTTAACAGACCACAAATTAGAGAGAAATTCAATAGATGAAATATGAAATTTCTATTCAGTAGATAACCCATAATACATTAGGATTAATTTGTTATTCGGTAAGATAATTTGTGGGATAGCAGGCAACTAACAATATTTATAAAGTGTATTTAATGTAGTCTATATCGAATCTTGAATCTCAAAGAGAAGCGATTCCACCATAACATTCTATGGAAGTTTTTACAAAGTGAAAATTAACATATTCCCATTATTACAAGAATTGCTTTGAAGCTAGATTCAGAACTTACCGATGCTTTCCCGTATGGCACAAAATCCAATAATATCTTGTCCTTGAAGCTGTCATAGTTGGGGTACAATTCATTTGATATAAAATTGATACTGTCTGGACAAAGGCTTTCGTAATAAACTGATACTTTCACATGTGGCTGTGAAAAATAATTCAATTAATTTTTTAATGTTTTTGGATAAATCTTAATTGGTATTGAATATTATGTTACTTCACACAATTAAGCAGGCTAGCTAAAAATCCAGAACCGCTTTTGTCATATTCATCTGATTCTGTTTCATTCTTGATGTATTTTATGTTTGAATTTGTTGTTATTCGTGATAAATATAATTTTGAAATTCGAAAAACGGCAAATTGATGATGAAATGTAAGGACCACATATACTTTTATTCTCCTTAAAAAATTGCAAAGGTCTATTACAATAGATACGCCGGTTTGAAATCTTCATTGATATTCATGGAAAAGGGAAGCACTGTACACTGCTGAACAAAATTAAATTAAATAGTGATTGTACTCACAGAGAGGCAACTCGCACATCCTAAAAATATCACAGCAAAAATCGTACTCAGATAATACATTTTTCTTTTATAAACGTCAGTCGGCAAATTTGGGATTATACTGTCAATTTTGAAACATGCATCGAACAAATGAGCCTGCCTGAACAATGTTATCTTTACTTAAAAACAAATCCTTAATCTTGTGACACCGCAGATATGATTTGGTATGGTATAGAGGACCAACTGGATATTACTGATCTCGGCAACAGCTACCATACCTATTGGTGAGGTGAAATTACGATTGAGTAAGAGATGGGTGCATACAAATGGAAAGTATTTTCCTCTGATTCTCAGATCAAAAGCGGAATGCTCGAAATATAAATGTATATGTAACACGCGTCAGAATGTTATCAGGGTGTTGGGTCTTTCCAAACGTAGCCTGATGCCAACTTAGGCATAGGCGTAGTTGATAAATGAGATAAAGGAGAACTACTTTTATTCCGATTTTAGAATGATGAATTTCCTGCTGACAGATATCTTACTCTTATCTCTATATCAGGTCGATAATTATATAATATTAGAATTCAAAGCATATATACATAGAGAATCGAAATGATGGTGTAAAAAAAGACACTAACGAAAGAGGATCTCACTAAGTGAGCATGAGCAATTATCTGAATAAAAAAGTCATTATTGAAATCGTTTTTGGATCAGGAAAAATCTGGAATTATTTCTGGCTCTTGTATATTTACTAGGTACCTATTGTATTCAACGGTACTCGATATTAATAGCAAATGTATGTTCGAAACAGAAATGCTATTTAGCTCGTTAGTGAGGATGAACATTTTTGTAAAACCTTGCAATTTTGAATTTACCATCCTCAAATACAAAACTAGCCCTAAAATTTATTTGAGACCATTGTCACCACTGAGCAGGTCAAGTACAACAGCACACCATCATATTTATTCCCTGCCACTGTTATTAACTGATGAAAGAGGAAAACCTTGAAATAATGAACAGGTACTTATAATTGGTCTGAACCCACCCATTACCTATTTCCGATTTCTAAATAGGAACATTAACGAATTATCGAAACGAAAAATGGAATAAGTCAGATAACAAATGATTCAAACATGAATTTGTCAAAGATATTTATCAAGCACTCAATCGTGAATGAGTCAAGCATACAATATGATCGATTCAGACCATAATACTGTCAGGAAAGTATAGAGCAGAGCACAACCTAATTTTAGAATGCTCTAATCAAAATAAATTCTCATTCTTTCGAATTATTCATTTATACAAAATTCTCTGAATGTCAATCAATCTTCTCCAGGTTCATCAATGATATATCAATATGACATACCTTCTTTAATTTTCATCTCTGCTCTGGTTACGAGAACAATTTTGTATTCCGATTTCATGATGCATTCTGAATCGACAGGTTGAATCAAAATTTCGCATCCACCAAAATAAAAATCGTATTATTCACTTGCAAATTTATTAATTAGATTCCATGCATATGTCTTCTAAAACGAAACAAAACAGAATATTTTTCAAAGCACTCTAAAGTTTTGCAAACATTCTTCGATTTTATTCTTCAAATCAGTACATTTTGAATGAAAAACGAAATAAAAAAATCGTCATTTTATGGGGGAAAAAGTATTCGAGCATTTCATCAATGGTTCTCAACTGTTGAAAATTATCCATTCAAACTACTATCAATACAACACATATTTACCTACATGTAGTTACAGAAATTGCCGCACCTGTTTTTTCATCAAAATCATGTCAAACATCATGCAGCTACGATTTTAAACACAACAAATTCAAAGAACCACAATTCTGATCGTTGTTTGTGTGTTCTGTTGAAATTTGTACTGTATTGAAATGAGGGAATTCACACGAACTTTAGCTGTTTTCAGTATTCAGGTTGTCCGAGGTTGTCATATAATGTGAGTAGTAATTTTAATACATACATAATTCTGAATTACTAGTGTCCTGATGTAAAAATGATTGAAATGAAGCTATATTTTCTTGAAATTTTTTACGACCCCTGCAGGTTATACAATCAATAAAATGAAACAAGGAATACGATTAACTAAAGAAATCACTGAAAGCAGTATAAGGCACCTATATCAATATATATTTCGAATACGATATATATGTTATTTTGTTGGTGGGTCATATTCCTTAATTTCATTTAATCATTATTGTTTAAATAAGCCATTCAATCCGATAATCAGAACATACATTCATTAGAATTTTTTTCATCTCATTCTTTTATAGATCCTCTTCACTTTGTGAAATACTTAATTTTCAGTTATGAAGAACTGATTCCGTATCTGTTCCCGATTGTCTTCTTTTCTTTCATTTTAACGGCAGCAATCTTAATAGACCAATATTATCGCCAATGGGCAAGAAGAGGTGTAAAACAAAAATACACATTTTTATTCACGGACGACATGACGAAGAAATTGATTAAGAAGCGACCTTTCTCTGATATGTTGATGGATATATATGAAAGATTTCCCGGAACTAGGTAAATATAACATGATAAAAGAGGTATAAATAAGAAATGACAGATGCTGTAAACAATACTATCAAAATTTGTGCTAAACCTCAATAATAATTTTAGTGATTTTCTATTTTCAAGTGCAATCTATAATCCTATTGATTGTAAATTTGTGTATACATATGTATATTTTTCGTACAGATGGAAAAATAAAATTTTTCATTATTATGATTATCACAATTTCAGTTTCTTCATGTTGCAGATACGTTGGATTTTATCAATTCCACAAACCGATACTGTTGTTGAAAGATCCAGAACTAATCGAAAGTATTTGCAAGGCAAAATATTGCTTCTTTCAAGACCACACAACAATTTTACCGCCGATTTGTGATCCTCTCTGGAGCAAGACTATGTTTGCTCTTAAAGGTGAAGTTTTAATTGACTGTGCTTGATTTATATTTATTAACTTTTCTTTGAATTTTGATTCATTTTAATATGCCAGCAATGATTTTAGGGGACAAATGGTTGAGAGCTCGTGAACAACTCAAGCCCTTGTTTCTAGAAAGACACATGAGGAACATGTTTGAAGTGACAAAAAAATACGCCTATGAATTCACGAATTCTTTGGTGCCTCTACAAAGGAACGTGCTCGAAACAGATTGCAAGGAACTCTTTGCCAAATTCTCAACTGAACTGACATCACGTGTGGTCTACGATCTGCGGAATAAATCCTTCAGAAATGTGAACTCCATGTTCTACACCAAATTACGGGAGTCGCAGGAAGATATCGGAGCCTGGAGACTAGTCAAGATACTCCTGGGCCAGGCTTTTCCTTCCGTTGGAAAGGTATTGAAAAATTATCCAAAGGAATCATTGAATCTCAAAAATGTTTCACTTTTCGTTATTGCTTACCTTCATTTTTGCCACCTCTTTCATTTTTTTCTTTTTTACTGATGTAATTGATGCTCGAAAGGCATTCAGAAGGCCCAATCGCAAGAAATATGTTATGTTGAATGAAAATTTCAACACAAGAACCAATGAATTGCTAGTAAAAAGTTTCAGTTACATGGTCCAGATAGACAAGACTCCACAAAGTGAGCCAATGTTAAGATATCTCAGAAAAGAATGATTTGATTTCATATAATGACAACCAATAGATCAAATGAATTAGCTTAAAAAAATTGTTTGCCTGGAAATAATTGGTGGAGTTCGGGAAACTGTTTTAATCATCTCTTTAGGCCTCTAATAAGAGTACTTTGAGTTTTGTCGTGATGTTCGAGAAACCTCGAAATGTTTGGACTATCTTGGGTTTTTCTCGAATAGTTTCTAAACGTAGCACTTTATCAAAAACATTGTTATATTCAAAAGTGATCAGCATTGACTTCTGCTTCTGCAACGTGCATTAGTTATATTTCGAACAAGTTGTTTCATTGAAATCATAAGTCGAAATATGGCAAATATGACAATGTTTAATCTCGCAGAAGCTCATCCTGCTGAGGATGCTGATCATTTATTCGTAGCTAGTGCTGTTGCCCAGCAGTCCTACAAGTAGCTGATAATTGTTGGAGACGACACTGACCTTGTAATTTTGACTGCTACAGATCCTATGTGTTCCAACATTTTTTTACTAAAGCCTGGCAAAGGCAAGCAAGACGATGTTGTCCCTTTTCCCTTACACTACAAGTTTTCCCCTGTTTCGAAAAACAACATGTTATTCCTTCATGCTATCACTAAGTCATCATTTCTCGGTTAAGAACAACACAAATTCCCAAAGACGTTGGAAATCAACTTAAAGAAAAGAGCAGAATTGTTACTCAAATCTAATGGTTCTGCCGATAAGGTCGACGAGACAGGGAAGAAATGCATTGCAGCCCTTTATAGGAATGATTTCAAGCAATTAATTCGGTACTAGATTTTCGAAAACTTATTAATCAAAAACTTATTAAATCTTGCGTCCAACTGAAGCAGCGCTAGGGACGTATTACAGGTTTTAACAATATGTGATATATTGTTTTTAGTTAATAATGAGTTGTATTGTTACTTATTAGTCTCAAGTTTGTTATTATAATTTAATAAGTTGTCTTTAGGAATTTCAGTTGTCCTTTACCGAGAAATGATGACTTAGTGTCGCAGCCAGATAGGATCTGGAGCAGTCAAAATAACAAGAAGGTTGGTGTCCTTCCCAACAATGACCACACACTTATGAGACTGCTGATAAACATCAACAGCAGCTACGATTAAATGATCAGCATCCTCAGCAGGATGAGCTACTGCGAGATTAAACATTGTGTTTTGGAAGGGTGTGGTGACGTTTTTACCACAATATGATGGTCTTCAACGGTCATTCTTCGACATTTCATTCTCAAGCTCGTAGTTCCATAGATATTTCACGTTTTATAGAAAAAAATGTGCTTTTTCAAAAAGTGTAAAAATTTGACGTATGATTTCTATGGAACTACTTGTTCAAAATATAATGTCATAGTACTTTTCAGAACAAGAATTTAATGCTTAACACTTTCGAATATAACGATGTTTTTGATAAAGTGCTTAGTTTAGGAGCTATTCGAGTAAAACCTAAAATAGTCCGAAAATTTCGAGGTTTTGCGAACGTCACGACATACACTCCACAGGGAAATTGGGCAAAACCCAAACAACTCATCTTAGTGGCCTAAAGAAATGATTAAAACAATTTCTCGAACTTCATCAATTATTTTCAGGCAAAAGTCTAATTTGCTCAGCCTACAATGTTTAAGTTTGCATCATGAATGATAGGTTGATACTTTTTGATTCTGCCTTAATTATATGTTTATGTGGAAGACATTTTGTAGGAATATGAAGATTGAAAAGTCTTTTTCAGGTATTGAGAGCTCGCATATTCAGTGAGCCCCTGTGTGACTTCTTCACCCAGATCACCACCAAAATCATGCGTCATAGGGAACGTTTCGGAATAGAAAATTTGGACTTGATCTCCCTCCTCATGAATGTGAGGAACAGGGAGGTAAGCAGACATCTTCTTCGAGTGATAGGCAAGTACGACCCAGGAGCTCCAATTTCCAACGAGACCATCGAGAGAGATATGACGGCAGCAGGTATAGATTTGAGCGAGGAAACCATTATTGCCCACGCTATAACCTTTTTCTACTCCGGCTATGACGTAATTTCCACAGTTTTGTCCTTCTTGTTTTACGAGCTAGCTTTGAACCCCTCAGTCCAGAAGAGACTGCTGTGGAACTTGGACAATTTGAGGAGTAAATGTAGCGATGATCCATACAAACATTTGTTTGGCTTGCCATACCTCAGTATGGTAGTATCAGGTAAGAAGTTATTGGGACCTCCCAGAGTAAATCATTTTTTCTTTATCGTGATAACTGTGATATGGTTTCGAAAACTGCTTAAAGAACTGAATGTTGGACTGCTCTCTTTCAGAAACGCTGAGAAAATGGCCGCCATTTTACTTCACCGAACGATGCTGCAATATATCTTGCTGCATACGGAAAGAGATGGCCAATGAGAATGAAGTGAGATTATCTGTTGGTGACACTGTATGGATACCAATATGGTCGATTCACCGAGATCCTAAATATTGGTGGAAACCAGAGGTCTTTGATCCTGAACGTTTCGCGCCAAATCAGTTCCATACCATACAAAGTGGCAGTTATCTACCCTTCGGATTTGGTCCAAGACGTTGCGTAGCATCCGCATATTCAGTTATGCAGATCAAAATAATTGTGAACGAAATTTTAACACTTTTCGAGGTTGTTCCAATCAAGAAAACGAGCGAATCCGTGGTGCTGGACCATAAAAGCTTCACTTTATCACCGAGAGATGGCGTTTGGTTAGGGTTCAAACGAAGGTTTATGTAACATTAAACGTAATAGTAGTTTTTAATTGATCTGTGATAGCAACTTCTGTTGAACATGAAAAATTTATAATAACATAAGCTATGAACAATTGATCATCAGTCTACTGATAATTGAATGGTTCATATGTGTAGCAATCAATTATAAGACATTTTTCAGCTTTTTGTTCTTCATTTTTATAAATCTAACATTTTTTTTACTTTTTTGGCATTGAAAAATTTGATCTACTGTCATGAGACCAACAATGTCAATCTTACACATAAATTTCTGAATTAGATATTATGCTTTTACCATAACGATATGTTCCTTTCTCATGAAAGTAAAATTCGAAACAAAAAGTTTTGAGAATTTTTTCATTCCCCAAGAAATCCCAATCTTAAAGAGTTATCCTGTAGCACTTCATAGATCCCAAGAACATGTTAGATCATCGTTAATGATGTACCTCTCGCGATGAATTAGAAATATCCTTGAACCTTCTGTTTTTCTGCACTTGAATGCTGTTGACTTGTATTTGCAATAAATAGTACAATGCACTTTGATAGTCATCTTCATCGTAGGTAACTAATTCATAGAGATATTTACATTCCAATTTATCTATATCCTTTTATCTCAGATCGTGATTGGTTGGAATTTCACACGAGGCGATGGAAAAATGTGAATTCTGAGGAAGTTCAAGTTGAGTATTCTTAACTTAACACAAGAAATTTAAAATAATTACTTATCAATTCGAAAGGAATCGAAGGAACAATTAACTATACTACATAACTTTATCAGAATCAATATGTTGCACGTTATGAAAGGAAATATACAGAAAAAATCTTGGACACTACCAAAATTTTTAGTTTCATGCATTGTGTAGATACAGAGCAAAAAACTTTAAATACAATACAATATCAACATAATATAAGATGCGTGTAACAGTTTTAACAGAAGCTATATGACGCTTATGATTAAATAATTGAGGCAGAAAATCTCAAAAAAAAGCCCTGTCTCCATGTAATTGATGACACTGCTTTAGGAAATCAACTGAAATATTCTCCAGAAACTTATACAAATGTAAGCGATACATGAGTTAAAATAATTCCTAATAAACTACGGCCAATGAAACGGGAAGACTCTTGTAATGTCAACATAAAATTTGTTTATTCTTTGGCGAATTCCTCTTTATTTCTGATAATCATCATAATTTTAGTTTGATTTTTTTATGAAATTGGTTTTTTTTTCTTCTATAAATTCTGCTAGGTATCAATAATTTTTTACTTGATCAAATCAACCTGCAGGTTTTAGAATTTAGATCGAATCTTCCTATACTAAATTTCAATAGATACCATTCTTATTCATTATTTTTTATTTTTTGTTCCCTGATGTTCAGAATTCGCTTTGGCGTTAACAAAAACTGCAGAAATATATATCTTAAAAACTTTCTCGCAGTCACATTTTTTGTAAATGTTTCATAAATAATCTCATATTGATCCATGGATTCATTTCTTTGATTGAAAAATGTTATTTCATAAAATAGACACTACAAGACATGAAACTATTAGGTATATATGAAATTTAACATTTTTCTCAATTAGAAGTAATTTTTCGTCTGATCAAATTACTGATGAAAGAAGTTTTCTGATGAAAAACAAATGAACCAGACTCGAACTCAAACAAAATCTCCAACTTGATCTGAAAATCCCTATATCCTTCTCAATATCAAAAGTTCAATCACTCCAAGTTGATCCTACTATTTTTCTAGGATTCAGTGAACTCATAGATCCTTGGACAAAGCAGTTGCATCTATTTCCCCGTTTTAAATAACTTTGACCTTGTATCTAGAATTGCAAACAAAATTAGGATGAAATGATCCTATATAACCACTGCATCTGTTGCTGCAGACAATATGTTTTAGAAAAAATTCATGAATTTTTGTCGTTTTACTAAGGCATGCACAGTATTTAGTCGTTCGTCTAGCTGTGTGGTTGTAGTTTCTTTTATGTCGTATAACTTTAAAATTCTTCGTTTTAATCGGTGAACATAAAATTTTGTGTAGTTGTTTTTTGTTGTCTTTGTAGATTTTATTCATTGATTTGGTGAGTTTTACGGCCCAATTCTGCAGGTTTCGGACAGAAATAACTTAATCGATGATGAATCTATACTTCTATTGAAGAAAGAAGTGTACATTCATTAGTAAAAATTTTTTTGTGATTATGAATTACTATCAGAACACATGTACCTCAAAACGATAGCATTTGATAAAATGTTTATATTTTTTCATTATAAGCGAGGCTTTCAGAATTATATGGATGGAGAGGTTTTATTGAAATGCTCTCAATTATACGAATATGAGGTATCACATGTATCAATCAAAGCAACTTCATGGAATTTTATTTATTCTTTCGAAAGATACAACAAAATTTTGATTATAGGATGAATTATTTTCATTTTCTCATATTTAGCTCATGAGGTATGAAAAATAGATGTACTTGATACGAATAGCCTCTTTGGAAATATTAAATTGAAAAAAGTATACAATAAATTGCTTTCGAATCTAAAAGCGAGGATTTCCGTTAATGATTCTTCGTACAAGAATTATTGACCACTAACGTTACTTCATGGCCTCATTTGAAAGAGGTACCTTAAATATTAGTTCATGTTTTATCGGTATAGTTCTTTTTTGACACGAAAATAAAATCTTACAATCAGAATTATAATGTCAGATGATATTTTCAGCTATTTGAAATCCCATAAATTTGAGATGAATAAAAGGTCTCTATCGGCTTCTGCGGCCTTCGTAACTCTGGTGATTTACCTCTGGAACTACGCATATTGGAGAAGGAACCGTGTGAAGCAGAAGTTTCCTCAGGTTCCTGTGTTTGGCGACGCATTTCGACATATTTTTCAATATAATCCTTATCATGAAGTGTTGGAATCGATCTACAAAAGGTTTGAAACAAGGTAATTTCAATCATTCACATGGTAAGACAGATTTTTTTCGGACTGAATTAAAAAGGAAATTTATATTTGCGAAAACTTTCAGGTTGAATTTTGCAAAAAATACTCATTGTTTCTGTTCTCAACGTAGTCCAAATCGTTCATTGGCAGTGTTCTGTGCATCGTTTTGTACATTTGAATACCTTCGAAATCCTTTTTTTATAGTGTTGATAATTATCCTTCTTGTTCTGTCGACAGGTATACGGGATTTTATCAGTATCTTCAACCTGGACTTATGCTCAGAGACCCTAATTTAATAAAACAGATTTGTATTTCGTCTGGTGATTCATTCATGGACCGCAAAATGTTTTTACCAGTGTCTTCTGATGTATTATGGAGCAAAAATATATTTGCTCTTCAAGGTGAGCAAATTCTCCAACAAAATTTTATATAAAAAAATTCAAAATCTAGTATTCTCATTGTAATACAATACTCAAAAAAGGATTAGCGAAGAGAACGTCGAATGCATTTATTAGCAATGGAGATGCCCATTTGTGATCATTTTTTTATGATTCCTCCAAATAATCTTCATATAACTTCCAGGTGAAAACTGGAGAGAAATGCGAAACACTCTTAACCCCTCCTTCAATGCCAACAAAATGAAAGAAATGTTTCCCCACGTAGACGATATCGCGAAAAGATTCTGCAGATTTCATCATCAACAAGAGGGAGGTACCATACACATAGAGCTGAAAGATGTTTTTTCAAAATATACCACCGACGTGATAGCCTCCATTGCATTCGGATATGAGGTGGATTCATTGAATGAACCCGATAACGAGTTTTTCAGGATGGGAAAACAAGCAATGGGATCAACCGACTACTGGAGGAATTTCAAGCTCAAGCTGTCGCTGATATTGCCAATTTTCGGAAAAGTGAGTTTGATATCTTTCGCTTCACACAGTTCTTGAGATCTAACACTGAATACTGGGTAAATACACTGCGCAAAAAAATTAACGCACATTATGGAAATCTCAAATTCATTTCATAACTGAAGGTGTTCTCAATGATAATAATTATGCAATTATGCATACATATTATCCACTTTCAACGTTTTTCCTCAATACAAATGTTTTTCCCAGCAGGAATAAAAAAAGATGATATCAGATTTTGAATGTATTGATTCCATTCTAAAATCAGTTGTTCTCGATCAATTCTAGTGATCAATAGTTTTTCTTTCGTTTGATTTTCTACACTCGATCGCTATGCAACGCGAAACACGCAATTTGACCCAAGAGGAATGTGCCCAAGCGGTCGTTTTGCGAAAAGAAGGGTGGACATACACAAGAATTGCAGAAAGGTTTGGAGTTTCCCATAAAAGTCTGTCCAGAATGTTGCAGCGATTCAGGGAGACTGGTATGAATGTCCAAAGACCAGGATAGGGTAGACCACGGGTAACAACTGCCATTCAAGAACGTTACTTGACAGTTTCTTCTTCTTGCACTCATGGGGTGCAAATTAGCACAATAAGAATCTCCTGAGAGAATATGATTAAAGGCCTCATGGCGCGGCAAGAGGCCCTGCTCTTAACCCAGCCCATCGAAGGGCGCGTTTGGATTTTGCGACAGAGCATATCCATTGGGAAGAGGCCGATTGGGAAAGAGTTCTCTTCACAGATGAGTCTAGATTCTGCCTCTACCATTGTGATCGACGTCCCCTTGTATACAGACGTCCACATGAAAGTTATGCTCAGTGCAATGTCCTGAATACTTCTGGTTTCTGGGGAGGATCGATTATGGTATGGGGTGGAATATCTTTGACTGCTCGCAGAGACCTAGTGGTCGTTGATAATAGAGCTATGAATGCTGATAAGTATATGAAGAACATTCTTGAAGAGCATGTTGCGCCATTTGCCTCATACATTGATGAAAGTTTCATTTTTATTAACGATAATGCCAGACCTCATCGTGCGCGCATCGTTCAGGTGTACCTTGAACAGTCCAGATCTCAATCCCATTGAGCAGGTTTGAGACAACCTCAATAGAAGGCTGGGAAGTTCAGAAAATCATCTAGCTACTCTTAATGACTCAGGAATCCAACTCGGAGAAATCTGGGAAGGATTACATCAGAACATTTTAAGATCACTCATTTTGAGTATGAACAGTCGTTGCTGACCTGTAATTAACGCAAGGGGTGGAAATACCAAGTATTAAATCACTTATCAGCATCTCAGTATTTTGAAAATTAGGTATTCATTTCTCCTCTTTCACACAAGATTCGGTTAAATCCTGAATTTTTCTTCCATTTAATGTGTCTTGTTTCGTTCAAAACCTTCCTGAGAAAACATAAAAAATAAGTCATGAAGTCAATGTAGAGTTAACTTTCATTAAAATTGAGATTTTCAGAATGTGCGTTAATTTTTTTTTTTGGAGTGCAGTTTGAGGCTTTCACCACCCGATGTACTGATGTTGGAAGAGTCTTCAGGGCTTATTAGGCCGTGGTCCATTAGGAATAATTTCACCAAACGTTTCGCCTACAACTGCGGTAGGCATCTTCATAGGATTCTTAGTCTGAGATTGTATCTCGAACGCTGAATTTCTGACACTGATATCGTTTGTTATTGGTTCATTTCGATTTTGAAGCAATTACCTCGTTACTGAAAATTTTGCTGTGATTTTCAGTCTGAAAGAGTTCTATAAAAGCTTATTTGTTATTTTACCTACTATTTTCACTAAACGATAGCAAGCTATCGGAAAATATTATGATATTTGGATACCTATTGGTTCATTTTCCAGATCTTCAAAGCCCATATCTTCGATAAGACGGTGAGCGACTTCTTCAGAGACAAGATATCGAAGGAGATTTACCGTCGCAAGGCAGGAAACATTCGAAGGAACGACATGCTGCGTCTGCTGATGCGCGCCCATTTGCCTGATGCCGATGACGTGTTTGAGATTCCAAGGCTTCGACTAGACCTCGAAGACATAACATCCCAAGCTCTGGTGTTCTTCTTAGGCGGCTTCGAAACAGCATCCACCGCCTTGTGTTTCATGGCTTACGAGCTGGCCCTGAATCCAGATATCCAGGATAGGCTTATTGAGGAGATAGACAGTCATAGCGAGAGCCATCCTATTCTTACTTACGATGGCGTACGAGACATGAAATACCTCGATATGGTACTCAAGGGTGAGTTTTCTTGGAAACTGATACTTAATGTTTAGATTTCATGATTCTTTCACCAATGTCGTAATTATGGAATGAATTAATTCCATGGATTGATTAATATATATATATATATATATATATATATATATATATATATATATATATATATATATATATTATATATATATATATATATATATATTCTTATGAAAAAGAGAGCTAAAATAATACAATAAATGTTGAAACAAAAAGTACCTAAGCTGAGGTAAAAATAGAACGGGGTATCATAACATTCTTTGTATGATACTATAGAATCATACGATACTATCAACACTAGTATCATTCGATACTATACAGCCAGGGGAAAAAACCTCAGCCGAAAAAACCTGCCTCCCCGTAAACAAAATAACATAAAATATCAAATATCAGGAAAATCTTGAAAGACATCAGTGTGATCATCTTCATGTTATCCGTCGATGGGCTCGAATAAACAAATTCTTCCCAAAGGACTCGTAATTCTTAATCTGAAATGGAAGAAGACAAAAGCAGAAAAGAAACCGATTATTCAGAATAAATCAAATGCATTTTGGAAATGCATTTGCTACTTTAAAAAACAGCAACATTAAGATTTCTTGGCAAAATAATGTTCGAAGGTTTATAAATATTTATGACAGAAATGTCACAAAATTTGAAAGAAATGAAAAAAACTCCTTTTTCCGAATCTGTTGAAAGTTACGAAACTGATAATTTTTCAACATAACAAGCTAAACTTGTAAAAAATCAATTAATACATAACCTTTCAACTGTCCTCTTTCGCGAGGATTTTTTTTCTGTTGCCGTGTGGGTTTCTTGCAGAAGAATCACTTTGATACCATGTTCATCAGCTAATTTGGAGACGTAATCACACTTGTCTTTCGAAATTCCTTCGATATTCAAATCCAAATTCCACAAATTGTTGCTCTCTGGCCGTGAGGGTTTTTTCAAACCGGATACGACCTTCCAGGTGATGATTTTTCGGCACTTCAGATGTTTGAAGACCGCTACGGGACCCCAATGAAAGCCAATCATCTCCCATAGATAAACCAAACATGATATAACATAAGAAAAACAGAATATTTTTCAGGATCAAAAACTAAGACATATTACGAGAATTGTCATTCTGACATAATTAATTGATTAATTGAACATTGAAATCCGAATGCCCAAATTAAACAAGCTATCCATGGCAATCCCAACGGAATATACTGTTTAATGACCCATTAAATTTTATGAAACTCACCCTGAGTTGCAGGATTGTCTATTAAAATTCAATTCTCCCTCAAACTGAGTATCCATGAGCGGTAGTCTATGGATAAGGGAGCTTTAAATTCGATGGACGTTGCTGCAACTCAGGGTAAATAACTCTCTCTCAATAATTCCTCCTCTTTATCTCGCAGAAACCTTGAGAAAATGGCCTCCACTATTGAACATGGACAGAAAGTGCTGTAAACCATACACAATAAGTCCCGTATTACCAGATGAAGATGCAGTGTACCTCAGAAAGAATACCTTGGTCTGGATACCGGTCTGGGGCATACACCGCGATCCTAAACACTGGCCCAACCCTGATGTATTCAATCCCGAACGATTCCGTGATGAAAGCGAGGAAAATATCCCACCAGGAACCTACCTACCTTTCGGGATGGGCAACAGAAGTTGTCTTGGAGCCAGATTTGCAGTTATGGAAATCAAAATTCTCATGTACAGGCTCCTTTCTCAGTTCAGACTGGTGACGACCAGTAAGAGCGAGATACCCTTCGTCCCAGTAACCCACAGCTTCAGTCTGGCCAGTGCAAATGGCTTCCATTTTGGTCTGGAGAAGAGGGAGTTCGTTTGAATAGAGGAAAAAAAAATTTAGATGTTTTGCTTTTTAATTTAGGAACGTATGGTATAATGGAGTTTACATAACTCATATGACATATTATCGTTGAAAGAGAATGATTATATCGCGTCATGTGAAACTATATTCTGCTATAGTGCAATAATTTGATCAATAAATGATAGATGTTAAAACATTGTTTCATTTCTAGTGATTCTGCACAAATTGGTGAGACTCACACAAGAAAGTTTATTCGATAATATTCTTTATTCATCCCTTCATAACGTTATACAATTCTTTTATTCTCAACATAGTTTTTATTTTATCTACAATGCTACTGTATATTCATAATCCATGAGTATGTATCCAAGAGCATATCCAAGTCGTTAGCTGAAGTCCTTAAGTCCAAATCATTTGACCAATGCGAGTTTTTTAAAGACTTCGAGATTTCCTCAGCCTATTCGCAAAGAAGCTGCAAAATGAAAACCATCAAGAGTAGAGAAATTCAAAACTAAATTATTTAATTAAAAATCAATATTTCTGGTAGATCATGCTCAATTCAGAAATACAATATCATCGACAGAATAACGTTCTTCTTCATACCAATTAATACCTCACACAGACCAATAATTTAGTTGCTGGAGACTCACCTCCTCTTAGAAATTTCCCCAGTTGAGAAAATCAATTGTCCAATGAGAATTGATGCCAATGTGATGCTATACCAGGAGGTACCAACATTGTCTGCAACTTTCAGTGATGTATTTAGAGTTCTTCCATTTCTAATTGTATCAAAGTACTCATTCTTCTCTCTCATATTGAAGGTACGTTCTGCAACATCAATATTTTTTATGTGAATAGATCGAGAATTCAATGAAAATGCCAACTTGAAATTCTCAAGTTTCAATTCTAACGCGCAAAAAACAAACGAACCTTGATAACCAACTGTAGGAACGATGAATGAGTCCATTCTTGAGCTGACTCCATGAATATCACGCCTTCTACCTGAAAGTGTTGTATAATGATGTGGATTATGATTGTTCCTAGAGCTCATCATACTTGATGTTCTTTCATAAGTCTTATCTCCCTCTAGCATATTAATCTCATTTTCAACCCTGCTCCATATCCTAGAGTTCTGTCGTTGTCTTCTGTCATTTCCAAACTCTAGCAACCTTTCGATACTCCTTCGATGACCTTTAGGTTTATTGGACGAAGAATTCCTCCTTACCTCACGTAAGGATTGTAGTAGATCTCGTTTTCTCGTAGTTCTTTTAAAATCGACTAACTTTCTTGCATTCATAAATTGTACTTTAATGGAATTCCGCATATTAACCTTCCTTGTTACATCTGATAATGTAGCACGAATATTGCTAAGTCTCACCAGTCCATTTGTATCGAATAATCTCATACGATTCTCGTGTAAATCTATTTTCCTGTTATCAACTGATTTTTCGGCACGATTTTCAGTAGATCGATCGTTTGATTTTATCAACCGCTCCGCTGATCTAATAGCACGGTTTTCGTTGAATTTTGCAGCGCGATTCTGATCTAATTTCCTCTCGGATCTTGTGAAATCAGTTACTACCGATCGAATTCTTCTATTTAAATTTGCCATCACATGTCTTGTTTCAAACAAACGATTGTCAGAAGATCTCTCTCGATCTACAATTGATCTTGAATTTGGTAATTTACTCTCCATTGATCTTGTCATGGGTCGTCTTTCGTTTGATCTTGCGGCTCTTCTTTCATCTGAAGGCATTTCAGATCTTACGACTCGAATTTTTGCAGATCTTACGTTTCTATTTCCATTTCTATCTGATCTCATTTGTCTGGAATCTTCTGATATTGTAACATGATCTCTCTGACCATCAAGTACTGATGTAAAAGCTCGATTCCCATTTGATCTTGCAACCTGAATAATATCTGATCTCGAAGCACGATTCCCAGTAGATCTTAGCAAACGGTTATCAATGTTTCTTCCTCTATTTTCGATTGAATTTGGTGATTGCCTTTCCATTGATCTTATCATATGTTTCTCGTTTGACCTTGCAGCTTTATTTTCTTCTGATCTCATATCAGATCTAACGACTCGAATTTCTGCAGATCGTACGTTTCTCTTTCTTATTGATCTCATTTGTCTGGAATCCTCTGAGGTTTTAGCGTCATCTCTTTGACCATTAATTGATTTCAAGGATCGATTTTCGTTTGATCTTGCAGCACGATTTTCACTAAATCTTACCAAACGATTATCAGAGGATCTTTCTCGATATTCAATTGAATGTGGTGTTTGCCTTTCCATTGATCTTGTCATGGATCGTTTTTCGTTTGATCTTGCGGCTCTATTTTCATCTGATCCCATTTCAGATCTTATGCATCGAATTTCTGCAGATCTTACGTTTCTCGTTCTCATTGATCTCATTTGTTTGGAATCTTCTGAAGTTGTAGCGTGATCTCTGTGTCCATTTACTGATTTCAAGGCTCGATTTTGATCGGATCTTGCAGCCTGAATTTTACCTGATCTCGAAGCACGATTTTCACTAAATCTTACCAAACGATTATCAGAGGATCTTTCTCGATATTCAATTGAATGTGGTGTTTGCCTTTCCATTGATCTTGTCATACGTTTTTCGTTTGATCTTGCGGATCTATTTTCATCTGATCCCATTTCAGATCTTACGTATCGAATTTCTGCAGATCTTACGTTTCTCGTTCTCATTGATCTCATTTGTCTGGAATCTTCTGAAGTTGTAGCGTGATCTCTGTGTCCATTTACTGATTTCAAGGCTCGATTTTGATCGGATCTTGCAGCCTGAATTTTACCTGATCTCGAAGCACGATTTTCACTAAATCTTACCAAACGATTATCAGAGGATCTTTCTCGATATTCAATTGAATGTGGTGTTTGCCTTTCCATTGATCTTGTCATGGATCGTTTTTCGTTTGATCTTGCGGCTCTATTTTCATCTGATCCCATTTCAGATCTTATGCATCGAATTTCTGCAGATCTTACGTTTCTCGTTCTCATTGATCTCATTTGTTTGGAATCTTCTGAAGTTGTAGCGTGATCTCTGTGTCCATTTACTGATTTCAAGGCTCGATTTTGATCGGATCTTGCAGCCTGAATTTTACCTGATCTCGAAGCACGATTTTCACTAAATCTTACCAAACGATTATCAGAGGATCTTTCTCGATATTCAATTGAATGTGGTGTTTGCCTTTCCATTGATCTTGTCATACGTTTTTCGTTTGATCTTGCGGATCTATTTTCATCTGATCCCATTTCAGATCTTACGTATCGAATTTCTGCAGATCTTACGTTTCTCGTTCTCATTGATCTCATTTGTCTGGAATCTTCTGAAGTTGTAGCGTGATCTCTGTGTCCATTTACTGATTTCAAGGCTCGATTTTGATCTGATCTTGCAGCCTGAATCTTATGTGATCTCGAAGCATGATTTTCACTAGATCTTACCAAACGATGATCAAAGGATCTTTCTCGATATTCAATTGAATGTGGTGTTTGCCTTTCCATTGATCTTGTCATACGTTTTTCGTTTGATCTTGCGGATCTGTTTTCATCTGATTCCATTTCAGATCTTACGTATCGAATTTCTGCAGATCTTATGTTTCCCGTTCTTATTGATCTCATTTGTCTGGAATCTTCTGAGGTTGTAGCGTGATCTCTGTGTCCATTTACTGATTTCAAGGCTCGATTTTGATCTGATCTTGCAGCCTGAATCTTATGTGATCTCGAAGCATGATTTTCACTAGATCTTACCAAACGATGATCAAAGGATCTTCCTCGATATTCAATTGAATGTGGTGTTTGCCTTTCCATTGATCTTGTCATACGTTTTTTCGTTTGATCTTGCGGCTCTATTTTCATCTGATCCCATTTCAGATCTTACGTATCGAATTTCTGCAGATCTTACATTTCTCGTTCTCATTGATCTCATTTGTCTGGAATCTTCTGAAGTTGTAGCGTGATCTCTGTGTCCATTTACTGATTTCAAGGCTCGATTTTGATCTGATCTTGCAGCCTGAATCTTATCTGATCGCGAAGCATGATTTCCACCAGATTTTACCAAACGATGATCAAAGGATCTTTCTCGATATTCAATTGAATGTGGTGATTGCCTTTCCATTGATCTTGTCATGCGTTTTTCGTTTGATCTTTCGGCTCTATTTTCATCTGATCCCATATCAGATCTTACGTATCGAATTTCTGCAGATCTTACGTTTCTCGTTCTTATTGACCTCATTTGTCTGGAATCTTCTGAGGTTGTAGCGTGATCTCTGTGACCATTTACTGATTTCAAGGCTCGATTTTGATCCGATCTTGCAGCCTGAGTCTTGTCTGATCTAGAAGCACGATTCCCACTAGATCTTACCAAACGGTTATCAATGGATTTTTCTCTATTTTCGATTGAATATGGTAATTGTCTTTCCATTGATCTTGTCATTACTTTCTTATTTGACCTTGTAGCTCTATTATCTTCTGGTCTTGTTTCAGATCTAACTACTCGAATTTCTGCAGATCTCACGTTTCTCTTTCCATTTGAACTTATTTGAAAATCTGCAGATCTCATTCGTCTGGAATCATATAATGTTTCAGCATAATCTCTATGATCGTTAGTTGATCTTGTGGCTCGGATTTTATTTGCTCGTGAGGAAAGGATATCATCTGATCTCGAAGCAATATTTCTACTAGGTCTAACTGCTCTATTATCAAAGTAACTATCTCGAATTTCAATCGTCATACGTTTCTCATTTGGCTTTAAAACTCTATTCTCACCTGATTTCATTCGTCTGGAATTATCTGATTTTGCAGCATATTCTCTTTGACTATCAACAGATCTTGTGGATCTGTTTCCATTTGATTTTGTAGCCCGAATATTATCTGATACCGAAGAACGTTTTTCAACAAAACTTGCACGATTACCGGATGATTTTCCTCGATTTTCAATAGGATTTAGTGAATAACTTGATATACGGTTCTCGTTAGATCTTGAAGCTCTTCTCTCATCCCGAATATCAATAGATCTTAGTTCTTCTTTTCTTGTAGCACGATTTTTCCCCGATCTAATCATTCGATTATCTATGGACGGTTCTCGATGTTCAATCCATCTTTGTGAAGGATCAACCACTGATCTTATGTTTCTAGTAGAATCTATTCTTGTAGCTCTTTTCTCGTTTGCTCTTACTGTTGGACTGTCGATTGGATTTGTATATGGGTTTCCAATACGTCTTCCATGGTTCTTGAGATCTCTTCTTTCTTTCCACATTCCATCACCTCTGGGGATTAATTTCTCAGGGGTGTCGTAGCTCCTAATAATTTCCATTCTATTTCGTCTAGCTTTACCGATTTCTCTGAATTGCCTCATTCTTGTTTCAGCTCGAATCAGCGGGAGTCTCCTTTCTGTAGGTACTAGCGGATTTCGTTGAAATTCTTCTCTTGATTCACGGCTGTGTGGATTAGACGCCAAGAGATGACTGCCGACATCACAAGGAGATTCAAGCCATTTCATAGAAACTCCGCTGTGACGAATATTATCTTCAATAGGACAGAATCCGGAGCTTCCATAATCTTCGAAAATGAAGCCTTGGACTCCATGAAGAACGAACAAGACTCCAAGCACTCCAGAGAAACCTTTCACTAACACTTCCGGATGCATGATGGGAGAAACTAAAATTGTTTGGACGTTTTCAAAATGCCTTGTATGGTTCGTAGGTGTAAGAACGTTTTCGCTGTGGACAAAGAAGCTGTCTGAGTCTGCAGAGGGTTATACCGTCTTTTATATGCGTCGACAACTAGGCAATTTCGCACTTGGGCGAATATGATTGCTTGTAATTCGATTTTGAGATGGCAGTTTGTTGCTCATAATTCAATTTCGGGGCCTTATAGGAAAGTATCAATGGAAGAAGAGATGCGTTTTACGCTGCCCTTCAAAATCGTTGGGTCTACAACTGGGGCTGGATTTTAATTGTCTCTGGGTGTGTGTTGGAATGAAGGGAAACTTGTATGTCAAAAAAATGTTAATCTTGATGAATTAGAAATAAGAATCACTAATAATCCCAAAATATTATTGATTTCTTTGATCTTATATCTTTACTCTATTTTATTTACAGTAGGAACTCGCCAACAATAATTGATCATCAGGAATTTCGGTATTGGATGTAGAAGATTCGAACAAAATTCACATACTTGTTCCATTTTCCATAGATGAATAAGTAAAACGATCTGTCTAAATGGTGAGACACACCTTATTCTTGTTCTCCCATCCTTAATAAAATGAAAAAATTTTATGGAAAAATCGCAAATAAATATTTTTTCATTGGCGCACTCTCCCTAATAGCTTTCTCAATATAATTTAACTTTTTTGGGAATGTGAACAAGACGGGGTATTTCAATGGTAAGTGTTCATATATAGACACACAGGGTACGACTTTGACTTGTACATCTATATTTTAACAGAAGATTCGTAAGTTCTTTTTATTGCTCAACATCAGCATAACCTCAGCTTCTTCAATAGTATATTCTAAAACAAGTTGTAGAATGAGCTCCTATTCCAACACGAATGCGAAATTCGAAAACGAGCGACGAAGGAGTGCCTTCTGCAACGAGTATTAGACGATATTTTCTCTATTTCAATCAAGTTTTGTGAAATACTCTCGAAATTCAAATGAAAATTCAGATTAGTGACTTTCGAATTGTATCTTGGCAGTTGGTGTGACTTACGAAATTTGACAGATTCCGGAATTTGAATTGATTTGATTCGACAATTGAGAGTATCTGGGGTCAGTACTGACAACCACAAAACGAAAAATATAACTGAAAACAATGCTGTATTGAGTTTCATCACAGCACTACTTTTAGTACTGTAATGAACTCATTACTATACTGAAATAGAGAAAAATGTTTTCTCTTGTTCGCGCAGTATATACGGTCACCCACGTAAATGAAAAGAGTGTCGCCTCTGATAAGGAGTGACCATTATTCAATATATAACAAGATTCCATTGGGTTTCCATTACAGAAGAGCATAACTTCGTTTCGCACTTCAACTATTTTAACCCCCATTCATAGGACCTATGACGTCAATGCCAAGAGAAATCGATGGGATCCTATAAATATATATTGAAAGCTAGAACGTAATGTTTTGAACTTATCTTGGCATCAAGATCAATATTTTCGAAGTCACATTTCCGAATAATCTCTACTTACAGATCTATCAAATTCATAAGGAAATTATTGAAAGCAGTTAAATTTATTGCAGATATTCATATCTGAAGATTAAGTAGGCGGATAGAGGGAATTATCAACCATTATTCTCATCTTGATATTCAACTTCGGTTTTAGTGGATTTCATCTTGTTCATTTCCGAATTGTTTGTAATTTTTTTATTATTATTCCGTATTTTTTGCAAAAATTCTACAAATAAACACTATTAAACACTATATTTCCTTCGAAAATAGCGCCATTTTAATTTATTATCTGTTCGTCTTTCGTTACAAAGAAATAAAACAACGAAATGTATAGAAAACTTCATTAAGAGTATAAAAACAATCATCTATAGATAATAAATTTTAAATATAAATAATTACAAATTACATACCATACTTATCTTCCGCAAATCAAACCTATAATACCATTTCAAAATTCAATAATTATCACTAAGTGGAAGAGATCAATGAACAATACTCCGAATTAAAGATTCGCCCATTTTCCTTATTACTCTACAACTGCGATAGCGAGATACATCCTCAAATTACTCACTCAATAACATGACTAGATAAAATCACTCAAACTTTATTTTGTTCATTTCAGCGCCCTCAAAGAGGCCAAAATCTGATCTAACTCATTTTTATACGCGATCAACTGTTGTTGCCTCTCTGCACACTGTTCGCAGTTCCTGTTCATAATGCTCTTTTGAGCCAAACTGTTCACTATAGCCCTCAGTCGATGCTCCCTTTCCTCATATTTCTTCTCCACAGCAGCCAGCTGAAAAAAATGTAGGTTAGGTAACACCAAAAGTTCCACAGACGACATACTTTCTTCTGCAGTGATCCCACGTCAGTATCTGTGATGACGTTTCTTGTACAGAAGACAGTTTTATCGACTGCTGTCATTTGATCGTTGAGGTGGTCTCGCTCGACTGTTACTATAGCCAGTTCTTCTTTGGTACACGCCAGCTGGGTCTGAAGGGTGTTGATGGACAGTTGCTGGAGTTCCAACTGCTCTCTGAGAGGGTGCAGGTTTTGTATGTATTGGGCTATCTCCCGCTCGTGAGCTTCTTGAAGGGCGTTGAGCTGTTGAAGAACATTACATTAGACTGGTGGAGAAAGGACGTAGATACCACAAAAAAGTTAACTCACATCATGTATTCTTTTCTTCTTCAGATTTTGGTAGTCCATTTCGATCCTGTACAGTTGTTGCTTCACCTTCTCAAAATCCGACTTGTTGGAGTCTAAGTCTTCTTTAGAACTGACGTCTATGTTAGAATCAGTCGGAGATTTAGTCCTAGCCACGACCATCTTATCAGGGAAACTTCCAAAAACCCTCCGATCTGTGATGTTCTTCAGGCTACCCTCTCTCTCTTTCTGCAGCCTCTTGTTGGTCTTCCTAATCTCATCCATCTCCCTCTGCATCTTCATTATGGCTTTCTCCTTCCCCGACAAATCAGCCTGAAGGCCTCTTATGGTGGCTAGAAGGTGGGATTCACTCTTACCTTCATTGACTTTGGCATTGCTTTTTACAGCAATGACTTTTGGTGGTTTCGTTGGGACAGAATCTGTCTGAGTTGAAACATTGGTTGTTTCTTTCTCGGGGATTTCTTGAAAATTTAACGGCGTGGAAGGCGTCTGGGTATACATGTCGTAGCTGTTGCTCTTCCTCTTCAGCTGATTTTTAAGGTCATTAACGTGAAGCTCCAGATCTTCTATGTGGTGCTCATACTTCGACTTCATCTGGTTGAACTTCTCCTGGATGTCTGAGAATACTTGCGACGATTGTTTCTCTTTCGTTTGCAATTCTTGTTCAAGAGTTTTTATCCGATCTTCTAACAGCTTCCTGGCTGTTAGGTTGGAATCAGTAGCGTCTCCTTTGGCAGCCATTATCAAAGCTGACACAGAATCAGGGTGTTTCCTCGCAATAATCCTCTCCATTTCCTTGATTTGCCTGTTCAAATCCTGAATACACTTGGCATCGGTCTCGTTTTGAGTCTTGAGACTTCTTGTTTGAATTTTTTCGATGTCTAGTAGTTTATTCAAGCTTAATTCTGTCTCTAAGAGCTTATCTCTATGTCTCTGTACGTTGAGTAATTCGTGTTTATATTTAGCCAAGGAGGTGTCCACTTCTGCCAGTCGCCTTTCCAGGTTTCGGTTTTGGTTGAGGAGGTCATCTTGGGTACTTTTGAGGAGTACGTGATTTTGCGTCAATGTGTCGAGTTGTAGTTGAAGGGCAGTGTTTATCTCTTTTGTGTCCTTTAGTTCGTCAAGAGCCTTTTCGAGTTCCACCGAAACATCGGGGGATCTTACCTTGGCCGCTACTTGGGTTTCTTTAAGGACAATCCGCGTCCTTTCCAATTCATTCTGAAACAAAAAGAATTTTCGGTTATTCTTGAAAGAGACTTCATGGTGCATGAGACTCAAATACTAAGACTATTCGCTAATTCTTGAAAACAATTAATCACGAAGGATCAGTTTCAAGATAACTTTCCAATGGGAATCGTGAAAAAAACAATGCTGAGCCGAAGATGACAGAAAATATTCAGATCGAAATGTGGTCCAGAACCAGTTTTGAACAAAGATATATCGTCAGGTCGTTACGAGCTGGTTTTCTCTTTCCTGTGTTCCAATAACGTTTTGAATATCATAAATAATACGGAAGACCAATTAGGAACTACAATATCTTTCTTGAGGATCCTTCTGTAACTCCCACTAGTTCACGAATTTAACCCAGATTCAGACATGGACTTAGGAAATTTCATTCTTCTTCGGAAAAGAATAATACGAAATGATTTTACATAAGGATTTTACTAAATAACACCATTTTCTTCCTTTGACTGAATCTGAGAGCTTGGTCCCCACCAGATTCATTTTGATGACTAGGGTGTCAACTTATTTCTTCCATTTAAACTATAACTGTTTTTCTCACAATATGAAGAACTTGCATTAGAAATTACCTGATGGGGTTAATGAATATATTTCGGGATGCCAATGTTACGCTAGATTTCATGGCATTCACCCCTGTCCTTAATAATTTTTGTCATTGGATCAGGGCTGTGATACTGATGAGTAGTAATAATATCGAAACCGGTCTATCTCTGATTTGCTCCAATAACGTCATTTATTGCTTGAATCTGCAAGCTTACCATTCTTGTTAGTACATAAAATTGAAGAAGAAAATTACCAACAATTCTCAGAGGAAAATCGGTCGATTTGATTAATCTTCAACGAATAACACCAAAGAGCAACACTTCAAAATACATATACTTCAAAATTTGAATGAAAAAAGACATTTCCGTATTTGTCGTAGAATTTTAATCAGGAATAATTTTAACAATATCATAATGCCAATTCTTTTCGAGTAGAAATAACGCGTAAAATACCAAGTAGAAGATACGGTCCTGCTTATACGTCCAGTTTACAGCTTCATTAGGGCAATGTCCATCGATAAATCTCAAAAAATGTAGACCGAACGAGGACTTGAACCAAAGTGTATTTAGCAGCAGTAAGCCTCTTTGTGAACGAAGAAGTTCAACATCATTAGGATCCGAAAAAAACTGAATTGAAAAATGTAAATATTTATATAATTCCGATAATAAGGATGTGACAAAACTTTCTATCCTGCCATCGAGCAGCAAAAAATGTTGTTATCAGCGTAAACCACTTTGTTAACGATATTTGCTAATTAACTTTTTGCTCCACTTCGATTATTTGAATCCCATTAATTCCTTGGAAATTTACTCATTTCCATAAAACCGAAGAACTAACAATCTCTGACATCTTTATGATCGTACATGACCGAAATTGGGTCGTCAAGTGGAAGGAATAAAAATTAAATTCTTTTTGAAGAGTTCTGAGGTTTATTGTTTCAAACTAGAACACGGCATGTTAAGCAGATAAGATGTTATTTAAGATTCAAGATGTGTACTTTTAGTTTATAGATGTATGTCATAAGGGTTAACCGTAAAGTAGCATTGAACAAAAAGAACGAAAATTTCGAAAGGATCTCCGAATGAAGATTCGCTTTTTTGCCTTAATTTTTTCAATTTTTCAATTATTGATAAATACTAAGTTCTCCCAATTTACCAATTTTATGGATTTATCTGATGAAAGAGTTCGTTGTAGACTCGGAAACGTTGCAATGTTAAATAGTTTTCAGAGTGCTACTTCATTATTTATTAGGCAACAATTTTCTTGAAAGGATTTGTCCATGATAAGTGCAAATGTTTAAGCTTTGATTTTAAAAATGAACTTCTAATTGATTATATTCTAGAGAGAGAAAGAGAGAGAGAGAGAGAAAGCCCTGGAAAAGATTCAGAAAAATTTTAAAAACTATCTATTGTTTCTCTTGAACACTATTGAATATCAAAGGAAACGTCTTTTTTTTGGCTCGATTGAAAAGATTCAGGCTGTTGAGAATTCATGAAGAAATGCAATTTTAGAATATATCTCGTAAATGATGTCATCAAATGAAATGAAAACTTGCATACAGTGTAGCACACAAAAATTTGATAAAAAGCTAAGACGAGGTAATTCTCTTCATAGAGCAAACTGAGTTATTCAATTTGCTTTAATAAATATACAGCGTTGGAAGTGAAAATGGTGAAAATCTTCGATTGAGACACCAGAAGCTTCCTGATTGTGAGTTGTATCGATTTCGTAGCGTTTTAAGCTATTGCATAGCTTTCATCTCAGGTTTTGAGCGCGTAGACCGAATGTAGAAATTCCGTAACGAAAAAACCTAACACAGCCGTGTATCGTCGGTTTTATATTGTACGATATCAGTTGGTTTAGCATTCCTTTCTGTAGTTAAGTTTTGTTTCCCTTTATCTTTATATTTATATTCGTATATTTTACTATAATTTCTAGAATACTTCCCGAAAATAATCTTCAGAAACATACGGTGATTTTAATTTACTTGAATTTTCTTGAGTTTGAAGCCATTATACCCTGAAAAAAAATTCTTGAAGACTCAAGCTGGCTCATTTCAACTCACAGATTATATCAAGAATTGCAATGAATAATTGTTCAGGTGTTAGGAGCGCGAGTACACGACTTTTTCATCCAGAATTACTGAAAAATTCAATTTCGATGGTACTTAGGTTATCGGGCGCAATCGATCCAAGAGATTATTGCACTCTTTGGACTAATATGAAGGCTCTGAGGAGGTTGATATTGCACATACATGATCGCGATATAAAATCAAGAAGCTACAGAAAGTCCCACCCCTGAGCGACAAACACCGCCGAGAGAAACTAGAAAAAACCATGCACTTCAGCTGACAGATTAGGTGTGCCTGTCCGAGGGTTAAATCAACAACATTATCTTCTTATTTTTTAATAGATGTTATGCAATAGCTTTATCGCGACAGTCCTCGAGTGCCACAAGTGTTTTTTTTTTAAGAAAAACCCTGAAAAATCAGCGACAACCGCCAAGTTTCGCAAAAACACACCGGTATATCGAAAAGCGTACAAAACATCGCGAAACCCGTCTTTGCTGCGTCTCAGCAACACCCACAAGTACCAGTTGTCTTCCGCGTTCGAAAAAAACGCCGATGTGCCGTTGCTTTTCCGATTTCAGGTCAAAATCACGGCCGGCTACCTATAAAACGCTGCCGAGAGGAGCTCGTACCAAAAATCCACCGAACGTCGTACGATGTGGCGGCTGACCTTAGCGCTGATCGCGGTGCTGGCGACGCCCGGCGTCCATCCGAGGAACTTGGCCAATCCGGGCTCGCAGGTGTACCCGGACGTCGATCTGATGATGGACTTCGCGGCGAGACCGACGCCCAAAAACGTACCCCAGACCTTGGACGAAGGTCCGTTTGAGAAGGTTCTTTACAACAACAGCCAGGTGTGGAAGGCTTGCAACGAGGAAGAGGCGTTCCTGATAGCGCTGAACCGGTTGAGGAGGGAAAACAGTGAGTTTTTCTTGGTTAAGAACATATCTCATTTTTGCCGCAACATCACTCGAGAGAAGAATTTTAAAATTTTCAAAAAACTCTTGAGAACGCGTCAGAGTTCCGTAGATATTACCATATCATTTTTTTCATTTAAATCACTTTTTCCATGACACGAACCCCATAGTATCACAAAGTACACTTCACGCAACAATTAAAGGAAGAGAAAATGTTTCAGAAATTTTTCTGTGATTTCCAACAAAGTGTATCTCAGTGAACAATGACGTATTGAAAATCAAAAAACCTTCTTTTGAATCTTGAAGACTCTAGTTTTTTAATTTATTCGTTAAAAAAATTTCTGATTACCGGTAGCCATGCAATCTTCAGATGAATCAGGAATAAAAAATTTTCAAAATTTCTCAAATTTTCATTTTTGCTCTACGAGCATGGAAAATTTTTTCTATCTAGACCGATGCGAAGGTCGCATAGGGTGTTTATTCAGCTCTAATTTGCCTTTTACGACTCTCGAATATGACCATTTGTCTTAGAGATATCCAATTTTGAATTCAAAAAGATCCTATTTCACTCAACTGCCGATATCTCCTTAGCTACTAGTCGCCTAGCAAGCCGAAAGGCTGTTTCTTTTTCTACAGAAAATTCCATGCAAAATTCTATTATGCTTGATTAAAAAAAAATTTTTTTCTCAAAAGACAATTTTTCACTGAGATACAACCTGATGAAAATCACCAAAAAATCACCGAAAATTTGTCTGTTGTTCTGAATTGTTCTAGGTTTGTGCTACTTGTGTCGCTAGTGCCGTTGATAATTTTTTTTTGATTTCACGGGATTCTCGAGATATTTCGAAAAACGAAAAAAGTCCAGCCTGGCACTTTTCGAAAAATTGGATTCCAATGACAAAAAAATTGTGTACTGAATTGTGCCGTACGAATTTTTCAGAAATTCTGTATAGTTTCCGGAATTTTCGAAATTGAAAAAAAAAATAGCGCAGCACTTTTTCTCCTCACAAATGAATCTCTAGAGAAAATAAGAAATATCAGTAAATTAAAGGAAAATCAGTATATCTGGCAGCAGTGTGTGTAAAGTTGGCCCTGCATTCTTGGATTTTCGAGATAATTTTTGTTGTGCTGAATTGTTCTAGGTTTGTGCTGCTTTGTGCCGTTGGGACTTTTCTTTTATTACATAACGTTCTCAAGATATCACGTGTTCGTTCGATACATTTTGCGAAATATTTTGAGAACTATATGTGATAAAACAAAAATTTCGAAGGCATAAAGCGGTACAAACCCAGCACAAAATAGCACAGCAAAAAATTCTCTCGAAAATCCAAAAGTTCTTGGCCAACTTCACACACATTGTTGCCAGATATGCAGATTTTCGCACAATCTACTGTCATTTTTTTCTAGAAATCTGACCTGCACAAATTAGAACAATTGCAGCACAATCATACAAAAAATTTCTATCTGCACAAAAAGAAAAGTACCGTACTGTGCTAACTTTCTGTAGGATTTTCAAAAAAAAATTACGACACAAGACAGAAGAAATTCAATACAAAATTGCACATTCATTAGTGAGCAGGAAAAAGGTTCACCTATCTCAAAAATTCATTCCAGGTTTTCAAAGGGTTATAATCTAGGGATAAAGACATTCCGCAATATAATCTAAGTGTACTGAAGATAATTTGAGAAGGGAATATTTAACCATGAGTAAATCTAAGGTGTTTTCTGAAACTATATATATATAAAAACAATGAATATCTTTCGTAAGCATCGAGCGGAATATAATTCAATCGAAAATTTTATACTGCCCCAAATGATCACTTTCTGTTTCCTCTCAAATAACAGACTATTTTTAAATAAGGTCACGAATTAAAGCCAATTTTTTATCACCGAAACAAACGTCATATATCTACGCATAATCAAAGTTACGAAACATCGTGAATACCAACTACAGACTTGAGATTGTCAGATGCATTAAAATTTTTCTTTATCGACCTCATGAATTTTTCATGATACGATTCTAATCATTAGAGCATTAAACAAATTATGTTTATTCGAAATTAGCGGAGCTCCGAAGGACGTAAACAACACATGAGGAATCAACTTCATTGTTGTTATATTGGTGATTTCAGTTCCATGGGTCAAACAAACCTACTCATTAACAACAACCAATGCTTTTAAATTTCAAGACGATGTTGTACAATGGGCTACCTTGATACATGTGATACCTTGTTCGAAATATCATTCAATTCGATAAAAGATTGTTTCAAAAAATAACCAGATTTAAATATGACCCCCATTGTCATGTCCAAAACGTAATGTCAGAGAACATTGATGGCCTGTTCTGAACCACTAAAGATGTCTCCTCACTACAGCTAACGAGTCACCAGTCACTCCGTGTAATAGACAGATGGATTTGTTTGGCATTATTAATTTTATCAAAAAAATCGAAAATAACCTTAAGATACTACATTTTGACTCAAATACGGTTGTTCAATATTTTTTTCGTATTGTTCAATGATAACAGAAATCCTTCTAATTCGTTAATTGTCGTGACATACGTACCCTGCAATTTATCGAGGAAATTAAACAACAAATGTTGAAAAAATCAAGTGAAATAATATTTTCAGTGATCGCTATGTGGGGCGGTAATATGACCTGTTTGGACATAATGGTGAGGGCGCAACACATTAAAGAAGTCAGCGAATCATTCGCTCAACACAATGTCGACTACAGGGTCCTCATCGAAGATTTGCAAAAAGCTATAGACGAGGAGAATCCACCCTTAGAAGCTCTAGAGTTGGACAACAGACAAGGTGAGATTTACAACTAACAGTCAAAATAAATTGGCAACTTCTTGGTACGAATAAACCGAATTGATTTCAATACGAATTAACCTAACAGTTATTCCAGTAAACCTCTTGATTTTCAGGTCAATTTATGCATTACAAGAGTAGGAGAAATGGAAAACTCGTTTTGAAAAGAATAGACAACAGCGGTTTGTAGGTTGCATTAGCCTGGTGCCAGAATAACCTACCCTCACAAAGACGAGCACGATTTTTGTTTTAATTCTCGGTAGTATTCTTTTAGAAATTGGCACTTCCTCATTGCACCGCTATCTTATGTCCAATTTCTAACAAGTATAATCTTGGTCAGCTCTGATTCCTGTTTGCAATTGAAAATATCGTATTACATAACGATTTTCAATTTTTTTCATGCTCACAAATTATTTTCGTCACGTATTCCTTACTTTCAGGTTTATGAGGTTGGTATAATTTTGTCCTTGGGTTATCAGGGTTCACTTGGATTGGCAGAATAAGCATCATCTATGTTCTCTTGTAAATGTTTATTTAGAAGTGCGATATGTTAAAATTTTCACGCTTCAGTTTCACAAGTTGTTAATGGACATCCCTCTACTGTACCATCTTCAATATTCTCTACAGCGCAAAAGAGAAGCAGATATGTTGTGAAAGGTTATTCAGGGTGTATTCATTTTATTTCGATGTGGCCACAAACTAAAAATTTTGGGTGGGACATTATTGTCCCACTTTCGATGATGACCATAATTGTCCTATCAAGTTCATTGGGAGTATAACGTCCCCTCGATTGAATTGATTCAACTTTCTGAAAATTATCGAAAGTAAAATGGAGAAATGATAAATATAGCTGAAAAATAATGAAGAAAAATACCCAATGAAATTGATATCAACGAAAAATCACAAAAATAAACATACGATTTTATAAAAACAACAGAAATAAAATTCTTGTCTGAAATTAAATCACTTATTCTTTGGCAAATAATAACAACGAAGTAAAATAATAATAAATATTCAACTGTGTAAATTGATTCACAATTCAGAGGTTATTTGAATAGAACACGAACACGAATAATTAAACTAGTAAATGGTTTCATTAAAGAGCACATTTCTCATACCAAAAAGCTAACAATAAATTAGTTGCATCTCATTGTTCATCGGCATAAGGAAATGTGATTAATCACAAATCGTCCACCATGTTGTGTGACCTTAATCAAAGATCATAAGGAATATCCTATAATCTTTCTTTTGGTCTTAACGATACCGAAACATAAGCTAACCTAAATTACAAGTCATAGAACATATTTCAGAAGTTCTTCTTCTCTAGGTCACAGACTCACGTGGCAGGCTTACCATCGTCTCAACGACATTCACGGCTATCTCGACTACCTCGGTGAAACTTACCCACAGCTATGTACAGTAAAAACCATTGGTTCTTCGGTGCAAGGTCGACCGATAAAGCTCATCAAAATCTCCAACGGCAACAAGGGAAACAAAGCAGTATGGATAGATGGTGGAGTGCATGCTAGAGAGTGGATATCGCCCGCTACTGTCACTTACATCATAAATCAGATCGTTTTGAGTTATGACAACGATCCTCTTCTAGAATCAACAGATTGGTACATCACGCCTGTAGTCAATCCAGATGGTTATGAGTATTCTCATAACGTGGACAGACTGTGGAGAAAAAAATAGAAGAGGCTCTGGTTACTGCGCTGGTACCGATTTGAATAGGAACTTGGGTAAGCGCACATAACCTCTCACAAACGTTTATCTTTCAACAATAGTATATTCTAAAACAAGTTGCAGAATGAAGTCCGTTGGAATTTCCTTCAGCCACAAGTATAAGACGATATTTTCTCTATTTCAGTCAAGTACTCTCGAAATTATAATGATCCTCGAGTTTTTTGTTTTGTATCTTGGCAGTTGGTATGCCTCACGAAATTTGACAGATTACAGAATTCGAATTGATTTGATTGGAAAATTGATTGGATCTGATGTCAGTGCTGACAACCACAAAACGAAAAATATAACTGTAAAGAAGGCTGTAATGAGTTCATTACAGCACTACTTTTAGTACTGTAATGAACTCATTACGATATTAAATACAGAACATCATTTCTAGACATGGTTGGGGCGGGCAAGGAGCCTCAGGCAATCCTTGTACAGAGACCTACAGAGGACCATCTGCATTCTCAGAACCGGAAACCTCAGCGATAAAAAACTTCATAAGTCAGAACAGAGTACCCTGGAAGGCCTACATTTCTTTTCATTCCTACGGCCAATATATTCTGTATCCGTGGGGATATGACAGATCTCTACCCACTGATTACCAAGATCTTGACAGAGTGGGCAGAAAAGCAGTTGCGGTAAGTAAAAAAAAAAAAAAAGAAAAAAAAATACGTCATCACCATAATCTGCTGAAATACTGACGACTTTTTTTAAGGCTATCCAACAAGCTGGCGGTCCAAGGTACTCTTTGGGATCTTCAGGTAGATTGTTATATCCAGCATCTGGAGGTTCAGATGATTGGGCGAAAGGAAAAATGGGCATAAAATACTCCTACACCTTAGAACTCAGGGATAATGGAAGATACGGCTTCGTGCTACCTGCTGGGTATATTCAACCAACAGCCAAAGAAGCCTATGCAGCAGTTAGAGCTATAGTTTCTGAAGCTTGAGCTGCAGTAACTTCAATTTGAAAGAATTTTTTTCATCAGTGATATTTAAATTGTTAAATATGATAAGATATTTATTATTATTTATTCTTGTCCTAGAATAAGTTAGGTAGTTGATAATAAATTTACAGAAACTAAATGTAACCAGTAACCAGGTTTCAACTTGAATAATTGAATGATAATCTTATGATGTCAAAATTCAATATCATTGTCCCTCCTATTTAATCATTATTCAAATATAATAAATCAAATAAAAAAACGCATCTGCCTGTCTCACCTTCATTTCATCCATGTCTGCTTTAAGTCTATTATTATCTTCTTCCAAAGCTTGAATGAGGCTGTTCTTCAGTTCCATTTGTTTGGTTTCCAGTTCCTTCTTTTTCATCTCAAATTCAACTTGATCGTCAACTTCTTTATTCTTGTGCAGTAAGAAATTAGTTTCACTTCTGCTTTGAATCAGTTTGTTTGATGGGTCTACATCACTAGTGATGTTTGTAAAATTATGAACAGATTTAGCTACTTTTTCATTTATATTCCTTTCTGAGAAGCTCTGCTTAATGCTTGTATTATTCGTGGTAGGCAAAGGAGTATTATGTTCCAATGAAGGAGTAGATTCTGATGAATCATTATTGCTATCATCGGAGAAATCTTCACTATAAAATACTTCTACATCATTCTTTGAACTTATTCTTTGAGAATGATTCTCATCAGGTTGTGTGTCCAAAGGTAAAGGACTTACACTTTTTGGAGTTGGAGTTGAATTTTGGGATCCTGAAGAAATCTCTGAAATATTTTGAGATGTCTTAGATCTTTGACTAAGTTGTTCAAAACTCTTTGAACTCTCCATATATATCCTTTCAGCTTCTTTCATCAATTCATCAACACTTCTGTCCCCTAACTTGGCATCAAATGGGCCCAATGGACTTTGTGCGGCAACCCTATTTATTTCTTCTATAATACTTCCTACGTCTACATCAGCATTTGCGTCACTCTTATCCCTATAACTTTCAGCTTCTTTCTCCAAAATATCCATCAATGAATTAGTAGATACATTAAATTCTTTTTCAACATATACAGATTTTTCTGGTTCTTCATCGTCTTGTGTTGTTTTGTTCTTTAGCCACCAGAAATTCGACGTTTTCACTTCCATAGTGCTATCGATTATACAAGGTGGTGGTAACCTTTGTCCTCAACACCTCAACAGGTTTAATTCAGAAAACATTTAAATATAACAGAGGTGAATTGTGATTGATTTTGTTTGTTTTGTTTATTTCAACACTAGGTTTGGTTGTTAGCCGATTGACATTCAAGGTACATTTGCGCAACGCAAAACTGGAACTAATTTTATAAAATATTGTAGTGAATCTTCTGCTTTTGTGAATATGTCCATAGCATTTTCTTTATTCAGAGCGAGGGATCAATAATAACAATTTCTATATTTCGAATGATCGATTGTTAAGAGGCGCTTTACGTAGATGGTGAACATTCAGCACATCGAAAAAGTAAGAACAAAAAGATCATACTACTCTGTGATATTAACCTACAACTTTGACATTTTACGTCAAAACAAAAGTGGTTACACTCGTAACAACACATTACATTGTATAGTTAAGTGTTATTTGGGTTACAGTAGTTTGTGTCATTACATTCGAAGTAATTTGAACATAAAATGGAATCAGGAACTTCAACAGAAAAATCCTTCAAAGAAAAACAAGCTGAAAGGTTACAACGCCTGAAAAATCTACATAAACTCCGACAAGAAGCAAGAACTCACAATCACCAAGAAGTTGTTGCAGAAGATGCCAGAAACAAACTGCCAAACAATTGGGAGAGTAGCAAAAAACGAGCTGAATGGATACTCAACGATGAAAAAGCCAGAGAAGAAGCAAAACAACGTGGTGAAGACTATGATCGAATAAAACTCCTTGAAATAACAGCTCTGGATGCCGAAAGAATAGAACGCAAAAAGAAGAAGAAAAACCCCGACCAAGGGTTTTCTGATTTTGAGGCTGCAACAGTGAGACAATACCAACGTTGGTGAAAAGTTTACCGCCTAAGGACATGGAACGATATGAAGAACAAAAACAGAGGTATGGTGATGCCTTCTATGCCGGGCCCAATACCATGATTCATGGTTTACAGGAGGACAGACCAGAAGCTGTGGAAAATATGGTGAAAGATCTTGAAAAACAAATTAGCAAAAGGAATAAATACTCGAGGAAGAGAACTCGTAACGAAGATGCTGATATTGATTACATCAATGAAAAGAACGCCAAATTCAATAAAAAATTAGAAAGGTTTTATGGTGAGCACACTGCAGAAATCAAGCAGAATTTGGAAAGAGGTACAGCTGTTTGAGAAAAATATGTTTTGTTTATACTGGTAAAATAAAGGACATTCAGTTGGACACAGGAAAATTGTTATGTGACAATCAAATCCTATTAGTGAATAAATAATATGTATATGAATTTGGGACAACCAGAAAGAAATTCAACATTTGAAAAGATGAACTGTACTTTTTATGATATTCAGCATCTTGTACTAATTTTGGTTTTGGTATATAATATTTCATTATTCAAATAATTTTGAGGAAAAATTCTATGTTATATTATGTATATTTATGAATATAAAGAATTTAAACATTATACAACCCATTTCATTGCATTATATTATAATGTAAGATATAGCTATAGGAAGAATTCAAGTGCAATTCTTCATTCATCATCAAGCTTTTCAATCAAATTCAATTTTTCATCAGAGCTTCTGGAAATGAAATGAACATTTATGTTTAACTTAAAGTTCTCTCTCAACATACAAAGTATGAATGAAATCTGTTGATGACCAATGTTCAAGACTACTCAGTTTGAAGAGGGAAACTGAAACCATTTGATAACTTCAAAGGTAGCCATCCATATGTCAAAATATCAAATTTGATACCCTGCTTCAATGGTCTTTAAATCGTCTGCAGAATTCTGTCAGAAACACATCCATATTTAATTTATTATTATATCTCCAATTTTGACTAAACACTCATTTGATTGTATGTAATTCAAAATTAATACGTTGGTTTCTTCGGACCTTGCAGTGTAGAGTTCCTTAGGACAAACCTGACATTTAATTCAATGATGAATAAATTTTCACTTTTCAATTAATCTACCTTCAGGATTGTTTGGATTATATAAAGAGAACTTCTTAATAAATTGAAACTGTTAAATTTTTTGAAGCAGAATCGTCAAGAGAATTAAAATTGCTTCAGGAAATAATGCTGCCTTCTAGAAGAATTCATAGGAGCCTGTATTTCTTCATTCAGTGGCGGCCTTGGGGGTGGCGAACGGGGCAATCGCCTGGGGCCTCGCTCTTGGTGGGGCCTCGCGCACAAAGATTCGAACAAATCTAGATATTGATTTAGTTCCCTTATTATTTATAAAGGTTTAAACATAGGCGTAAGTTCAAAAAAAGTTCGTTCAACAAAACATTCATTCAAAAGAAAATTGAAAAAAAACATGATGTAGTTTTGAATATTGCGCCTTGTCGGAACGACCAAAATATGTAATTGAGGCACAAGGCACCAGATGTCAGACCCACCAGATCAGTAGGAAGAATAGAATGTAGAATCACACAACATAATTAGGGTAAAAATTGTCCTTACTGGATAGATTATCTGCTAATTCACCCATTACTTTAGTTCCACAAGGAAATGCAGATAAACAAGATCATAATGGGTAACCTTACGATAACGAACGAATATGATTGCAATTGTGCTTTCAATTAGAATTTGTCAATTTCAGCCTGAATGATATTTCTCTCTGTTTTTTTTTTTTGTAGTCCATTTCTTCACATCCAAATATTAGACAGCAGAAAGACAGTCACTTACATAAAAAATAAATGATTTTCTACACTAAAAAATAAGATTTTTCATTATTTAACTGTTAACTAGTAGTAGTAATATTGAGATTGATATAGTTCATATCAGTATTCATGCAACCTCATTTAATTTCTAATCACGTTTTGATTTTTTAAATTATTTTCCTAGATCCCTTGATCCCCAATACTTGTTTTAAATAATAGTTTATTCACAAGTGAAACCCAAAGGAAGGGTTGAAGTACAATTACTTCAACCAAATCAGATTGGGAAGTCAAGTTTAACGAAATACTTTATTTTAGTTTCCCTGGTATTTCCTAATTCCAATTTTAAACTTACAAAACTTCCGAGTTCTAAACATAGATCATGAGTTGTATTTGTGCCTATTCTTTCATAAAAAAAAGGAAAAATGAAAAACAACAGAATTTATATGAATAATTACATTTCAATTCGACATCCAATCACAGTGATAATACAAAAATATGCGATTAATGATTCGAAAAATAAAATGAATAAATCAAGTTCTATGGATTGAGGTGAGAACTGAAGAAGTCCCTATCTATTCATGCTTTAACAAGATATGGTTAAACCATGATTGTGAAACGCAAATCATAGATAGATATCAACACCGATAGAAGATAGAGCTCTATCTTCGGTTGTTTATTGAAAACGGCCGTAAGTCTATACCTTGACGCAACAGAAATTTAGGTATTCGACCAATACCAATCAACATTATTCCAATACACCTTTTGTTTTTCCTCTTGTAGGTTGAGCTTCCCAGGGCTTTTCATAGTGCAGATGGTTTCCTGTAATCGTTATCAATGGTTCTATGTGAACACCATTGAAACTTGGATTTGATATGTTTGACTTCTTAGCTTGTTCCTTGAACAAAACTGTTGACTGTCTTATTGAGTTTCTGTTATGGTACCGGCAGGGTGACTCTTGGGGTTACGACCACTCACTCCTTCTGTTTCCGTTTATCTGGCTACGAAAAGTGTGATCGAAGATTATAGAGTCTATGAAATATTATATTAGAGTATAACGATAATCTTTGGAGTCTATAATCTTCTCGTTTGATAATTCTCACACTTAACTGATCACCCGTCTGATGTTGAATGCTTCTTCTACATCCATATATCTGACTAGTACCTGCCTCAATCCTGCCTTAGATAATTTAGAAGTATTAGGTAGGTATTCAATTTGGTTCAAGGCATAATTTCAAGAATCAGGAGAGATAAATATGTAATACACATGGACTTTTATGATCAACGAATGTTATGAACAAATCAACATGAATAATCTGCAGAAGTATAAGAGCATGAAAAAGGCAATATGGTAACAAAATATTGTCAACTATCAGGAAATGAGGCAGTTTAAATTTCGGCGTCTTTCATATGTTTGAGGCTTTGGATAAATTCAAATCCCATTCTCAGAAATGATCTCAAGATTTCAATAATTACGAGTAGGGCTTTCCCTTCTTCAGAGTGTTGTACAGAAAGTTGACAAAGCCAACCACGGCGCAGAAAAGAACAGTTGCTCATGTTAAAGCGAGATGGTGATAAAAGCAGCAAGGTGACTGGTGAATGGAGGGAACAACTGTTCGCTTCACATTCTGCAGATCGCAAATCGCTTGAAGTTTTATTGAGTAGACGGTTTGTGAACGTATTCGAGAGAAAAAAAAGTAAACTTCCAAAATGAATACAATAATTGGGTAATTTTCGTTGCTTTCGCCATTTCCTACGGTGAGTTTCTGGATATATTTTGGCTTGGGTGTCTTTTCTGAGAGTTAAATGTTGAATCTCGAGAATAGGTATCTGGTATATATAGGAAATTAATCATATTTCAATGATGTAGACGATTTTTTTAGGCATGAGTCATCGTTCACTTGAACAAATTCATCATCAAAGAAAAGATTGTCAATTTCATCATTTGTTCAGGAAATTAATAAAATCACTTGTTTAGGAAATTAATAAAAGGGGAACGGATGCAAATTAGATCATTTTCGATGTTGTCAAGGGTGTTTTTTTCTCCACTCACGTGCTCTAAACTGCATTTGGGATAGGTCAACCCTGAAATCAATACCAGTTTCATTATTGCGAATTTGTAGCCAAATACCTATACATTCGCAATATACACACCTTGAACTGTTTGCTTATTAAATATTTTGTGTTTCTCAACCTTGAAGATGAAACTATTCATTCTATCAGAGTGAAATTGAATGATTAATTATGGGTACCGTGATTATATGCTCCGAAAACAGGATGTTGATTGAAGGAAAGTCTTTTAGGTATATCATTTCATTATGCGATTCGTTTGTCGGATGTAGCATTACAAAAAAAAATTTGAATTCTGACTAAATTCCGAGCTAAATACCCGATCATGAATCATGTCATTAAATATTGATGGAGTATCGTGTAAAACCTTCACTTTCGAATTTCTTTTTCGAATGACAATAAGAACGTGCTCATTAATGACATTCTATATTTACCAAGAACTTTTGTTTTATCATGTAAAGATGTGCTGTTAAACAAGTAGAATTTTATGAATATGCTGTTTCCGAATGAGTAATCTGATTATGAAATCTTTGTTTCATATTAATTTCAAATTCGCTTCATGGAATTTAGAAACTAGTTCATCTGGCGTCTTAACAAAATGTTTCACGAAATACACAACGATATACGTAAGGAAATGTATACTTGAATTAATGGACTACATCATGGGTTCGTGAATGAAGAAAATTTGGTAGAAGTATGCATTCGGTGAAATAATAAAAATGATCAAAGTTTTTAATTGCTATTACTTCATGAAGCTAGCGCTATAATTATATTTCCTTGTTGCTCCATAGATAATTATGTATAACAAAACAGTTTATTTGTTCACATCAATTTGTTAAAAATGTTTTTATGAGTTTTATTGGGGCACTATGCTATGCTGTATCGAAATAGGTTGAATTGGATGATAATATTCCACACAAAACATTGTTTGGATAAGTGGCTAATTTTTAGCCACCTTACTCGATTTGAGAATTAAACCCATTAGGTATTGAATACGAAGTAACATGACTAAAGCATTTTTTTAATATGGAAAAATAATTTCCTATCATTTCTCGGTGATCTTTGAACTGCATAATACAAAAAAAACACTGTAAATTATGTCAACACTCCATTTAAAATTTAATTGTGTATCGCTAATTCCTATTTATTATGCTAATACCATCACGTCAAAATTTTCAAAATCAAATTTTTTATCCATAATACCTTTTATTTATTTATTAATTTATTAATAAGAAACCTCCAGTTTGATATGTAATAAGTATATTAGAGTTTTATCGGAAATAATTTTCTGATCATATGAAGTGTTCATTTGGAATATTTTTTAGTGTCTGACAATTTTTTTCATTTCGGAATTTTCCCGCTTGCAGGAATTGCCTTCAATGTTACTCTTGTGATTCAAGCCAATCATCCCTCTGTAATTTCGGAATAGCTTCTGTGGTTATGCCTACTGTGGACTGCGACAAACAGATGGGAGGCAACCCTTTGACTGATTGGATTCCAAAACAATGCGTTAAGCTCACTGCCAAAGGTAAGGAAAAACTTACTCTAGGTCTTATTCACTGATTCATTCAAAATTCACAACGGTGGAGTTGATTGTAATCAAACGTAATCAGACGCTTTCTAAAAATTCATGAAAATTGGGAAATTAAATAGAATTTAGAATTTCGGATAAATTTGATTGTTTCCGAAACTCAGTTGAGTTTCTTTGTCCTTATGAGGAATATTAATTGCGTCCGAATATCTTTTGTTCGATCTTTAAATCCTTTCAAACTTAAGAAAAATTGTTCTTGTTTATAACATTCAAATACAGAATCGAAATATTCCTTGCGACAGAAGATTGTTCGGTCTTCATGTGTTATTAGACGCTACAATAAATATGATTATGCGTCATTATCAATCGTTTTCCTTAACAAGAAGTCATTCACTTCAACACATCATATTGATTTTGCTCGTCCTCAAGCGACAAGAATAATTTATATTCAGCTTATATGAACAAAATCGAACCGAGTGTTTGACGCATTAATTTTTGTACAGTCATCGTTTTTGATAAGAATTCCATAACATTGGTTTATCTTCCGTCCTAAAACTGCTGAAAGTGAAGTTTTCATCGTGAGCACTAGTAGAGTTTTTTAGTTCGTTTAATTCATTGTACCATTCAGAGAAGAAAGACAATCGACGTCCATGAACATCGTTTTCTTAATTTGATTATGAAGACAGGTTATGACGAAAATAATTTTAGTACTAGAAATCGATTTTCAATTTAATATAAAATGTCTAATGAAAGAATTATATTAATTTTTATATCTGCTTATGCAGGGTGAATCTTTGCCTTGTACATATATTTGAACGGTATTTCTAAGGTCAAAAGAAACACATCGATATAGGCGAAATAAGAAAAAAATGGTTGAAAATGCAACTCTGTTCAAAAGTTTCACAAAATTAAATCTCTGCTGTAGATTCTTTCGAAGCTTGAAGCGATAGCTCGGAAAAACTTTAAAGTGGCTCTGTTTTTTTCTCCATGATATGAGTGTTCTAAATACGTATATATAAAAATTAAGAGGGGAAAAATGAAAGTGAAATTCTAATAACAGTTAAAATAAGAGAAGAATTCAGAAACATGTTGCGTAATTCGTATGTATTCGTACGATTTTTTCGCCTCATTTATATTTGTGGAAATAGAAAAGATTGCAGTGCATATGTTGGGGTAGCATAGAAGAGTCCCCATATTTTGGGGTTAGCAGTTATTGTTTAAATATTTCCATAATTTTAGATGCTGACGGAAAGGAGTACGTAGCAAGGGGATGCATCCCTTACTCGGGTGGTGCATGTGACGTTATCATGAACACTCTAGGATTCTTCAGCGGAATTGGTGGAGGTGCTCAAGATCTTCACTGTTACACATGCAATGGTGACAAGTGCAACTCCTCAATCAGTGTCCAACCAAGTGTGGCAGCAACCCTCATCCTCAGTATTCTTTTCTTCTTTCTGAAACTTTAAACGATTCTAACATAAAATTACAACTTCCAAAGTTTTTATGATTCGGTTGAGTTACCGCTTTTTGTTTACTCATTTGAGTTTTCTCGTTATGTATAGCTCTTAGTTGTTACTTTATCGATAAGTCTGCAAGGGAATATCATAAGAAATCCGCTTTCGTACTGCTCATTGTGAATTACTATTTTGTTGATGAATTCGTTTTTTTGTTAGGTTTTGATATTTACTCAAGTATTCCGAAGAACGGCGATTTGGCAAAGTCTTTGATATATGGAAAGTCCTATGAAGAAAAACATGAATCGATGTTAGCGTAGTTCTTGCTTTCAATGTAGAAATGTAGAGAGAATATATTCATTAGTTTTTATACTGTCATTATAAATTCAATATTTCGTAGATTTTATTACGTGTTTGATATAGAGGCTTGAAATACATTTTTTAAAATATTTTGAATGAGTACCTCGATGTTATATTTTCCATCTGCTGGAAAAAGATGAAGATGTGATTACAAATCCATAAAAAATATTTAAATAAATTTTTATTTTTTTGATTCAATATACATGAAATACGAAGTTATTTATATTTCGAAATAATAATGAGAATATTATAGATAGAGATATATGTACCTTCTCACTGCTCCAATAAAAACATTACATTTTTACATTTTCATAACTTGTTATGGTTTTTTTCTTGAAGAACTTGGACGTCTACTTTAATTCATAGTCGGCGTCTTTTTGAAACTTTTTCTTGTAAATATTTCTTTTTTAATATCTTTTTTTGAATCATTTTGATATTATCAGATTAAGAAGTTGATTTTTTCATCAAACTTTTTGTATCAATATCAAGAATACCAACTATTTTCTTATTTATTTTTTGATAAATCACTGTCTGCAATAAATTATATAATCCTGAATGTCCTCTTCATTACCATGAAATGAAATATTGAGGTGTTTTGAAGAGTCCAAAATCGCAAAAAAATTAAGTTCAAGACAATTATCGCAAATGCTTCAGAACGCAATAACTTTGCCTCTGCTCTGGAAAAGGCAAAGTTATTTGGTCAAAGCTAGCTCATAGCAACAAAAAGGTTTTATTGTGAACATCTAATTTTCTTGACCGACAACCCGAATAACATTTTATATAATAACTCCGCTGATCTCTTTTCGAATCTCATCGAAAAATCCACTTACTAAATTATCTTATGGCTACCCCCTTATTTTTTTAATCGCCAATATTACACCTTTTTCTGTTCTGAAATATGATGAACCATCACCAAAGTTATTGTGATGCATACGAAATTAATGAATTAATTACAAATCAACATATCCAAAAACATATATTTCGGTAAAAATTTTTGAAAATATTCCTTCACTTTTAACATGGTATGGTATTCTTTTTAAAGGAAAAAATCTGTAAGTAAAAGATTTCGAGATTGAAAGTGCACTATTTGAATAGATTCGAAAGTCGAAACTGCCCTTAGAAATTAATAGCAAATGCTATTTCATTAATAATGATGAAATACTGCAATTCAAATTTCTATCAATACCCACTAAGGCTACTAGAGTACAATTTTTTATTGCTCTCATATCTCTGTCCCAAAATTGACAAAATCACCAATATTCCAAACTGGATTTGAACAAAAGTTTCAAGAATGAACCCATGAATAACTTCCTTTGAGAAGAATATGATTTAAGTTAAAGTTTCTGGAGGGGTTTTGTTTACGCTACGCAGGGTTTTAACTTTGGCGCCACTATGCCTATATGCGTCACTCATGGAGGATATGGGGAGCAAAAAAGAATTAATCATACACTTCGGTCTGCCGCAAGCAAATATCGATAAAACGAGAAAAAAGTTGCATCGGCGGGAATCGAACCCGGGCCGCCCGCGTGGCAGGCGAGCATTCTACCACTGAACCACCGATGCTTACATTAAAATTTGATTTTTATTACCTATTTCATGCTCATGTAATATCATTATATGTATTGAGTCTCATGTTGTGTTTTTCACAATAACAATATAATTGGCTACATAACAGTCATCATGTTTCATCTCTTTCTGAAGAATTTTTTCAATATTGCTCAGTCCACTCCCTAAATGTCTATTATGGGATTTCTAGATCGCGCTTCCGTTTTTCGCGCATGTGCAAAGGACTTATGATTTTACCCATATTACTGTTTTTTGAATTCTGTCCTGCTGTTAACACAATAACTTCCGAAAAAAAAGAACTAGAGTGTTCAAAGCTACGTAGAAACTATTGATCCAAAAAAGAGAGGGAAAATATATAAGCCTGGTCTTTATTGAGCACACAAACTACAAACCATTGTCCTGTATCTATAGCTATGGTTTTTTTCTAAAGTTTTCATATATTCATTATAAAAGCGCAAAGTGAAATTTCACTTTGATATTACATACATTGAATAGTTTGGGCTTGAATTTGGCAGTTCTCAAATACGTCTCTGCATTTCTGACCTCCAGATTAGGCATTTACAACCAATTTGACCACGTCTCTGATGGTCCGGTTGTTTAGACTACGTAACAGTGTTACCTGGCATTGAATGAAATAAGCTATTCCCACATGATGTTAATCAACAAGGATTATGCAAATACTTATTTTTTTTTTGGTGGGAGATACTCGTCCAATTTCTGTGGATCTGTGGGTGTGCTTACTAATAAGAGTTTTCATCTACATTTCGTTGGGTGGATGATTGTATTAGTTCATGTCATTTAGATGAGGCAACCCTTTCGCCTTTTCAAAACTTTGTTCAACAGGTGGAAAAAGTTTAGACATCGCTGAAGCCAGAACATAGATTTTTCAATCCCCACTTAATGAATGTTCAATAGACTTGTGTCTTGGTGTGATGGTCTCATCGCTAAAACATTTCTGGTGTTAATACGCTCCTCGATCTTCATAAGTATTGTTAAAATAAAAAGAAGGTTTTCTGATGCCGTGAATTTCATAACAATCTTAATTTTCATGATGCATATTATATTTCAAAGTAACACAGGTACCAGAGTTAAAATGATATAATCAACCAATTACTTTACAATTACAATCATGCCACATTTGCACGATTTCTCCTTTTTTTTTTCATTTAATTTTTACAAAATGTATCTATATCATTGATTCTCACTCTGCTATATACAGAAATTTACTGAAAATTAATAAACACTCTAAAATAAGAGAGGATCAAATCCTAGCATTATGTATTATGATGAGAATCTGCGAAGATAATTCAAAATAGGTATTCATAAAATAGAATATGGAATGTACCATTCCTGAAAAATTCCGCACGAATAAAATGGGACTAAAACTGGGTTAACCGAAGCATAAACTTCCCTATAACAATTGGCGCCATATAGTCTGACTAGGGGTGCGCTAAAATCGATAAGAACGGAGTCATAGAACTAGACGAGGGCAAGAAGGGTGGTAGTTACAGAAAATTTTCTCGATTTCTGACAGATATTTACAGGATAAAAAAAGTACTTCAGATAGAGAGAAATTCTAAAAAAACGTCTCATCATCTTGAGAATTTCTCAATCTAGAATAACACCGATTGTTCGTTAAACACGATGATTAAATTTCAACAAAGAAATGTGTACTGCGTGAACAATACAACGAAACTGGTTGATGTTCTAGAATGTTCCTTTATAAGCAGACATAACAATTAACTGATAAGCATTCACCTTTTAACCAATGCACAACAATAATTTCGATGCGAAATAACGAATCAATGAGAATGTTCACTGAAAGAAATATATGATAATTCTGAAATCACTCAAATAATTTTTACTTTAAACGAGATTGGGAAACCAGATTTGCATTTTCCTGTAGGTACCTACTACCAGAAAACTAAGAAATGTTCGTACTTTCCTAGTTTTTGTTTAATCTCTGCATGAAGAGTGATTTGATGGGTATGGATATTTAATATACATTCGGAGCAGTGAATCGAGTCCTGTTATATGTTGAAAATATACCCTTTTCCCACAAAGTGAAAAATTATGGAACCGGTCACCCATTTTGTGAAGTTACAGAAAACGTCCCACGCACAATTCAATTGCGAATAAAGTTCAAGTAAATGTTATCAGCTTTATCCGGGAACAGAACAGTACCTTGTGCATTTCAAGAAAACAATTTATAGACATCTAATCGATAATTAAAAATTATGCAGTTCATGAATCGAAAAATACAATAAATAAATCATATATCATGTTTCATGATCTGAGGCCAGGACTAAAGAGGTATCTATCTATCCTTGCCTTAGCCAAGGTTAGGGGTTGAACCCTTCAGACTATCTTTGAGTTTAAGCAACGTCCATTAAAATTTAAAGAATAATCATCCGTTGAACATTGTCTACCGTCTATATTAGGCTTGAGAAGAATTATATAGGAGATTAATATGCTAGTTAATTGAGAGAGAAAGAACATTCTGCGAATTGGTTAAACTGGTGTTAGGAAAAAATTGTTGAGTATGGTGTCCCACAGGGTACGGTGCTAGAACCTCAGCAGGTGTAATATCTAGTTTCGCGAATGGCACTGTGACCTTCTACTAGGAAGAAGAAACATGGAAAGAAGGGAGAAATGGATTTTAGCAATCTGATTGACGCAATCAATTACACCACAAACATCGCAAAATATGAGAAATATGATAACGAGGAAAACCTAGTGGGTACTTACAGGGTGCTCCAGATTCATGCTTCATAACTTGGCATCGGATAGATCCCCTTTTCATTGAAAAGACTTCAAGGGAAAATTTGTCTAAACATGCTTCGCTATCGAGATACAATTTTCTACTTTAATCTAAGCACTGATTTTTTCAGGAAAATAATTCCATTTCTGGAATCAACTGAGTTTTTCTGAAAAATAATTGCATTCTGTGGAAAATTCAAGAGACCTTTCTTGAGTAAAAACCCTGCTGATTTGAGGAATGAATGAAATTTCCGAAAAAGACAGTATCTAAGATAACTAAGACTATTAGTAAAAAATTAATTTGTTTCTTCAAACTTTATCACCCCGTTTTTTCAGAGAGCAGAACATTTATGTTTGTTTGAAGTTTCTTTCTTTAAAAAAGGTGTTCTCTTCAATGCCAAAATAATATAGCAAAAATCTAGATAGCCCTGTATATCGGATAGTATAGTATACCATAGCACAGTAGGACCAACTGACTCTTGAACATGTTTGGCAGCATTAATAGGATCAGCAACGTCTTCTGTATACCAAAATTCTATCGTTCCTATGCAATTGGTAGTTTGACTCTCTGGTGCCCACACCAAAATATACTATATTTATATTAATAATGGAATCATCAGAGAGTAACATCTGCTGCGGACTTGGATTTTTGATTTAGGATATGTTCCCGACAAAAATATTATTTCGAAAATCTCAAAAATTTGTTTCGTTGACTAATCATGTGAAGTTCAAAAGTCCAAAAATATCTACATTTATTCACATTTTGTTGAGTTATGTATTACGTTTCTCAAAGCGGGTGAAAAATTGAAAACTGTTAACTAGTCAGCACTTTCAAGGGGCTTTTAATATCTTGAAAATGTTTGTAATTAAAAAAAATTACCGCGACTAATTTTCGTGAGCGAATTCAGTTGTCGCATTCATTCATTTACACCTGTAGATCGAAAATTGTTGCTTGGAGACAGTAAGATCCACAGAATTGTTATGATTTCAGGGTTAACTACTTCGTCTACCGAACATTCAACACTGATCAACAACGAAACATTATTCACTCCCTGGTGCGTCTTCTTTTCAATCGTAATTCGATGGAACAATCTACAGTGTTCTAGCTTTGTGCTGGCAATCAAGGTCACTTCCAAAATTAAAATTAGTTCATTATATAACCATACACCTCAGTTGGAAAATAAGATAAGCAAATGGTGGCATAAGTGTCATTTATGTGAAACCAAGATGACTTCACTTCATATTTTTGTATTGTTAACCTAATATCAAAGGATTTCGTCAGCTTTGAATATTCGAATGTATATATATAAGGATAATGATCTGACTCATGGAGTATTATGTACACCAATAATTTTACTGAATGACTCACTTGGGGTCATATCGATTCCACCAGATGAAAAAAAATATCTACGATAAGAATACAGTTTCGAATAAACAACATTTGTGATGATAATTAGTAGTTCGAATAAATTTTCTTTCCATCAGGGTTGCTGTGCTTAGTATCAGGATCTCCTGAAGAAATTAGTGTTTGATGATAATAAAATTTGTTTTATTCCCAAAACATTAGATCAACACGTCAACCTATCACGGTCAAGGATAACGGTATATTTAAAGGAGCTAGTTTTATCTGCTGTGGAAAAATTAGATATAAAGAACAAATGCAGGAAGAAGCAGAAAAAACAGGGTTGGCCTAGCACTTCTTGCATAAAAGAGATCCAATAAAGAAAGAAATATTCTAATGAAAATGGTGCTAATCGTTTTGTGGCCTCATCATAGATGATTATGATCAGGTTCATTCATATAATTATGTACGTACTCTTAACTTGTTTATGGGTCAAGTCAAAACAATGACAGTCATGCAGTAAGAAAAAAAATGATTTTTCGAAATGTTTGAGAGTTTTCAGTTGATATCGAAAAAAAATGTGAAGAAAACAATTGTTACAAAACGTAACTTGTGTAGAGTATGATGTTTATATATCATTGCAGAAGAGCCCAAACTTTAAAAAGAATTACCATAAATTTGACTCCAGACCTTTAAGACAGATTAATTTCATTATGCAATTATTTCTTGCATCATCTCATCCTTTCCGTTGCTTTTTCACTCAATTTTCTTACATAAGTCGGATAAATTTCCTGTTGACATAGCATGGCGCTCTTGCAATATACTTTGTAATTATTGTGTATACTGCTGACTCTTTATTTGAAAATATTTCATAATTCAATTGCATGTTTTGTTCAAAATGAACCCACATCGAAATAACGATGACCATTTAATTCTAACATGTGAACAAATTAATTTCAATCTCTGGTGGTGAAAAACGAATTTTTATGTTTATTCTAGTTAATATTGCAGGACAACTAAAGCTGTCAATTGCGTTTCACAATTTGGAGGGAAATGAAGAGAAATTCTCTTCATTAAACCTTCAAAAGCAGGTCAGTATGTTGAAGAATCGTATAAGGAGAAACGAGACATATAATATCTGCAGAATGAGCAGATTTCGATGGAATTGATACAGGTTGTTAAACTCAATTAAACTATCTCTCTTTAGAGAATTCTGATCATAATTTGCAATATCAAAATCATAGATATTTCCATTTGGAAATATTGTCAATTATAGCTTAAAGTTCAGATATGTACTCGGGAGAATATTATTTGTATATGCTTGCAAAATGTTGTGTGATATAAGCTACATAAAATGCAACCTCTGTTAAAATATCAATTGAATTTATTCTGGAAGGATTCCGTATTTTCTTGAACTTTTTTTGGGTATTCACTCAGAGTCGCTGAAATAAAATCAGTCAGAAATTTTGTAGATAATGGTTATGCTCCTAGCAGAATTCTTACACTAAATTTTCAGGGGAAAATTATTTCGAAACAATAAAGACATATTTTGATTCTAATCATAAAATGAAGTGTCACTTAATTCTATCTGAGACGTCATAAAAATATTGAAGTTAATTTCATTAATAAGTTTTTTGAAGATGTTCCATCAGATTTCATATGAGAAAAAAACAATATCAAATCTAGAGCAAAAATTATGTGATCTAAATTATATTGATGATCAGAAACAAGCAGGAAATCATCGAAAACAACAGTATTTATTGATTTCTTATATTCATAGCATTTCAGATGGAATGAGAGCGATCAGTTTCAAATTTAACATACCTAAGGCTGTTTTGAAAACACACAAAGATTCGAGATCTAAACAACAAAAAGTAAACTTTCAATGAGAAAATTTTTTTAACATTTCCTGTGAACCTGATAAATTAAAAAGAAAATTTAAAAGTTCACTTGTGATTTGTGGGATGAAGAATCTGGTCAATTGTTCAGTTGAATATATGCATGATACTATTTCTCAGAAAGTAGTTTATTCACGCAAAAATGCATATATTCCACTGAGTTTCTAATATTTTTCACAACCACATGGTCTGTGAATATTCATACGAAAATTTAATAAGTTTGTAACAAGAATAGGAATTTTAATATCAATTTCTTCCATAAATATAAGAGATTATTGCAATGTCTTGTAGACACTTCCATCATGTGATTTTGACTCATTGCCTACAACTTTCCTATTTGACAAAAACTTTAAATTCCTCCTTTTATCAGAAGTGTATGGTGTCAACCTGAAAAATTTCGAAGGAGAACATATTGGGCCGGATCCACTCCTGTTTTCCCCCACGTCAACTCCCCTCTTCCACTCCTTCCTCCCACCAGATCTAACAGACGGCGAACCGAGCCATTTCAAAATAAGATTGTAAGTAGCAACTGTGAAACAAAAGGAGTCGAACTTTTCTCTAAAATCCAAATACTTAATTCAAAATGGCCAAATTTTTGTGTGCTTTCGCAGTTTTAGCCCTATTGGCAGTTAGTGGTAAGTTTTTCAATCCATTTTTCGTCTTTCGGTTTCTGCGTATTTTGAAGAGTTTGGCCTTATTCATTAAAAATGGAACGAGGAAAATTTTTAACAGTCACCTCAACGCTGATTAAAATTAATTTATCTTTCTAACAGTTTCTGGAGAATAGCCTTGCTGCTCTTTCCAACCCATTCCATCGGTGACGTTATAGTTAAAAATAAACTTGGACCATGAATTGAACTATAACTTCACACAAGCAATCTTAGTGATTGTTCGTTGTTTAACTCTTCAAATTCCCAACACAGAATTAATTCTTATAACTGATAGCAAGCTTTAACATTTTACATGAGGATAATAAGTTAAATCCATGTTTGTGGTATTAAGAAACTCTTGGCGGCCATCTGCAATTTTTCGCGATATAATCAAGAGTATTCCGTTATTTCCGTTGGGCAATTTTGCGAAATTTCGTAATCTGTAGTGGTAGCGCACTTCCTACTTCCGCCATCTAACGAAAACAGGAAGTACCTACCATTCGTTGCGTTCCGTAATAATAATTATTCCGTCTATGGTTGATATCGATTCAACCATCACATGATTAATTCAAACAAGTCTGATGATGTTTCAACCAACAATTGGCCTTCATAAAAAGTAATGTATTTTATAGGGTGTGTCAGGCTATTCCATCATGAATGCCATATGGTTTGAACTCCGTTTGTTGAAGCGATAGATCAACGGTCGACCTATTTAAGATTGTTTGAATTTTTTTTGGCTACGTTCCAGAACATTGATGAAGCGATCCGATGAAAAATCAGTAGCAGCCATTTTCGAAACTGCGGAGAATATGTTTTTTCATCAACTCATTTCATGAATGAAAATCAAAGATGAACGATTGGAATACGAAGATAGTTTGATATTATTATTATTTTATTAGTATATTAGATTCGATAGTAGTTAAAATTTTTCAACACCAAACACAGACATTTCAAATTATCTCGGAATTCCCTTCTAGAACCAACCTAATTGAATTCTACTTCAAAATGTAGAAAAAACATTGGAAACCTGGAGAACATAGGTATTTCTTCAACTTTTTTTTTTCAACAGAATCGAAATATTTAAAAAAAGGGGAATTCTTTAAACGCCTTTAGAAGAGTCTATACGTATATTTAAATATTTTTTTATATTCGCCATGCCTTCTGCAAGATTTAAGTCTTCAATCAGTAGAGCAAATATCTGGCATCTATAGGTTTTGTTTCACGTTCAATGTAAAAACTTATTTCACGAAATCTTAAAGTTCAACTGTTGCAAACAGGAGTTGAATTCGATGAATATGTTGCCTTTTCTGTTACTAAGCACTCAATCATCAAAAGCAAGGAATAAAAACATCTTATTTACTAAAGAGTGTTGTATATTGAACTATTGTGTTAGTGACACAATACCAAATGAAATTACACAAAAAATACGATGAGTATTGGTCGATAATTAAACTTTGAACGGACGATGTACTTCACGAGGAAGTGTAAATATCAATTACGTATTTTACTTCCCTGGAAAATTTGCTTTTCAGACATGCAGATAAAATATTTTCCTGGCAACAGAAAATTGATTCCTGGGAACCAATAATTAATAAGTATTCCAAAATGAAGAAAATACACACAATGGTGTCGAACGAACCATGAGAAGGACCCAAAACCAGAAAATATTTCAATAAATCGTCGAATCCACATTTCAGAATATTTAAGTTTTCGTGTTTGTTTGAATTATCTGTTTTATGCCCAAGATATCAACATTACCCGCTTTCATTCATTTTCGCAACGAACGAACTTGCAATGATAACTGTCATCAAAATCAATCCACACTAAACAGACTACCACAATTTTGTTTGTAGAGGAAATTGTCTATTAAAAGAAAAGCTACATTTAAAAAAAAACGTATTCAATTACTTTAATAATCAGTATAATTGTTGTAGATAGATGTCAGTTATTTGAATCAATTCGAAATTCTTGCCATTCATTCATTTATTGTATGGGTTTGAAGATGTCTAATCTAAAAATATTTATGCCTTTGATCCGTTAGGATGCGTATTTTCTGACATTATTTTATCACATATTATGATGCGGTTCGAAATTTACTGGTTGATGATATGATGTCAGGATTAATGAATTTGCGGTGTTAAATTATAAAGTCTTCAATATCAGTGAAAAGTTACGCAAAATGTTCTACCTTCTGTCTATTTCAATATTTTGCTGCTTTTTAAGCGATTTCGTAATTGTGTTTTCGTGTATTTAGGAAAAAAATATAATATTTCCTTAGAGATATATTTCGACAGAAAATCGATGTGATGGTGTGTTGTGTATCAAACCCTAGTGTGCTGTTTCGTCTGACTCCTAGCCATTAGCCTAATGAAACTTCTAAAATAGAATTATGGGTTCGCGATGAAAATTGAATATCTACTTTACTACTTAAATAAATAAAGTTTAAATTGGGACGATCGGGCTCTAGATGTCAGATTCGTTTCATTTAGATTTCTAAAAAAAATGAAAACTTTCGAAACAAAATCCCCAAATTTGTACTAAACTATATTAGCAAGTTGCATAAGTTCGTTACAATTTTTTTTTATTACAGCAAATGCACTAAAATGCTACGAATGTCCAATTGGATGTACCGGGACCGATATGACTAAATGGCCTACCAAGACTGTGGGGCTTCAGCTACTGGGCAAGAAAAGGCCTGCTTAAAACAGGTGGTTAAAATTCAAGGTAAGAACTTTTGTGGTATTCATGTTCATGACTATAATGCCAATTTGGCAAGAGTTTTGAGTGGGTGAATTTTTGAGGAGAGACTTCCTGCCGAACAGCTCCAGCAACATTCATTGGTACGTTAGACGTTTACGGAGAACAAAAAGCAAGAATTCATTGAAAATTTCGTTTCTCAGACAAGAACAAATGCTCTATCGATTTAAAATATTTTCAGTGCTGCGCTGACTCCGCTTAGGTATGTCAAAAAGTAATAACTACTTTGTTATTTCAAATGGCACACCCTGTATATTATTGAATTTTTGTATTCATCGTAGTGACACGATTATTTTGTTATCTTTTTCTCATACTTATCTTCAGCGGTTTTTGAGTAGTTGAATGATTTCCTCATTTTTTTGTGTAGAACACAGCTTTGGTTAAACATCCATAAACTATCCATACTATAAACGTGGGAAGATAAATTTCGTATGCAGAATGCAAGATCCTATGCATCATGTACCTAAAATACATAAAAGGTATGTCATTATACAGAGTCGTTCAAAATTAGATGGTTTTTTGAGACATACAAAAACGGTTGAAAATGCATTTTTTTAAATAGAATGCCATAATATTTGAGAATAACTGAAAGAGAATTGAAAATTTTATAGTTTTATTGTTGCGAACCTCCTGAAACTGCTCACCAAACAAGCTAAAAATGAGCTCATACATTCTAACTTCAGCGATTGTTATGATTTGCTGATAATGATTATGAGCTAATCATTATCAACAAATCATAGCAATCCACTGTTGTTCAATAAAGCAATCATTTGTACAGATTCATATAAAAATAATCATCACTTAACTATTATTAGAATTAATTTTTTTTTGTAGTTTTTAGCTCATAATCATTATCAGCAAAATCATAGCAATCCGCTGGAGTTAGTATGTATGAACCAGTCATTCTTAGCTTTTTTTGGTTAGCAGTTTCAAGAGGTTCGCAATAATAAAACGTGCGCAACTATAAAATTGCTGTTCAAACGCAGAATCTTACAATCTAGGTGTAGGATATAATACATCATTTGAAAGAAAATTCAATTCTCTTTCAGTAATTCTCAAAATATACATGGCATTCCATTTGAAAAAATTTACTTTCAACTGTATTTATATGTCTCGAAAAACCATCGAATTTTGAATGCCTTTGAGAAAACAGACGGACACAATATTGTTTTCTCAAAGGCAGAAGCTATTTCAAACATCAAAAGTTTCTATCCTAGGATGAACATGGAAGCATTGAGATATATAAACATAAGAACAATATGAACAGAAGGGAAGAAACTCCTTTGGTACATAGCGCATTGTTGCCGGTGTTGGAAAAGACCAAAATCAAGCCAATACGAAGTGGGAGCGATGTACCAATCAACATCGCGCGCGTGAACCATCTACCTTCTCCCGCCAATGATCAGGGTATAAGTGGGCCAACGGATCGAATCCAGCATCACCTTCAGAAATTCAGCGGTCGAGTTACAATCTAAGACCAAGATCCTCTGAAGATGCCTACCGCAGTTGTGGGCGAAACGTTAGGTGAAAATAATTCCTAATAGACCACGGCCAATAAGCCCGGAAGACTCTCTTAATGACGATGAATAGAAACATGCAATAATATAAACGGTGTGCCATTTGAAATAACAAAGTAGTAACTACTTTTTGACATAAAAGCGACGTCACCGCAGCTCTGAAAATATTTTAGATCAAAAAGAATATCTATTCTTGTCTAAGAAACCAAATTTTCAATGAATTCCTGCTTTTTGTTCCACCTAAACGTCTAACGTACCATCGACCGTGGATACCCTGTATATGTATACAACATATACCAATCACCATCTTCAACTAATTTCTACTCGAATGAAAGTGTGTGGCATATCCGGCTTTCTCTCACCATGACACCATGAAACGAGGTTCAATAAACCTTCTATACTCTACAGATACGGACCAGTGTTGAATCCATGGGGGTTATCGGGGGGTTATTACCCCCTTTCCCCCCCAGAGTTGACCGATACCCCTGGAGCAACATTCTGAGCAAATATTCTATTAGAGATGCCATGATGCGAAAAATGTCATTTGATAAAACTGTATGACCACTGAGGAATCCTTTGTGACCAGAAAATTAACAGAACATCCTGTGATCGCAAATGGTAATAAGTTCTAGAAGAGAACAATTTAATGTTGAAGACATGAACTGAAAATTTTAAGTTTGATGACTTAACTTACAGTCATTTCGAACGTTTCTGAACATGAAAATTCGATTAATTCACTTTCCAGGAAAAATTCAGGTATACAATCTTGATTAGTTTGGTGGGGTGGGTTTCAGATCAGACTGAAAACATCTCTACTAATCAAAAGAAGATTACGAAATTTCTCTGTAGGTCAAAAATAATCACACAAAGAAATTTAAACTAATTCATTAATTTAATATAACTAAATTTAATGGGACAGTCGACGTATCTCGCCTGAATATTTTTATTCGGTTCAGAAGTGAAATTATTCGTGAGATTTCTGATTATTCCAAGTTCGGTTGCTCAAGGCAATTACGCATTAAAATTCGAAAGCAAGCATTAATAGTGGTCATTAATGGGAGATTTCGTGGGTGTTCGTAAAACTTAACTATTGAAGAGTGGGGAAAGTTCTAGTTACAATCATATTGAATCGCACCAAGTTAAGTGTGGAGAGTCTTTTGAATTTTACATACATTTGAAAAGAAACATAATAATACTTAAGAAAACAAAATCTTTCATAGATCCTGCACGTTTCCCAATATAATTTTATTGAAATCTTTCAATTTTTTTCAAGAGATTTCTCTGATTTTGCTTTTGACATCATTTTTATTCTACCAGAACATATAACTTCGAATTTCAATGCGAACATTCATTTTCTCTTTCTTTGTTTTACCTATGTGTAGGTTCAAATGTGTGTTATCAAAAAGGTGAATTTTCAAATGATGAGTTCAGTTAATACAGGCAAAAACTTGGGGGGATAAAAACATGCAAGGTTTAGCGAGGTGCTGCAGTAACGTTTGTTTCACTAGCGCTAGAACAGAGAAGGTTTCGAGTTAACTAATGGCGTAGCGCAAGGTGCCAAATAGGGGTACGGAATGTCTAAATGGTTACGGTACAGAAAATCGCACAGTTTTACGTTACACAGCGCTTAAAATAGGTAGTTATATAGTTGGTGATGTTATGTACGAATGAATATGTTTTTTGCTGATTATATTTTCTCCCACAGGAAGCCTGACCGAGTAAGTGCGCTAGTGCGCTCTGCTGCCCGCGGGGAAAAAATACGAATGTGTAGACACCCAAGGAGAAAAAAAACCACCTGTGATACCTGTACATCTGACTTGTGTAACTCCGCTGGATCTGTTACATTCAGTTTCTTGGCCATTGCCAGCGTGGTCCTCCCATTCTTGGCAACAAGATTTTACTAATTTAATTGTTTCGTTAAATTATATATAAGAAAATAATGAATGTACACAATAAAATTTGTTTTTTGGGAATTCCCGAAATTTACAATAGTGCTATTTTTTCAATGTTCGAATGTTTTCAGTTGACTTATTTATGTATTGAATAAGAATAATAGATTTATACATAAAATTTGATTTCATTCCTTTTGATTATTGAGTGAATTGATCCAGATCTTCATAATATCAAAAACTACAGAATAACGAACTGATTTTCATATCATTAGTATAGTACCCTTCGAAATTTTAATCCTTCTTCTCTTTGAAAGGTGATTGAAAAATTGTATACCCATGTAGATGTAGAATAAAATACGCTCTTATTATTTATAATTCTGAAAAGAAATCCAACATTCTCCCCGAATAATTGTATATTCTTCATTATTAAAATGAGTTAAATATCCATATTCTGATGGGAAGAATCCAAATATAATAATTTTTTCTGCATATACCTCGTCCTGATCATCTGAAGCTCATATGAAACATAATCTTCAATTTCACTTGATAAATGCTCGTTCAGTTTGGCAACTTACAATTTCCACGTGTCTTCCACCAAAAAAAGCTTATGTCATATGAAAGTAAAGATTGGGATTTTGTAAGGCTCAAAATATTCTGGGTTTTCGCATCCACCAAATATCCTCGTAGATTTCAAATATAGGATCGGAATATTTCTTTAGGGTCATCAAGATTGAAGCATGAAATTGGCATCAATTACGTTCATTGGGCTTCTCCAACCACAATGAAGTTTGGTTTCCGAATTAAACCATATTCCTTGAGTATTACCTAAATACAAAATGCTATTACATAAATCTTGAACTTAAGGTAGGAGTTTCCGAAAATTATTGGTCAGAAATTTTGAGCAAATCTTAGCAAATGATGTTGTGGCTGTAAATCAAGAGAGCACTTGCATCATCCCTCTTCCAATGAGGTTGACAAGCGATAATAAAGAGGTATCTGGGTAGGGACTTGTTCTAAAAGTGCAAAGGATAACATTTTAAGTTGTTGAGAAGAAAATTTATTCTCCATTAACTCTAAGACAGATAAGGACATACCTAATATGACCCCAACCCACAAATATGAAAACTGTGGTGGTTAGCAATTGTCAAACTTCATGTATTTCAAACAAAATCCGAAACACTCTTATAAACAAAAAACGAAGCAAATTGTGGAAGTAAATTCTAAGAAATCAACAAGTCAATAGAACAAAAGCTTGCAAAACACTTTTAAAATAAAAAAGCGATAGCCTTTTTTTGTTTTCCAATGCTTCGGAAGTATCATTCAGACCGCACCAAACCACCTCTCAATTTTGATTTCTGGTGTTTATATCCTCAATATTCTCATGCACTCCCGTATCTATCTTCTATACAGAGGAAATGAGCAATTTCAACATCAATTATTGCTTTTGGCAGCTCTCTTTAAGTAAAAATCTGTATTACCATTCAATATTCGCAAAGGACATCTGTTATGACACAAAAACAGACTTCTGATGTGGAAAATGTTAGTTCACAAAATGTTTTTAAAGAAAAAGAATAAAACAGAAATCAAACAAAAAAATTCTTTTGCCTATACGGAGGCCACACCCCACACCAAAAACATTTTTGAAACTTAGATGAATTCAAAATAGTAATACTATTTTTAATTACCAGACTCAGAGTTCTTTTATCTTGAGGTTGGAGAAATGATATAAGATTTTTTCACTGAGATGAAAGATATATACTTGTTTCAGCCTTATTTGGCATCATCCAAAGATTAGAGAGTTACATATACTCTACTCTATAATCTTTCTCATCATCAGTATCCTATACAACCCAGGGACAAAATCTTCATAAAAAACTTCGATATTTAAAGCAATTATGTGTGATGTACTGAGTAGAAATGGACAAAGCAGTGACATTCAATTGCGTCCAAATGAAGTTCCACATCTCCAATAACATGCTAAAAAGAACTCTGTACATCCTCTTTCACTCAATGAGATTTTAGCAGTGACCTAAATCAGGGCCCTCATGCAATTTTCTTCTAGTGATGAAAACGCCCAATTCTTTTCGCGACCGTGAAAGCAAGTGCATTTAGAAAACATTTTTGAAACATAGATGAATTCAAAACAGTAATGATCGAAATGAATACCATTTTCAATTTAGTACAGTCAATCATCTAGACTTTGGTGTACACAGAAAGTCGGATGTTATGTTTTTAACTTTAAATGGTGTATTGGCACCCCAGTAGCGGGAAATTAAGCGAATCCAACAAAATTTTTATCGGGAAAACTTTTGAATTTTTTCAGGTTTTAGGCCCCAAAAAGTTTCCGAAATCAATTTCGTTGGATTCGCTTAGTTTCCTACTACTGGGATACCAAGAAACCAATTAAAATTTAGAAAACATAACATCCTATACCTTTTGTGAGCAAACACTCCTTTTAATGTCTAGATTGTCTGGACTAATTCCCAGGCTCGGAGATTTTTCATCATGAGGTTGGTGAAATGATATTCCAAATATTCGCTTGAATAGGAGCATCCTAGGAACTTGATTGGGGCTTGCACGCTACAAAAAAGCTATCTAGAGACAGGAACTGCGGGTGGTACGGAAATTCTGACTGCAATCAGGTCTGCGAAAACCATATCCTACGAAAAGATTCATACATGGGTGCCTCACGTTGTTGTCCATAGAAAAAGCGCATCCACCATAAATGAAAATGGCCAAAACCCACAATTGCTCGCACAAAGTCATCCCCGTCCCTACGCCACTGGCAACCACGATAATTCTGATTGTTCTGCTCCCAATAATCGGAAATACCAAAACAATTCTCTCTCGAAGCTCAAAACGAACACAATCGCTTATTAATTCCTTGAAAGCTCGAACTTCCAACCAGCGCGTGTCCAGTAGTCTATCCAAGACTTATTTTAAGCCCAGCATTTCCCCCTCCATCTGTAAGAGCGAATCTGAGCCGTAGAGAAGCAGGAGAGCCGAGAATTCCTCTTTTTTAAAGCCATTCCTGGCCAAACAGCTGAGAAACGACGGAAAACCAAATCTCATGAAGAGATGACGGGATAGAGGTGACTTCCTCACCCCTAAGTCCTGGTGATTAGGTGCCCGAGAAGAAGTTCCGCGTCTCGAGGTGTCGGGAAGTGTTGTGCATCGTACCAGAAGGTATAATAAGATTTTCCACACTTGCAGACTGACAATGTTTGGTCGAGCTCCGTGAAAAACGTGTAAAAAGTTGTGGACGTGAAGTACAACTAAAAATAAATTGTAAATTTAATAATAAACTAGGTGATAGCCGTTGGACGCACTATTTTGCCATGTCGTGCACGACGAATTTAATTTTTAAAATAGACCCAGCTAGGATGTCACTGGTACGTTTTGTTCCTCTCGAGACGGAACCTTCAGCTCGCAAATGCCAATAATGTTACCTTTACCTCCGACATCTTTTTATTCAGTGACTTCCTTAAAAACAGTCAAAAATCCGTG